>CM035837.1:470056866-470277353 GCA_020510985.1 Pholidichthys leucotaenia | reverse complement strand
CCGTATGCAGCTCAGACAGAGACAGTGGAGCATCCAAGCCGGCAACAAGGTCCTCTGAGAGCACTGGAAGACCATCAAGGAAAACCTGGCCCAGTGACGTGTCCTCCCTCCACTCTGCTCTAAACAATTCACTGTAAAAGCTAGCAGCGTGTTTCCTGATCTCTGCTGCTGTGGAGATTGTTCTCCCGTCATCGCCCAACAAGGAGTGAATGAGCTTTCTCTGTCCATTTTTCCCCTCCAGTCCAAAAAAGTACTGGGAGGGCGAGTCCATCAGAGCTACATCCATGTAGCGTGAGCGGACCAGAGCACCCTGTGCGGTGACCCCTAGCAAGCTAGCCAAGGCTGACCTTTTTGACTTGAGAGCCTCTAAGTGCTCCTGTTTTCCTGTAGAACTGAGCAACTCCTCTAGTTCTACCACCTCAGTCTCCAGAACTTTCAAGGATTGGGTCAAGCTACGAGTGACATTTTGAGTGTACTGTTGGCAGAGTTGTTTTATCTGTGCCTTACCAAAATCCCACCACAATTGGAGAGAACTAAAAGAGGGTTTTTGTTCCCTGTGTGACTTCCAAACACCATGAAAAACCTCTTTAAAAAACACATCATTTAAAAGTGTATTGTTAAAATGCCAAAAAGCACTCTTACACTTTACATTTTCAATAAAAACAGAACAAAACAGCAGGCAGTGATCAGTGAAACCAACAGGACAGATACAACTATTTTTAAAAACACTCATTTGATGTTTAAAACCATAAAAACGGTCTAACCTAGCCATAGATAAAAGGTTATCTTTGACATGGCTCCAGGTGTACTGCCTCTGGTCCCCATGATGTGATCTCCACACATCGGCCATTTCATGTGTTTTCACCAGTTCTCTCAGCCTATTGGCAGAAGCAGGGTGAGGCTCCTGATGGTTCCTGTCTAGTCTGTGGTTTAATGTACAGTTAAAATCACCCCCCAGAAATAAAAAACTATTTGGATCACAGGACTTAACCGTATCCGAAAGCACGTCAAAGACCCTGATCCTCTCTGCTCTCTGTGTTGGCACATACACGTTTATAAAAACGAAGTTCACGTTTTCAAACTGTACCTTTAATAAGAGGAAATGACCTCTCACCACCTCTTCTACCTCATAAGAGACAGGCACACAACCCCTAGAGAAAAGTACAGCCACCCCCCCACTGCTACTGGATTTGTGGCTAAAAAAAATGCAGCCATCCCACTCTTTTCTCCAATGGCTCTCAATGTCCACAGTGCTGTGAGTCTCCTGGACCATCAGCACGTCAAGTTTCTTTAAATTAAAAAGCTTGTATAAAGAGGCCCTTTTTACATCATCCCTGGCCCCATTAATATTGAGAGTGCCAATTCTAAGGTGGGGCATTAAAAAGGATAAAAATAGGGTACAGTAAAAAAACACACACATAGCATAAAAGGGAAGAAACAAACTAAGAGTCAACATGACTGTTAGTAATTTGTGATTTCAGTTTAACAACCAGTTTCTTTAAATGATATATTTCCTGATCAGTGAAAGTCTCATTCCCATCATTCAGTTTCATAAACTTGCGAGCTGATGCCACAAATAACTCCAGATCTGGAAAGTAATTTTCCACTTTCACAGCTCTGCTCCCCTTAGTCACCTGGAGAAATTTCCTAATTTTGGTAAAACAATAGGAGCTTTGCTCCTCCTGCGTCTGCATCAGTTCAGACTCAGCTCCACTTTTGTCAGAAGCGCTCTCATCCAGTAATTCTAAATTCCCAACCCTACTAGATTTAGCAGAGCTCTGCAAGTTTTCAGCACTTTTTCTTTTTTGTGCAGCTTTAAAAGGATCCTCCTCAACAAAATTACATCCCTGCATTTCTTTGTCAAATGCAACGTTTGTCATGCAGTGTTTACTCTGAGTGTCCGCCACAGCCTCAAACCGCTCCTCCCCCGCCTGCAAAGTCTGTTCATTCATGTTCTTTCGTTTAACTGCACTCATTTCGCCCTCCACCTCTTTACTCCGGGTGACAGGCTCATCACAATGATCGGAGTTGCTGCCAGACAGAAATTCCCCACCATCACTGTTTGGGGGGGCAACTACCGCACCCGCCGCGGCCACCCCAGCAGAGGCGGCCGCGGCCGCCCCAGCACAAGCGGACGCGGATGCGGCCGCGGACGCCCCCGCAGAAGCAGAAGCAGAAGCGGACACGGCCTCAGCCGCAGCCGCGACCGCCCCAGCAGAAGCGGGCGCCGCAGCGGCATCCGCCGCACCACATGTAGCGCTACCCTCCGGACCACCAGAAACAGCGGCGTCACCTTTCTTACTGCCAGTATTCTTTGTGTTCACCTTTTCAGGACATGATCTAATGAGATGGCCCTCTGCACCACACGCAAAACACTTCATGGTTTCGGATGTTGCAAAGACTAAGTAGCTGAAGCCCTCAATCCTGAAGTTAAAAGACACGTTCAGTTCTGCAGAGCTGTCTTTTAACACCATAAAACACTGCCTCCTGTGACACACGACATGCTTCAGCAGGGCTGATTTACTACCCAGAGAGACCATTCTGATGGGGGAAACAACTTGGCCAAAACGGGACAATTCTCTTATCAGCTGATCGTTTTTAATGAAAGGAGGAGCATTAGAGATGGTGATCCTCCTAGAAGGGTTTGCCAGCGGTAGAAAAGGAGTAAAAGTGTCATTTATGACAACTCCCTGTTCCACCACCTGATCAGCTTTTTCAGTGGAATCCAGGAAGATGACAATTGCGCTGTTCATCCTTGACGCTGACTTTATACCGTCATGCCCAACCACCTGTCCTACAGCGAGGCCAGCCTCTTCCACTGAACAGGGAACTGTCAGCAGGATTCTCACGCCATGCCGCCGGGTCAAGCGCTCGAACTCCACACCACCGTCAAACACCGGCATGATGCCAGCCGGGAAAAACGGGCAGCAGAAGCTACCATTCCCCGACACACTCACTCCAACACTCACACCCCAGCACACACACACTCAAACCACTAAATACTAAACACACACACCTCAACACACACGATAGAGAAAAGTTAGAAAAAAAACAAAGTTTAGAGTACTCACTCAACGCCACTCCACACCCCTGCTTCCACAAACGCTCACGCATGCGCACGAGAGAGAGAGAGAGAGAGAGAGAGAGAGAGAGAGAGAGAGAGAGAGAGAGAGAGAGAGAGAGAGAGAGAGAGAGAGAGAGAGAGAGATTTTTCAACACACCTTTATTGTCACAAGTTCAACAGAAAAACACAACAATTAAAACAACTAAAAGAAGCAATGGACAAGTAAAATGACTCACTGACAAGAAATCAAAGACATAAGTAACCAAACCAGGAAAACTAAAAAAAAACTTGCTTCTTACATCAGGACCATACCATAGGTAATTTTCCCCTCCTTAACACAACACAGGATGTGCTTAAAGCACCACATAGCCTCAAAAGTTTCAACATTTTGCATCAGATGATAGTAATTGTAATCAATCACTATTCGAGCCTTGATCATGTCAACCAGCATGTATTTTACATTACAATCCAGCATTTGTTCAATTTTTCTTTTCCTACTAACATAAATAGCCATTTTAGCCGGACCCAGGATGAAATTTAAGAGTTCACTCTTTTTCTTAGTCCTCTGTCTATATGGAAAGCCCAAGATAAAAATCTGCAGGGAAAAGACTTCTCCAAACAGATAAAACAGCTTCCCCAAAAAAACAAACAACAATTGCAGTCTGTTACAGTCCAGAAAACAATGGAACACAGTTTCTTTCTGAGGACAAAATGGACAAACCTCAACAACATTTGGGTTTAAAAGAGAGATAAAAGCATTTACAGCCACAGCACCATGTAAAACTCGCCATTGTAGGTCTCCAACCTTCTTAGTTAATGGTGGTTTATAGAGTGCTCTCCAGGCAGGCCTCACCTCTGGACCCAGACCCAAGTGTTTCCTCCATGGTGTATCAGCTCGACCTTTTAACTTATTCACATTTAGAATTTTCACCAAAAGTCCATACATTTTTTTACCAGGAGAGTCACAAATGTTAATGTGCTCAGAGTTTAAAAACACACCAGTGCCATCTTTAAAATCAGGAGATAAAACACTAAAAGGAAAAGGTTCATCAGCAGTTTGCACAGAGTTTTCGCAGTGTAAAACAATAGCAGAGTGTTTTTCTGCGGACAGGCAGTCTCTCCAATCTTTCAACAAGTTCATTATAACTCTGACTGAAGAAACGCCAAGAGCCGAGCACAGGGCAACAGTATTGTCCAAGTTAGGACCACATAAATTCACCAAATGTCCCAGCGTTGTAACCTTTGCAGAAATAAACTTTTTTAAAACAGAAGGTCCTAAAACATTGCCCACATCAAAACGGGTCCCGAACACAAGTGGTTCCTTTAAAAGCCAGAAAGGCAACAAGGAAGCCTGGGGAGAGTTCTTTTTAAAAAGTTCCCAGATTTTAAAAGCACTTTGGTAAAACTGGGGAAGTTCTGGGAGTTTTTGGCCCCTTAAATCCATTAAAAGCAGCGACTCCTCTAGTCCAAGCCCTCCACAGCGAGCCAGGACAGCCCTGGCAATAGGTCTCCACACAAGGTCAAGGGGGCCACTCAGCAGTCGCTGAATGAACTGCAGGTGAAAGACAGCCCCCCTGCTGGCCAGATGGATGAGCCCTTGACCACCTTCTTGGGGGCGGCAGTGGCTCAGGAGGTAGAGCAGGTCGTCCAATAACCACATGGTTGGCGGTTCAAATCCCGTTCTCCCCAGATATGCTGCCGTTGTGTCCCTGGGCAAGACACTTCACCCCAATTGCTCCTGGTGGGTCTGGAAGCGCCATGTTAGGCAGCATGCCACCATCAGTGTGTGAATGTGTGCGTGAATGGGTGGATAGCAGGATCTGTAAAGCGCTTTGGTCATCAAGAGATGAGAATAAAAGCGCTATATAAGTGAACGCCATTTACCATTTACCATTTCTTCCCTCGGTAAAAACAGGATATTCTGTGGAACCCAGTGAAGACAGTCCCAGAAAAAGTCCACAACTATAGATTGCACTCTGGCCAGCAAATTGGGTGGAGGGTCCAGACAAGACAGTCGATGCCACAGCATTGAAGCAATCAAGTTGTTGATAATTAAAACACGACCTCTGAAGGACAAGTTTGGCAGAATCCATTTCCATTTTTTAGTCTTCCTTCAGTTTTTTCTAAAAAACACTCCCAATTTTTCTCAGTAAAAGTCTGATTTCCTAAAAACACACCAAGATATTTAAAACCACCTTGTGTCCACGAAAGGCCACCAGGTAGGGCAATTTTTTGTGGTCTCCCCCCCCCCACCACAACAGCTTCACTCTTACCCCAATTCACTCTCGCTGAGGAGCACTCACCAAAAAGATTAACAGTTCTTAAAAGGTAGTCTACATCATTTTGATTTCTTGTAAAAACAACAACATCATCAGCATAAGCAGACACTTTAAAAACAGAGTCAGAGTTGGGGATTTTAAAACCAGTGAGGCCTTGCCTTAGTTTACAAAGGAGGGGCTCGATGACAAGAGAGTACAGCATACCTGAGAGGGGGCAGCCCTGTCGGACACCCCTCTCAACTTTGAAAGGAGCACTCAAACCACCATTAATCTTAAGAATACTCTCAATGTCTCTATACAAAGCCTGGATCTTGGCGATGAACCCTGAGCTGAAACCAAAGGCCTCTAGTGTCTGCCACAGGTATGGATGTTCAACTCGGTCAAACGCCTTTTCTTGGTCTATTGAAATAAGACCAAGTTCCTTGACCAATGAGCTGGAGAGGTCCAAAACATCACGAATTAAAAAAATGTTGTCTGTAACCAACCTACCAGGTACACAGTAGGTCTGGTCTACATGTATGACCTGCTCCATCACCTTCCTCAGCCTGGTAGCCAACACTTTGGAGAGAATTTTATAGTCAGTACAGAGGAGGGCCACCGGACGCCAGTTTTTAATGTCTTTCAAGTCGCCTTTCTTGGGAAGGAGGGTGAGGACTGCTCTCCTACAACTTAGGGGCAGGTGACCCTTCCGCAGACTGTCAGACAGTACTTCCAGCAAGTCGTTACAGATGTCAGACCAGAACGCCTTGTAGAACTCTGATGGTAGACCATCTATCCCTGGGGCTTTTCCACACTGAAGAGACTGGACAGCTACTGCTAGTTCCTGCAGAGTGATCCCACTCTCCAGCTCCGCATTCATGCTAGCCATCACTTTTGGCAAGTCCGTCAAAAAATGACTCAGCACATGTGGATTCTCAACAAATTCTTTCTTAAAAAGATCTTCGTAGAAAGCAGCTGCAAAGCGACGGATCTCCGCAGACTCATGGATTAGTCGCCCGTCCTCGGAGCTGAGAGAGTGGATCATCCTCCTCTGACCATTCTTCCTCTCCAAACCAAAGAAAAAATGAGATGGAGCGTCCATTAGTGCGATGTTCTGGAATCTACTGCGTACTACAGCGCCCCTGGCGGCCACACCTAGTAGGTCAGTTAAAACAGACTTTTTGCCATTGAAGGCCTCAAAATGTCCTCTTTCTCCTGTGGAGCCTGCCAAAGACTGCAGCTCCACTACTTCTCTCTCCAGGTCCCTGACAGACCTGGCCAAGTCTCCAGAGACATTGCGAGTATACTGTAGGCACAGATTCTTTATTTGGCTCTTCCCTACATCCCACCACTGCTGCAAAGAACTAAAACTTGATTTTGTTAATTTAAAATTACTCCAAAAAAACATAAAAGCAGTTTTAAAACTGCTATCCGATAAAAGTGATGTGTTAGAATGCCAGTATGCACTACTGCACTTTATATTCTTGATAAAAACACAACACTGAACCAGAGAGTGATCTGTAAAGCCAACAGGGACTATAAAAGCACTTTTAAAAATGCTAAAATGGTGCTTAAAACTGTAAACCCTATCCAGTCTAGCTAAGGACAGAATATCGTCCTTTCTATGGCTCCACGTGTACTGTCTAGCCTTGCCATGAAAATCCCTCCACACATCACACAGATCATGAGCTTCTATGAGACCTTTTAAACTTTTCTTGGATGCAGCATGTGGCTCTGGGTGATTCCTATCCATAAGAGGATTTTCTGTGCAATTAAAATCACCACCCACAAATAAAAAGTCATCATTACTGCAATTTTTGATCGTGTCATCTAAAATATTTAAAAAGGCCAATCTTTCTGTGCCTACGGTTGGAGCATACACATTTATAAAAACAACTTTTACATTCTCAAAAACAGCTCGAACTTTTAAAATGTGGCCTGCAATTACCTCATCAATGTCATAAGAAAGTGGAATAAAATCTCAAGAAAATAAAATACCCACTCCACCACTACTGCTGCTTTTATGACTAAGAATAATTTCCCCTCGAAATTCCCTCCTCCAGTCAGCAGCATTGTCCTCAGAACTATGAGTCTCCTGAACAAACAGAACATTAATTTTCTTGCATTCTGCAAGAGTAAAAACACACGCTCGCTTAGACATTTCTCTTGCTCCATTGATGTTGAGTGTGCCAAAATTAAAACTGCACATGCATATAAAAGGGTAAAACCAACACAAAAACAGAAAAGAAAGAATGAGCGATAAAAGACTAATCATCCTGGGCAATTTGGTTCTTAACTTTTAGTACAAGCTTTTTTAGTCTGTAGACCTCCTGATCAGTAAAACTTTCCTGCTCAAGCTCTCCTCTATTTTTCATGTAGGCCCGAGCAGAGTCAACAAAACGTTTTAGATCGGGGAAGAAATTTTCAACTTTAACCATTCTGGATCCCTGAGTGTCCTGCAAAAACTTCTGTATTTTTGTGAAGGGGTAACCGCCTCCACTGGCCACATCATCACTGCTTTCACCATCACTCTCTATCTCAGACCCAGCATAAGAATCTGGCTGAGATGGAGAAACCTCAGAACTGTCTTTGACAACCCTTTTCACTTTGCTCCTCTGCTGTTTGGTTTCCAAATTCTTCCGCTTGATTGAGATTTTACATAATTCTTCATCTATTTCAATGTCATCCTCATCCTCCAACACTGACTCAGCCACCCTGGTAGCTGTCTCTTCCTGTCTTTCGCTCACCCTGTGCTGTGGTTTTATATCCATTTTTCTAGTCCCACCATCTACCTGGGCCTCATTTGGCTCATCTGTCTGACCCTCAGCGTGATCCCTCTCGGTAATCTCACCCTTGTCTGCAATGTTGGTCTGTGCAGCAGCCCTGCGATGTGCTTTAACTTTTGCTGCGGTTTCATTTATGATTGATAGGCTGGCTGCGGAGGGCGGCGAAGCCGCGCCGCCGCCAGACGGCCCTGCGGCCTTGGCCGAAGCGCCCGACGGCGCGGCAGCGCCGCCAGCCTCAGAGAGCAGCAAAGCCGCTCCGCCACCAGACAGCCCCGAGGCCGCACTAGCGGCCTCCCCCGAGTGATCACCCCCTACTCCCTGAGGGCATGATCGAATCAAGTGTCCCTCCATTCCGCAGCCGAAACACTTCATATTATCAGAGGTGACGTGGATGGTATAATCAAAGCCGTCAATCCGGTATTTAAATACGAGGTTGAGGCTTTCCTCGCTATTCTTTAAAATCATGAGCACCTGTCGCCTAAAAGACATGACATGTTTGAAACGCGGGGACTTACAACCGAGAGGGATGTGCTTAATCGGGGACAAAAGCTGCCCTTGTCTCGACAGCTCCTTCTCCAACAGCTCATTCTTTAAAAATGTGGGACATTTGAGATCGTAATTCTCTTCGCGGGATTCACCAGAGACAGAACAGGAACCAGTGTGTCTTTAATCACAACCCCGCTCTCCACTACCTGGTTAACTTTTTCAACACTATCAAGGAAAATCACCACGGCACTATTCATTCTCGAAGCTGATCTAATGCTTTCATTACCGACCAGCTCCCCCACAGCCAGACTACATTCCTCCACTGAGCAGCTGACAGCCGGTGTCAGTTTGACAGCATGCTTCTCAAACCCGGAGCCTCGCTCCCAAACCATGCTGACCAGCAGAGCTGGCAGCAGAAACCCCCCTCCCAAAACGCCTACCCCACCCCAGCTACAGAAAACAACAAAAATTAAGATTATTTAACAAAAAAACACCTTAAACACAAAAAGATAGAGAAAAGTTTGAAATAATTCACTCACGCTGTCACACGCTCTCAGCTCGCACTCACGACCACACCCACTCAGAGAGAGAGAGAGAGAGAGAGAGAGAGAGAGAGAGCTGCTCCTTCAGCAGCCCCTCCTTTCACATTTACTGTTCATGCTTCTATTTTTTACAGAGCAAGCCTGTTGCTCGCCTCTCTGATCATTCTGAAATCTTCTTCTACCTCTACTTGGTACCCTGCCACAGAGCAAGCCTGTTGCTCGCCTCTCTGATCATTCTGAAATCTTCTTCTACCTCTGCTTGGTATCCTGCCTCCAAATCCACCTCTTTGGCCAAACCTGCAATCACGGGCCCAGTGACTAGGTTTGCCACAGTTAAAACAAACATCCCAATTTCCATCATTGACCTCACCAAAGCGTTCGATCTGGTCAGCAGAGAGGGCCTTTTCAAGATCCTGCCAAAGATAGGATGCCCACCAAAGTTGCAAAGCCTCACTGAATCATTTCACACCAACATGCAGGGGATAGTGCAGCACGATGGCAACGTCTCAAAGCCATTCAACATACACAGTGGAGTGAAACAGGGCTGTGTACTTGTGTCAACCCTCTTTGGGATTTTCTTTGCTATGCTCCTGAGGCATACCTTCAGCACAGCAACAGAGGGAATCTACCTGCACACAAGATCTGACGGCAGGCTTTTCAACCTCGCCCGCCTGAAAGCAAGAACCAAAGTACGCAAGGCTCTAATCAGAGACATGCTGTTCGCAGACGACGCTGCAGTCGCAACCCACACACAGCAGGAGCTTCAGACCCTGATGGACCACTTCTCCCAGGCATGCAAGGACTTCGGGCTTACCATCAGCCTGAAGAAGACTAACGTCTTGGCGCAAGGCACGGAAGCACCACCAACCATCACCATCGACGACTACGAGCTGGAGGTCGTGAATCAGTTCACGTACCTGGGGTCCACGATCAGCAACAACCTCTCCCTTTTTTTTTTTTTTTTTTTTGTTACTTATTTGTACCCGTAGGTAGACTTGGTTTGCAGTCTGGTGACAAGCCACCGGCTGCTGGTCGCTGCGTGCGCGAGCGCCCTAAACCTACATGTTTTTGGTGTGCGGGAGGAAACCGGAGAAATCCCGGAGTAAACCCGCGCAACACGGGGAGAACATGCAAACTCCATACAGCTCACTGTTGGTCGGGGGCTGGGATCGAACCCACGATCTCATGATCCCCGCGATCCCCCGGCCGAGGGTAAAACTGTGCTGCCACAGTGCTAAACCACTGCGCCACCGTGCAGCCCATGATACAGATCCCTTGATACAGAGATCAACAAGAGGATTGGAAAATCAGCCTTCACACTCGCTTGCCTCACCACACGAGTGTGGGAGAATCCCAAACTCTCTGTCAAGAGGAAGATGGCAGTGTACAACGCCTGCGTCATCAGCACACTGCTCTATGGGAGTGAGCCGTGGACAACATACGCCCGGCAGGAAAAGAGACTGAACTCCTTCCACTTGCGCTGCATTCGCCACATCCTGGACATATCCTGGCAGGACAAAGTGCCCAACACAGAAGTTCTGTCCCGTGCCGGCCTTCCCTCCATGTTCACTCTACTCAGGCAGCGCAGGCTCCACTGGCTAGGCCACGTTCACCGTATGGAGGATGGCAGAATCCCCAAAGACGTCCTCTACGGAGAACTGGCAACTGGCAGGAGAGACGTTGGCCGCCCACAGCTGCGCTTTAGAGATGTCTGCAAGAGAGACATGAAGGCCCTGGAGATCAACACAGAGCGCTGGGAGGACCTTGCAACGGACTGCTCCAAATGGAGAGGCACCCTGACCAGACAGCTCAAGGCAGGTGAAGAGAGACTGACTGCTGCAGCAGATGAAAAAAGGACCCACAGGAAGAACCGCCACAGACCCAGCAGCACGGAGACCACCCACAAGTGTGACCTGTGTGACAGGGACTGCCATTTGTGCATCGGCCTGTTCAGCCACAGGCGGTGCTGTTCCAGCAGAGTAGACGTTTAGGATTCTCTTCCATGGTCATCATAGACTGACAGAGGCCGACGACATGTTTCAGTCAAAGAAAAAGGTCAGTTACAGCACTTCAAAACCTGCTCTTTCCGCCTCTGAGGCAAAAGGGGACACAGAGAGAGAGAGAGAGAGAGAGAGAGAGAGAGAGAGAGAGAGAGAGAGAGAGAGAGAGAGAGAGAGAGAGAGAGAGAGAGAGAGCTGCTCCTTCAGCAGCCCCTCCTTTCACATTTACTGTTCATGCTTCTATTTTTTATAGAGCAAGCCTGTCGCTCGCCTCTCTGATCATTCTGAAATCTTCTTCTACCTCTACTTGGTATCCTGCCTCCAAATCCACCTCTTTGGCCAAACCTGCAATCACGGGCCCAGTGACTAGGTTTGCCACAGTTAAAACAAACATCCCAATTTCCATCATTCACTTGCATTGACCTGCCTGTCTTGGGTCTAACCCCACAGAGTTATTGAAAACCCAAAACCTTGTAAAAGTACCCATATTTAGACCACTTTCTTCACAGATCAACCACACACACACAAACAGAGAACAGAGGAGTTTTGTTCTCTCTACACTGCCGCTGCCTCTATCTAAGGCTCACACACAAAGAATAGATAAAATAACTGTTTCTCATTGTCCATTTTAACATTATCCAGTTTTGTTGCCATTTAATCCATCCGTCTTTAAATATTATGGTCTAATTATTATGATTTTATTTGCTTCCTCCTTTTCCCAACCTCTTGGGCTTCTTTAGAGTCTTGAGGGCACAGGAGGTTGAGCCCGATCCGGGTGGAGGACCCGCGGAGCGGCTGATTGTCCCCTCATCGATCTGGGGCGAGGTGATCCACTGGGCCCATTCCTCCAAGTTTTCATGCCATCCGGGGGTGACTCGCATGGTGGAGCTCCTGCAGAGATCGTTCTGGTGGCCGGGGCTCCGGAAGGACGTCATCGCCTATGTCCGCACCTGTGCTCAGTGCACCACCAGGAAGACATTCTCTTCTCCGCCGGCCGGTCTTCTCTACCCGTTGCCGGTTCCCAGCAGGCCTTGGTCCCACATAGCGCTGGATTTCGTGACTGACCTCCCTTCATCCAACCATTACACTGCTGCCCTCATCATCGTGGATCGGTTTTCCAAGGCTGCCCACTTTGTTCCACTACAGGGGCTCCCTACGGTGCGGGACACGGTGGACCTGCTGGTGCAGCACGTTGTGAGCCTCCATGAGATTCCCACCGACATTGTCTCCGATTGGGGTCCCCAGTTCATGTCCAGGGTTTGGAAGACGTTCTGCAACGCACTAGGGGCAACGGTGAGCTTGTCATCCGGTTATCATCTGCAAAGCAACGGGCAGTGCGAGCAGGCCAATCAGGAGCTGGAGGCTGCTCTGTGTTGTGCCATCACTTCCAGTCCCTCATCGTGGAGCAGCCATCTCCCCTGGATTGAGTATGCCCACAACTTAACCGTGTCCTCGGCGATCGGCATGTCTCCTTTCAGGGCCTCTCTGGGCTACAACCCTCCGCTTTTTCCCGAGGAGGAGGGGGAAGTGGCGGTACCATCTAT
The DNA here is from genome assembly GCA_020510985.1 of Pholidichthys leucotaenia. Taxonomy (NCBI): domain Eukaryota; kingdom Metazoa; phylum Chordata; class Actinopteri; order Cichliformes; family Pholidichthyidae; genus Pholidichthys; species Pholidichthys leucotaenia. The sequence goes on along the minus strand of CM035837.1, from coordinate 470,264,673 downwards.
CCACGCCCACTTGAGGCACTGTCATCGGCTCTGGACAGCCACTTGCAGGGCCCTTCTTCACACAGCAGAGCGCAACACCAGGACCGCGAATCGCCGCAGATGACCGGCTCCTCAGTACCAGGTGGGTCAGCAGGTTTGGCTGTCTACTCAGCATATTGCCCTGAAAGCTGAGAAACAAAAGTTGGTTCAACGTTTCATTGGCCCCTTCCCTATTGTGCATATTATTAACCCTGTGGCTGTGCGCCCGGCTCCCCCCCTCCGTATCTGTCCCACATTCCATGTCTCCCAGGTGAAGCCCATCTGTTCCAACCCCCTCTGTCCCCCTCCCAAGACTCCACCCCCACCAGTGTTGATTAACGGCAACCCGGCGTGGAAGGTCAACGCCATCCTGGACGTCCGTCGTTGGGGTCGCGGTCTGCAGTACCTGGTGGACTGGGAGGGGTATGGCCCCGAGTGGAGGTCCCTGGGAATGTCCGTCGCTCATGTTAGACAAACACCTCAACAGGGACTTCCACCGGACACACCCGGGTAGGCTGGGTCAGGTGCCAGGAGGCACCTCTCGGGGGGGGGAAGTACTGTTATGGCTCCCTCTGGGCCGTCATTTGCTACAGCTGTCACTGTCACTGCGGAAGCTGTCACAGAAGCTGTCACTTCTGCCCTTCAAAGAGAGCAGATGCTTTTCTTCCCAGCTCCGGCTCCGCTCCTTATCTCTCTCCTTCCCTAACTGACTGGATCCCAGCTTGCTATCATCTGTCTGCGTGTCTTTACTGCTGATTATCAAACGAAATTATGGCTTTAATAAGCTGGGCTTTGAACGCAATTGACACTGTTTTTTCAAAGAGAAAATCTGGCCCGGGGGAGCCGATCTGCCCCACAGGAACAGCTGCTGCGGGTTATTTGAAGGACACAAGCAATTGGAAACTCTTGTGCCTGTGTGATCTTTCTATCGAAGATATTGAAGATTTATACTTTTTCGGAGCAATGGTCATCGGAATTCTACTGATTGGATCTCGGATTGTTCTGGTGTACCGCAAATTGAAGAAGATGGATAGAGCCTATCAAAAAGCGGACCCGGCAAGGCTCACTCATCAAATTGACCAACTGGGCAGGACTCTGACAGCGGCTAATGGAGAACTGTACAGGAAGATGGATTACATCACGATCACGCTGAGAGCCGTCCATGAATCGATTTCAATGCCTGCCCATGAAGGATTGGAGCACTGAATCTGTAAGAGAATAGAAAGTTTTTTCTCTGAAGTCAGTGCTATTCGACCTGTTTCTTTCGGCGCCCTCAGCATTCAGTCCTCCAGATAATCTACAGTATATTTGTTTTCATAACACTGGCGGGCAGCATTTGACTCTCAAGGACAGCTGTCTGGCAAACCATTCCATCTGCCGTGCTCAAGGACATGTGCCCTCTGCTTCAGACTGTAGTCATAACATCTGCTGCGGGAAGAGACTTTTGTTGTCCTCCAACTGATTGCCACTGATTGCACTCAACTCACTCACACACACACACTGATACACTATACTGACTTGAAGATATTCATCCACTGCTCTCTTTGTGTCATTGTGTGGATTCTATTGTCTGCTAATTGTGCATTGAGAGTTTTTTTCTTGTAATCATAATATCGATCATATATGAACTATATTCTGATAAGCAATGCTTTTTTCTCTCTCCTATTGTGTTACCCCCCCTTTCTCCCCCATTGCTTCCTGTTCCCCTCCTGTTGACAGGCGCCTCCATGGCCGCCGCGTCATTGATAATGTCATTCATGACGTTCTCAGTGTCAAGTCAAATCCCTCGTATATTTACCTGTTATTTACTTGTAAATGTGCTTGGCAATAAATCTTTTCTGATTCTGATTCTTTTCTGATTCTGAGCTGCATGCACACCTGCTCCCAATCTCCCACGGGCTCTATAACCTGCTCTGTCTGAGGTTCGGCACGGAGCCGTCTGTCATTCTGCCTACAGAATACGTCTCTCGTCAGAAGCCAATTCCCTGGCCTCTTCATCCGAGATCTGAATCTTCTCCCCGCTTCAAGTAAGCATATTATTGCTCACCATATTAGTTGTCTTCCCGTGTGCACAGGTGGATTCCTCCGGTGGCGGAATCTACTCGTCTTGGTGGCAGTCCAAGCCTCCATCTCTCCTATGGGGCCACCTGCCCAAATCCCGGCGCAGACCAAGAACGCTGTCTCCCTGGCCGCAGCCCTCTGGCCAACCTGAGCATCCAACGTCCATCTGCAAAGTAAGCCCCAGTCATTATCACACTCTGTTGTCGGTGGACTGTGCTAACACCTGTGCTCTGTGTCATTATAGGGTTGCCAGGCTGAACGGAGTTCTGCTCTCCCTCGGTCACGATTCCTGCACTATCTTTCACCTCCTCACACACTGCACATACAATGCATGCACACACTCACACACTCACTGAGAATAATAAAAGGATAATTGTATTCATTCGAGTCTGAGCGTGTGTTCCCTGGGTCTGATAATTATGTCAGTTCCAGTTGTGTTAAGGCACCTTCACACCAAACGCCAGTGGGCAAATTTTTCATGCAGCACGATTACATTATAACTCAATGTGAACACACATGAATTCATCTTCTGAGTGAGATGCAGACAGGTGAAGTTTCCTTTATAACTTCTGCAGCAGTGTTCAACCTACCATGGAAATCCCCAAAATAACATCATGCTTTAGGTTTACATTATCCGACAGGGGGCTCACCTGAAAAAGTTGTCTCTGTCGAAAAATTTTTACAAGATGATAGGTGTTTTCATTGCTAGCGTGCTAGCCTTGTTAGCACGTCCGTGGCAGGGTTCCATGGGAAAATATCTGTGACATCCCAATTCAGCTGAAGAGCTCCCAGTCTTTCTGTCTCCAGGTGAGTCTCATTTTCACAATACTCTCCACTTTACTCTCCAATGTTGATACTTTTATTCCGGTGACAGCAGACTGTCAAAGCTAACGATAGTCCCTCGGACGTGAATGCACGAATGCACAATTTCGCATGTGCTCATCTCTTTCCATTGACTTTGTATGGATTTGCACGGCCCGCTCGCATTTGGAGTGGAGGCACCTTTGTTTGTCTTCCCTGTTTGTTCCTCTCCCTTTTCTTCCCCCTCCCCACTCCTCCTTTACTTATTCCCCCCTGTCGGATCCTTCATGGGTAAAACATTTTAGATAAAGTATTAAAAGTTATTACAAGAGGAGTTTATAAATAATATACAGTACATATACTGTATATGTACTGCATATTATACATATGTATTTTTAGAAAGTACTATTTCTAAGCTTTACAATGATATCAGGCACTCATGGGGGTATTCCCGGGACTTGCTGTTAGCAAACAAAGAAAGAGTCATGATTTATGACTTCTTGTACCTGTAGCTTGTAATGATGCGGTGCACATTCCGACTCATTTTGCCAGCACGGGTCACATATATCAATGTCTCCACCACAATAAAGTTGGTTGCATTTTATTAAAATATGTTGGACATAATCAGATTTTGCTGCCTCCCATACTGCAGGCTAAGCGGAGTGTAGCTCGGGTGGTTGCTGAAGCAAAAACTCAGGTATGGGGGGAGTTCAGTGAGGCTATGGAGCAAGACTTTTGGTCGGCCTCGAAGAGATTTTGACAAACTGTCCAGCGGCTCAGGAGGGGGGAAGCAGCTCCTTGTCAACACTGTTTATGGTACGGATGGGGCACTGTTGACTTCAACTGGGGATATCGTCGGGTGGTGGAAGGAATACTTCAAGGATCTCCTAAATCCCACTTACACGCCTTCACCAGAAGAAGCAGAACTTGTGGATGAGGGGGACGACTCGCCTATCAAAGGGGCTGAGGTCGCCAAGGTGGTTAAAAATCTCCTTGGTGGCCGAGCCCCAGTGGTGGACGAGATTCGCCTGAGTACTTCAAGGCCCTGGATGTTGTAGGGCTGTCATGGTTGATACGCCTCTGCAATATTGCGTGGAGGTCGGAGGTAGGGCCTTTGGCATGGCAAACTGGGGTGGTGGTTCCTCTCTTCAAAAAAGGGGACCGGAGGGTGTGCTCCAACTTTAGAGGGATCACACTCCTCAGCCTTCCTGGGAAGGTCTGTGCCAAGGTACTGGAGAGGAGAGTCCGGCCGGTGGTCAAACCTCGGATTCAGGAGGAGCAATGTGGTTTTCATCCTGGCTGTGCCACATCGGACTAGCTTTTTACCCTTTTGAGAATCCTCGAGGGTTCGTGAGAGGTTGCCCAACCAGTTTACATGTGTTTTGTGGACTTGGAGAAGGCATTCGACTACATCCCTCATGGTTTTTTGTGGGGGGTGCTTCGGGAGTATGGAGTATTGGGCTTGTTGTTACGAGCTATTCGATCTCTGTATGACCGTTGTGAGAGTTTGGTTCGTATTGCCAACAACGGTCGGACTCATTCCCAGTGAGAGTTGGATTCCACCAGAGCTGCCCTTTGTCACCGATTCTGTTCATAATTTTTATGGAGAGGATTTCTAGACGTAGCCAGGGAATGGAGGGTGTCATGCTTGGTGACCACAGGATCTCATCTCTGTTGTTTGCAGATGATGTTGTCCTGCTGGCTTCATCCTGCAATAACCTACAGTTCTTACTGGGATGGTTTGCCGCTGAGTGTGAAGCGGCTGAGATGAGAATCAGTACCTCCAAATCCGAGTCCATGATCCTCAGCCGGAAAAAGGTGGATTGTCTTCTCCAGGTTGGGAACAAGCTCCTGCCCCAAGTGGAGGAGCTTGGGGTCTATCTTGGGGTCTTATTCACAAGTGAGGGAAGAATGGATCAAGAGATTGACAGATGGATCAGAGCAGCATCTGCAGTGATGCGGACGTTGTACCAGTCTGTTGGGGTGAAGAGGGTGTTAAGCTCTAAGGCAAAGCTGTCAATTTACCAGTGAATCTATGTTCCTACCCTCCCCTAAGGTCATGAGCTTTTGGTAATGACCAAAAGAATGAGAGTGTGGATACAAGCGGCTGAAATGAGCTTTCTTCGTAGGATTGCTGGACTCACCCACAGAGATAGGGTGAGGAGCTCAGTCATCCGGGAGAGGCTCAGAGTAGAACCCCTGTTCCTCCACATAGAAAGGAGCCAGTTGAGATGGTATGGCATCTGAACAGGATGCTTCCTGGACACCTCTCACTTGAGGTGTTTTGGGCATGTCCCTCTGGGAGGAGACCGCGGGGCAGACCCAGGACTCGCCGGAGAAACTATTGGCACTTTTCCATTAGCCCCACTCGGCCCCGATTGGAAAAAACGACTCGACTCACAACGACTCGTTTCAGCCTCGATTGTGTTTCGACATTACTGCTCACACGCCTGCGGTGGGTGGGATTTCATGAACAGCAAGGCGGCGCCACACTCTCGTGACGTGAAGCACGCGACCGAATCCTCCACAACAAAGAAAATAGCTGATTACGAGGGGAGGATTTTCATTTTTCTCGCTCTGTGGCTTTTTATGACAATGAAGGCCAGACAATTTAACCAGAGAAGACGACATGCATTGAGACGACGTGCATTGAGACAAAGGGTGGAGGAAGGGTACAGGAGGCTCTCGGCTGCCGTAGTGGAATATGAAGCCGCAACTGTGAGGTTAAATGCTTGACACATGAGGGAGCGTATGTTGGTAAGATAATGCATGCTAATGCTTGCAAATGTCATTTTATAGTCATGTCAGTTTTGTGTACAGCATTTTTATGTCGCCAGGTTATTGGTATTAAATGCATTACATTATGTATGGTGTGTGTGTGTGTTTCAGTTGGCTGCTTCGTCGCAAAATAATCGCTGCAGACCGTCGGTGTGGACAGTAAACCGTGCCTCGCAGTGGTGGGAGGATATTTTTCCCGGCTTCTCAAACACGGAGTGGTTGCAGAACTTGCGGATGTCCGAGGAGACTTTTACCTACCTGTGGCACAAATTGCGTCTACGCATGGAGCGTCAAGATACAACATTTCACCTATGTGTGCCTGTGAGGAAGAGAGTGGCCATTGCACTGTGGAAGCTTGCTACCGGTTCAGAGTACCGCACTATTGGACATCTGTTTGGGGTCAACATCACAACGGTGTGCAGGTGTGTGCAGGATTTTTGTGCAGCAGCAGAGTCATTGCTGGTTCCAGAACAACTCTGTTTTCCTGATGAAGGGAGGTTCACGGAAATGTCGGCCTACATGGAGAATCGGTGGGGGCTTCCATTGTGTGTTGGTGCTATCGATGGCTCCCACATACCCATCATAGCACCACAACAATTTCACACCGACTACTTTAATCGTAAAGGCTGGCACTCCATAATCTTTCAAGGTGTTGTTGATGGAAAGGGGTTGTTCTGGAATGTGTTTGCTGGGCTGCCAGGGAGCATGCATGATGCTAGGGTGCTGAGACTGTCTACACTGTGGGATTTAGCCAGTCGGGGAAACCTCTTCCCACCTCACATCAGGAACATTGGTGCGGTACGTGCGGGCTACTACATACTCGGAGACTCTGCATATCCACTGCAAAACTGGCTGTTGAAAGCATTCCATGACACCTGACGACTGACTGAAGAACAGCACACATTCAACCAGACCATCAGTCGAGTACGGGTGGTTGTGGAAAATGCTTTCGGCAGGCTAAAGGGAAGGTGGCGCTGCCTTCTGAAACGGAATGACTGTGACATGAAACTGGTGAAATCTATGGTGCTGACTTGTGCTCTGCATAATCTGTGTGAGAGTCATGGAGAGACGTTTGACACTACATTGGATGATGCAGTAGATGAACCAGTGGTGGCAGTGGCCCAGGGAGCAGAGGAGCAGGGTGGCGATATACGAGATGCTGTGATGCAGTACTTGTGTAGCAATAGGTAGAAATTTAATTTCATCCATATTTATGTGCATACATATGTAAAACATCTGTGTTTTGTAAATAAAATGTTGTGCCTTTTCCTTCTGCGTGTCCTCTGTTGTTCATAACGCTTATCTGTTAAGGTATGGGTAATTACATGCAGAAACACCGCACAGGCCATGTTCAAAAAATGCAGCTAGACAAGCCACTTTTGCTTTGGTGGAAATGCAAATTGAACTATAAATCATGTGGTGCAACATGTCATATTCCCATGTAATGGTATCCCACTTTTACTTACAAAATGATTTTTAATATTTTTGAAAAGCTAATATAAATTTAGCACAACTTGTTGGTAACAACAGTTGTGGTACGGTGAATTACATGCAGAAACACCGCACAGGCCATGTTCAAAAAATGCAGCTAGACAAGCCACTTTTGCTTTGGTGGAAATGAAAATTGAACTATAAACCTTGTGGTGCAAAATGTCATATTCCCATGTAATGGTATCCCACTTTTACTTACAAAATCCATCCATCCATCCATCCATCTTCTACCGCTTTTCCGGAGGTCCGGGTCGCGGAGGCAGCAGTTCAAGCAGAGAAGCCCAAACTTCCCACTCCCCAGCCACCTGCTCCAGCTCTTCAGAGGGGATACCAAGGCGTTCCCAGACCAGCTGGGAGACATAGTCTCTCCACCGAGTCCTGGGTCTGCCCCGGGGTCTCCTCCCAGTGGGACGTACCTGAAACACCTCAAGTGGGAGGCGTCCAGGAGGCATCCTAATCAGATGCCCATACCACCTCAACTGACTCCTTTCAATGTGGAGGAGCAGCGGTTCTACTCTGAGCCTCTCCCGGATGACTGAGCTCCTCACCCTATCTCTGAGGGTGAGTCCAGCAATCCTACGGAGAAAGCTCATTTCAGCCGCTTGTATCCGCGATCTCGTTCTTTCGGTCATTACCCAAAGCTCGTGACCATAGGTGAGAGTAGGAACGTAGATTGACTGGTAAATCGACAGCTTTGCCTTAGAACTAAGCTCCCTCTTCACCACAACAGACCGGTACAACGTCCACATCACTGCAGATGCTGCTCCAATCCGTCTGTCGATCTCTCGCTCCATTCTCCCCTCACTCGTGAACAAGATCCCAAGATACTTAAACTCCTCCACTTGGGGCAGGAGCCTGTCCCCAACCAGGAGAGGACAATCCACCTTTTTCCGGCTGAGGACCATGGACTCGGACTTGGAGGTGCTGATTCTCATCCCAGCCGCTTCAGACTCAGTGGCAAACCGTCCCAGCAAGAGCTGTAGGTCATTGCTGGATGAAGCCAACAGGACAACATCATCTGCAAACAACAGAGATGAGATCCTGTGGTCACCACGAGATGCACCGACCACCTTGCGGCCGCAGCTCTGGGCCGCCGCTTCAATAACAGAGGTGGAGAACATGGCCCATTCAGACTCCATGTCTCCAGACTCCCTCGGAATGTGGTTGAAGTTCTTCCGGAGGTGGGAGTTGAAGACCTCCCGGACAGGGGCCTCAGCCAGACGCTCCCAGCACACCCTCACTATATGTTTGGGTCTACCAGGTCTGAATGGCTTCCTCCCCTGCCATCGGATCCAACTCACCACCAGGTGGTGATCAGTTGACAGCTCTGCACCTCTCTTTACTCGGGTGTCCAAGACATACGGTTGCAGGTCTGATGATACGATAACAAAATCGATTATCGACCTGCAACCTAGGGTGTCCTGGTGCCAGGTACACATATGGACACCCTTATGCTTGAACATGGTGTTCGTTATGGACAGACTGTGGTTAGCACAGAAATCCAATAACTGAACACCACTCGGGTTCAGATCGGGCAGGCCGTTCCTCCCAATCACCCCCCTCCAGGTTTCACTGTCATTGCCCACGTGCACATTGAAGTCCCCCAGTAGGACAATGGAGTCTCCAAGAGGAGCACCCTCCAGCACCCCAGTCACAGACTCCAAAAAGGGTGGGTACTCTGAAACATCATTTGGTGCATAGGCACAAATGATGGTCAGGACCCGTTTCCCAACCCGAAGGCACAGGGAAGCAACCCTTTCGTCCACCGGGGAAAACTCCAATATAGAGGCAGCAAGGTGGGGCGATACAAGAATACCCACCCCTGCTCGTCGCCTCTCCCCCGGGGCAACTCCAGAAAAGGCCAAGCTCCAGCCCCTCTCCAGGAGACTGGTTCCGGAACCGGAGCTGTGTGTTGAAGTGAGGCCGACTATATCTAGCCGGTATCTCTCAACCTCGTACACCAGCTCAGGCTCCTTCCCCACCAGAGAGGTGACATTCCACGTACCAAAAGCCAGTTTAGAAAGCTTGGGATCAGTCCGCCAAGGTCTCCGCCTTTGACCGCCACCTGATCCACATAGCACCGGACCCCCATGATCCCTCCTGCAGGTGGTGAGCCCACTGGAGGGTGGACCCATGTAACTCCTTCAGGCTGAGCCCGGCCGGGTCCCATGGGTGGAAACTCGGCCACCAGACGCTAGCCTTCGAGCCCCTCCCCCAGGCCTGGCTCCAGGGTGGGGCCCCGGTAACCCCATACCGGGCGGGGTACACTGAATCCTTGACATACAATTCATGAGAGTCTGTTGGATCGTTCTTAGTCTGGCCCTTCACCCAGGACCAGTTTGTCTTGGGAGACCCTATCAGAGGCAAATTGCCCCGGACAACATAGCTCCTGGGATCACTGGGGCACGCAAACCCCCCCACCACGATAAGGTGACGATCCATGAGGGGGTGTGGTTCACTCTCTGCAAAATAGTGGACCTTTGTCTCACCACGGAGGATAACAAACGCCTGGGATTTATGAGAAGGAGGCACAGTTGTGATAAGGAATGGCTGAGCCTGGCCTACTCTGACCTGAGAGGTGAAGTGGCCTTCATGTGGATACACTCAGCGCCAGGAACAGATCCTCCCTGGACCAGGCACCTGGACTGTCATCTTGTTAATGCATGCTTTCTTCTTTGTTCACTTGTGTATAAATATTCTGGGTCAGGGCCAGCATAGCTAGTCAGACTTCATGAACTGACACGATCTGTTGCTGTCAGGAAGAGAATGTTTGACTCAGTGCTGTAACCTACTATATTCAACTTGCTTAAATAAATACGTGTTCCAAGTAAGCTAATCTCTTCCTTGAAACTGAATCTGGGTAAACCATCTACACACATAGACAATCTTTGAAGAGTAGACTTAGATGGTTTTTACTGAGTTTAATCTTAACAGTAGCAAGCTAGCTATTAGCTGGCTAGCAATCCTCAGTAACAACCATTACCCACAATCTAACAACCTTCCTATAGCTTAAAAACAGTGAGCTTGCCACTGAAAGGATAAATTGGCGAAAAGACGCGCAATATCAAAACAGCACTCACCATCCACGGTTTCCGATGGGGTGACTGTGGCCGTGTCGAGCCCAATGTCTCTGCCATTGCTAGCAAGCCTATGTCCATAGATCGCGTCCATCTGCTCGAACCACTTCCATTCCTTCCGATTCTCTCCACTTCCACCGTTATGGTCCTTCACTGCTCGGTAATCGCTTTTCATTTTTTTCAGTTTCTCCCGACACTGTTTGGCAGTACGGATGTGCCCTTGTAAAGCCATGTGCTCTGAGACCTGCTGGTATATTTTTTCATTGCGCGCAGCTCTGTCCAACTGGCGCTGGATGTGATCGTCGGCTAATATACACAGAAAACTCTGCACCTCCTCGTTTGACAAGGGGATACCCTTACGAGAAGCCATCTTTATACTGAAAATACTGTAGTAAAACCGCCCACTGTGTTTACTGGCTGAACAACTTTACAAATGGCGGTCGTGTAGATTCATCAGAAGAGGTCGCTTTCGTGACGTTACGACCTGACCAATCAGCGGCGACCAGTCTGTTAACGTCACATCACGGCCCAACTCAGCTCGGTTGTACCCTGCCCTCGATCAGGCACGAAAATAGCGCCTGCTAACTGGTGCTGGGGCTTATGGAAAATGCTCAAATGCGGGCTGAGTGGTGCCGTGTTGGGCTACGCGGGGCTAATGGAAATGGCCCTTATGTCTCCAAACTGGTCTGGGAACACTTTGGTGTCCTCTCTGATGAGCTGGAGCAGGTGGCTGGGGAGAGGGAAGTATGGGCTTCTCTGCTTGAACTACTGCCTGTCATGGATGGCCCTCACGAGCCATCATAAGACGCCACAAATCACCGATGAGTTTGCACAGTTTTATTGATGAACAGAAAAGAAACACAAAATAACGAGCCACGGTGGGCTAAAACATACTACACTACATACAGATGATCATAGGGCAATAAAGAAGCACACTTACGATCATAGCAGTAGAGTGGTCAGCGTACGAACAGAGGGATGCTCGCTCACGTCTGACACTGGTGAAGTTTTGACGAGACTGCCGCGTCTTTTCACTCCCAGCTGCCCTTTTAAGTGGAGGACCGCTGATGAGGCGAAATTCGGCTCAGCTGTCAAGTTTGACAGCCAGAAGCCCCTCCGAGCGCTGTCACAATAAAGGCTCGGGGAGCCAAAAGGAACACACCGCTGTCAAAATAGGTGAAGATAATGCATGGCTTAAGCGCGGACGGGTTCGGCGCTCGAACCATGACAGTACCTCCCTCCCAAGGGTGAGCTACGAGCGCCCAATGACACCCAAGCCCCCCCCCCACCTCCCCCCCCACCCCAGGGTGGGCGGATGGGGGGAAAGGCCCGGAGGGAGAGAACCAGAGAAAAAAAAACATAACGATGGCTGGGAACACGTGGTAATTACAGAGTAAGGTTAAAAGAAAAACACAATACACCATAATGCACAAATGATACTTAGGACAGGGCACAAATGAGGCAATTACTGAGTAAAGTTAACAGAAACCGCAATACTTCTTAACGCACAGTAAACACACAGCACAAGGGAAAAAAAAACACAAGTTAGGCACGTTTCATCCCTCAGACAGGAGAGGAGAAAAAAAACCCAAAACATGCTAACAATGGCAAATACACAGAGCAGAACAATTACACCGAATGGCCTTATACCTCATTGGGAGCACACAACACATGAGGATGACGACAGGCAGAGTCCAATAAAACGGGAACAGTTCCGGTGGTCTCCCTGCGTCCAATGGCCAAAGGGTGATTAAGGGGAAAAGGAAATGTTCGGGCGGCCTTCCCCAGTCCCAGGCCCGAAAAGTCAGAACCTCCTGCGGCCGAACCAGGTCACCCAGTTGAAAGCACAGTATGTCAGGTGGCTGACCCAGGGTGCCGAACCTGCAAAACAGTTCCTCTGGCGGCCGACCTGCATCCCTCAGCCACCAGAACTGTGGGGAAACAATAGGCAACGGCCTTCCTGGCGAGGGGAAAGACGTGGGAGAGCCGGGGCGAACGTAGAGAACCCCAATGGCCCCTGGTGGCGATGAGCTGGGATGGTGACGATAAGGAGGGGGATGATGATGAAGATGAGCCCGTACAATGCCAGGCGGCAAAGGGTCTGCAGCTCATTCACCGACCTTGACCCATACCGGTGCTGCACCTGCGTTGGACCCTGATTGGGTCTCGGCTGCACCCGTGTTGGACCCCGATTGGGTCCCGGCTACACCCGCGTTGGACCCCGATTGGGTCTCGGCTGCACCCGCATTGGACCCCGATTGGGTCGGCGCAGCACTAGTGACGACCTCCAACCCCGAACCCAGAACCTCCAGTGCAGCGAGGGGCATTGGCTCTGCACCGGTGACCCTGGGAGAAGGCTCAGGAGAAAGGAAAGAACCGGGATCAGGATCACCGGTAGCGACAGAGCCCAGCGAGACGAGCTTGGGTACAGTGGACAGCTGCCCCTGGCTCGTCTCACCAAGAGGCAGGCAGAAATGCTCCAAAATAGAAAGGAGAAAAACAAAATAGAGCACTTGCCTGGACTTGGGTTCTGTCGCCGTCCAGGACTTCGCTGATCCAGGCTCAGGACGAAGAAGATCGTCGTCAGGCTCCCACTCGGCTACAGCAGGTTCCGCAGCCAGCGTGATGGTTTCTGCAGTCTGAGGACCCTCCGGTGCTAACGTCCACGCCGACGACCCACACGGCATGGTGGCAGGGGACCCTCGACCCTCTGGCTCGAACTGCTCCTCTGTGGAGACCCGGGGACGCTTCATCATCGGCACAGGCTCCATGCTGCAGTCCGCTCTCCTCCTCTGCTCACAACGTGGCTGCAGGGCTGGAACCAGGCTCTCCAGAACCGCAGGCCCCTTCCTCGTCTGGCGACGTAGGCCTGGCGTCGTGGACCGCTCAGCAGAGGGAGACACAGAGGCAGCAGGTTTAATGACAGAGGATACAGCAGGTGGTGGGAGCTTGGGGGACTGCAAACCCCGAACTCCACCCCCAGGAGTCAGACAAGGCAAATCACAACTACGGGGAGGAAATTGAACTTGCACTTGCCTGTTTCCTGGAGGACGGATGGTGCCTGCTGTAACGGATGGAGTTTTACTTTTTCCCCTCCAGATGGTGACGGCAGGCCCCTCGGGGAGACGAGGAGGAGCCGCTCCTGGTGGATTGCTGACGGGCCTCACCGAAGCACGACTCACAGCATTCACAGCAGCCGGAGATGACGTCAAGGAGGAGGGGGCGACAGCCGAGGCGATCCAGGCACGAGGAGCTGACGGAACAGCTGAGACAGATGACCCGGGGGAGGCGACTGCGGGGATTCCCTCCTGTCATGACGTGGGAGATGCAGCTGACTGGGAGGCTGGGTTCCTCCGACGACCCAGAGCTGGATCCGGACGGGATTCTCGCTGGGGCCTGGTTGTGACACGGCGACGATGCTTACTGGCCGATGGTGTGGCGAGGGGACCAGGAACACATGGCGCCGGGACTGGACGGGCAACAGGAGCTGAATTCCGAAACGTGGAGCGGGGACACCTCTCCGTTGGCCTCCTGCCTGGAATTCCCTCGAGCCTACGGACCTACACTCTCGTCGGGAACGCCGTACTCGAGGGAGGAGGAGAAGGTTCCTGGAGTGCCTTTTCAATTAACTCTCACTGAGCCACAATCCATGTTATCCTCTCCCCTCCTTCCGGAAAGGAGGTGAGGTGATATCTTAATAAGGCCCGCTGGGCGAGGAACAAATAGTCACCTGCCGCTGGAGTGGGCATGAGACGATGGGCTTTAGCCAAATAGCTGTCGATATCCTCAAACCACACAGGGTGAAACCCACACTCGAGGGCGGACATCCTGTTCACAAGCCCAAGCGAAGGGGAAAAAACTCCAAACCACGGCAAACTCACGGTGACAGGCATCTCAGTTTGGCGGCAATCTACTCTCATGGATAGCCCTCACGAGCCATCATAAGACGCGACAAATCACCGGTGAATTTGCACAGTTTTACTGATGAACAGAAAAGAAACACAAAATAATGAGCCACGGTGGGATAAAACATATTACACTACATACAGACGATCATAGGGCAATAAAGAAGCACACTTACGATCATAGCAGTAGAGTGGTCAGCGTACGAACAGAGGATGCTCGCTCACGTCTGACACTGGGGAAGTTTTGACGAGACTGCCATGTCTTTTCGCTCCCAGCTGCACTCTTAAGTGGAGGGCCGCTGATGAGGCGAAATGCGGCTCAGCTGTCAAGTTTGACAGCCGGAAGCCCCTCCGAGCACTGTCACAATAAAGGCTCGGGGAGCCAAAAGGAACACACCGCTGTCAAAATAGGTGAAGCTAATGCATGGCTCGAGAGCGGACGGGTTCGGCGCTCGAACCATGACACTGCCTCTGCAACCCGGACCTCTGGAAAAGCGGTAGAAGATGGATGGATGGATAATCCGATTTACCTCAGAGCAGACGTAGAATCTAGTCAAAGCCACAAAGAAGCCTCTATTTATACAGTCTATGGCACAACCACGAACACCAGCAACAAGTACCAGAACTATGCCAAAACATTCAAATGCAAAAACTACAAGTGCTGAAATTAGCTGCCACTTGAGTGCAAAACATGTACGGGAACAATACATTAAAATGAATTTGAAAGACTTTTAAAAACATTAAATTTTAAAATTAAATTTAAATTTAAATGCCCCTTATACTCCACTCTTGCTGACTATTTAACACTACCTCAGCCGAAACCACAAGTCCTGCCCATAATCGTTCCTACAGCGGCACCCCCATGAATAAGGTGGATAGATTGATTTTACTTAGTTGTCAGTTTTTCCCATTACGTATTGCTGAATACTGCTGAATGCTGAATACATTTATATATATATATATATATATATATATATATATATATGCAGTGGGGTAAAAAAGTATTTAGTCAGCCACCAATTGTGCACGTTCTCCCACTTAAAAGATGAGAGAGGTCTCCAATTTTCATCATAGGTATACCTCAACTATGAGAGACAAAATGAGAAAAAAAAATGCAGAAAATCACATTGAAGGATTTTTAATGAATTAATTGGTAAATTCCTCAGTAAAATAAGTATTTGGTCACCTACAAACAAGCAAGATTTCTGGCTCTCACAGACCTGTAACTTCTTCTTTAAGAGGCTCCTCTGTCCTCCACTCGTTACCTGTATTAATGGCACCTGTTTGAACTCGTTATCAGTATAAAAGACACCTGTCCACAACCTCAAACAGTCAGACTCCAAACTCCACTATGGCCAAGACCAAAGAGCTGTCAAAGGACACAAGAAACACAATTGTAGACCTGCACCAGGCTGGGAAGACTGAATCTGCAATAGGTAAGCAGTTTGGTGTGAAGAAATCAACTGTGGGAGCAATTATTAAAAAATGGAAGACATACAAGACCACTGATAATCTCCCTCAATCTGGGGCTCCACGCAAGATCTCACCCCGTGGGGTCAAAATTATCATGAGAACGGTGAGCAAAAATCCCAGAACCACACGGGGGGACCTAGTGAATGACCTGCAGAGAGCTGGGACCAAAGTAACAAAGGCTACATCAGAAACACACTACGCCGCCAGGAACTCAAATCCTGCAGTGCCAGACGTGTCCTCCTGCTTAAGCCAGTACATGTCCAGTCCCGTCTGAAGTTTGCTAGAGAGCATTTGGATGATCCAGAAGAGGATTGGGAGAATGTCATATGGTCAGATGAAACCAAAATAGAACTTTTTGGTAAAAACTCAACTTGTCATATTTGGAGAAGAAAGAACACCATACCTACTGTGAAGCATGGGGGTGGAAACATCATACTTTGGGGCTGTTTTTCTGCAAAGGGACCAGGACGACCGATCCGTGTAAAGGAAAGAATGAATGGGGCCATGTATCGTGAGATTTTGAGTGAAAACCTCCTTCCATCAGCAAGGGCATTGAAGATGAAACGTGGCTGGGTCTTTCAGCATGACAATGATCCCAAACACACCGCCTGGGCAACGAACGAGTGGCTTCGTAAGAAGCATTTCAAGGTCCTGGAGTGGCCTAGCCAGTCTCCAGATCTCAACCCCATAGAAAATCTTTGGAGGGAGTTGAAAGTCTGTGTTGCCCAGCGACAGCCCCAAAACATCACTGCTCTAGAGGAGATCTGCATGAAGGAATGGGCCAAAATACCAGCAACAGTGTATGAAAACCTTGTGAAAACTTACAGAAAACGTTTGACCTCTGCCATTGCCAACAAAGGGTATATAACAAAGTATTGAGATGAACTTTTGTTATTGACCAAATACTTATTTTACCGAGGAATTTACCAATTAATTCATTAAAAATCCTTCAATGTGATTTTCTGGATTTTTTTTTTCTTATTTTGTCTCTCATAGTTGAGGTATACCTATGATGAAAATTGGAGACCTCTCTCATCTTTTAAGTGGGAGAACGTGCACAATTGGTGGCTAACTAAATACTTTTTTACCCCACTGTATATATATATATATTGTTTTTATTTAATGTGTTATGTTAAGCACTTTGTGGTACATATGATTGTATGAAAAGTGCTATATTTTTTTTTCTTACTTCCAGCGTCACACGAGTCGGCTGTCTTACTGTGGCAGCGGTTCAATTCTGAGTTTCTTTCTCGTTTTTATTTATCTGTCTTTTTTCTAGCCACAACTTTATGATCCTGCGACCCCATATCCACCACGAACACACAGATCGCCACACTGGTGCTTAGTCATCTTTCGGCTCATATCGCAAACGTCTCCCGACTGGTGAGTGGAGAACCCATTGTTTACGGTAGAAGTCAGCTGTTAGCTTTAAACTGCTCCGCAGTGCCAATGCAAGAACTCGACATACCATATTGTGTACTAGGGGTTTGTACACAGGCAGGAGGTGAACCAGGCTGTGATCCGATCTCCTGAGCAGGGGAGTGGCAATTAGGTGTAAGCCTCCTTAGTGTTTACGTAAAATAAGTCCAGTGTTTTATTGTTTCTGGTGTGGCACGTGAAATACTGGGTATTTCACCTGGTTCCCTTCCAAGGGAATATTCACATGTCGTCGGCATTGCTATTTATGTAAATCCATCAACGAGCGCTGAGGCAGAGGGTGACATCATCCACTCAGTCAATAGCAGACTGCAAACACAGCACCCAAATGCTCTCCTCCTCATTTCGGGTGATTTTAACCATACTTCACTGTCCTTCACTGTGCTCTTCCCACTGTCTGGTGTCCGATCTGCCCGTATTGTGTGGAAACCCTCCAGATCGATGTTAGCATCTGTTGCTAGTTCTGGTAGCCATGGCTAAGTAAACAACATGATGCTAATCTCTCTGAAGACACTCTCATACCAGGACATAGCCGCCAGTTCGTCTGTCTTGTAAGCAGCCCACACCGTGGGCTGCACGGTGGCGCAGTGGTTTAGCACTGTGGCAGCACAGTTTTACCCTCGGCCAGGGGACCGCGGGGATCATGAGATCGTGGGTTCGATCCCAGCCCCCGACCAACAGTGAGCTGTGTGGAGTTTGCATGTTCTCCCCGTGTTGCGCGGGTTTACTCCGGGATTTCTCCGGTTTCCTCCCGCACACCAAAAACATGTAGGTTTAGGGCGCTCGTGCACGCAGCGACCAGCAGCCGGTGGCTTGTCACCAGACTGCAAACCAAGTCTACCTACGGGTACAAATAAGTAACAAAAAAAAAAAAAAAAAAAATACCAAAAGAAATCAGGTGAAAATTACATGGATGTCAAGCTGGAGTGAAGCAATGCGCGAGGAAAATGAGATTCAGACCCATCCTTCCATCCGTTATTATAGGAAATGTGAAATCGCTACTTAACAAGACAGACAAACTGGCGGCTATGTCCTGGTATGAGAGTGTCTTCAGAGCGATTAGCATCATGTTTACTTAGCCATGGCTACCAGAACTAGCAACAGATGCTAACATCGATCTGGAGGGTTTCCACACAATACAGGCAGATCGGACACCAGACAGTGGGAAGAGCACAGGCGGAGGGCTGAAAATGTATGTGAAGGACAGATGGTGTAATCCTTGGAACCGGCATCCCTCCCAAGGGAATATTCACATGTCGTCGGCATTGCTATTTATGTAAATCCATCAACGAGCGCTGAGGCAGAGGGTGACATCATCCACTCAGTCAATAGCAGACTGCAAACACAGCACCCAAATGCTCTCCTCCTCATTTCGGGTGATTTTAACCATACTTCACTGTCCTCCATTCTGCCCACGTTCACCCAGTATTTCACGTGCCACACCAGAAACAATAAAACACTGGACTTATTTTACGTAAACACTAAGGAGGCTTACACCTAATTGCCACTCCCCTGCTCAGGAGATCGGATCACAGCCTGGTTCACCTCCTGCCTGTGTACAAACCCCTAGTACACAAACAACCTCCTGTTACCCGCACAGCGAAGGTATGGTCTGAGGAGGTGATGGACACTATAAAGGACTGTTTTTAATCCACTGTTTGGGAGCAGCTCTGTGATCCACATCACAGACTACATCAACTTCAGTGTGGAAAACATTATACCCACCAAGACCGTATGGTGTTTCTCAAATAACAAACCCTGGATCAACCCTGAGATAAAGTCATTACTGAGAGAAAAGAAAAGGATCTTCAGGTCAGGAAAAAAGGAGGAGCTGAAGTCCGTACAGAGGGAGCTAAGGTAAGGGTAAGGACAGCTACAGGAACATGATGGAGGACAAGCTGCAAAAGAGTGACATCAGTGGTGTCTGGAGAAGCCTCAAAACCATCACTGGGCACCAGAATACCTCCTCCCAGGCCACGGGGAGCAGGGAGTGGGTGAACAACCTGAACCTGTTTTTTAACAGGTTTAACCAACTGCCATCTTCTCCGCCTGCCCGCCAAACACCTACGTACTGTTTCCAACGTCATCTAGTCCTGCTGTCCACACCCTACCCCCAACACCCCCCACTCCCAGGACACAGCCCCCCTGCCCCAACCTGACCCTCACTAAGACACAGGTGAGGGCGGAGCTGAGGAACATCAAGGCGAGGAAGGCCTCGGGCCCGGACTGCATCACCTCAAAGTTCCTCAAGTTCTACGCAGACCAGCTGTGTGGGATTGTTGGGCACATCTTCAACCTGAGCCTGAAGCTGAGGAGGGTACCAAAGGTGTGGAAAACATCCTGTGTGGTACTTGTACCAAAGACCCCCCCACCCCAAGGACCTGAACAGCTACAGACCAGTGGTCCTCACATCACACCTGATGAAGACCCTGGAGAGGCTGCTTCTTGCCCACCTCTGCCCCCTGGTGGGACCAACAATGAATCCACTCCAGCTTGCCTACCAGCATGGCATCGGGGTGGAGAAGCCTGGAAGCACTGTGAGGATCATATTCTTTAATTTCTCCAGTGCTTTCAACACCATCCAACCAGTGATCATGAAGGACAAGTTATTGTGCACAGGGGTAGACCAGTACCTGTCAGCATGTATCCTGCGCTACCTCACAAACTGACCAGAGTTTGTGAGAACCCAGGACTGTGTGTCTGTCACTATCATTTGAAGTACAGCCCCCCCTTCCCCGCCAGGGAACAATTCTGGCTCCCTTCCTGTTCATCCTTTATACTGTGAACTTTTCACACAACACACCACACTGCCACCTACAGAAGTTCTCTGATGACTTTGAGATTGTTGGCCTCATCTCTGATAGAGATGATGTGGAGTACAGAGGACTTATCCAGTACTCCGTGGACTGGTGCCATCGGAACTGCCTCCAGATCAATGCAAGGAAAAATAAGGAGCTGGTGGTGGACTGCGGCAGGTGAGGACAACCCGTCACAGCACCAGTAAACATACAGGGAACAGACATTGAGATGGTGACATCCTACAGGTACCTGGGTGTTCACCTGAACAATTAACTGGACTGGTCACACAACACCAACACACTCTACAAGAAGGGGAAGCGCAGGGTTTTCCTCCTGAGGAGGCTCAGGTCTTTTGGAGTGCAAGGGGCACTCCTGAAGACCTTCTACGATTTAGTGGTGGCATCAGCCATCACATTTGGAGTAGTCTGCTGGGGCAACGGCATCACGGCAGCCAACAGGAAGAGACTGAATAGACTGATCAAAAAAGCTAGCTCTATTCTAGGGCGGCGCTTCAACCCAGTGGAGGAGATAGGAGAGAGGAGGATGGTGGCTAAGCTGTTATCTCTGCTGGAGTCTGAGTCCCACCCCATGCAGGACACGCTGAACGCACTGAGGAACTCATTTAGCAGTAGGCTGTTCCATCGTAGGTGCGCAACTGAGAGGTTCAGCAGGTCCGTCCTACCTACTGCTGTCAGACTTTTTAACCAAGCCAGGGCTGCTCATAGAGGTTGTATTGAATGTACAAAACGTAACATCCTTGCACAATAAATGGTCCCCTCCATTATACAACTAGGACAATATCAGTCATTACTGAGGGTGACAACACGGTTGATTCAAATACAACATATACTGTGTGGGTACATATTCTTATTCTGCGGTGTAACTTAACAGACTGTAATGCTGTGTATACCATCTAGCTTCAGTGATCCCACACTGTGTGTATATCCGTGTACATATGTATATTAATTTGTTCTTATTATCTTATCTTATTTATCATTTATTATTCCGACCAACAGTGATCTGTGTGGAGTTTGCATGTTCTCCCCATGTCTATGTGGGTTTACTCCGGGATTTCTCTGGTTTCCTCCTACATGCCAAAAACATGCAAGTTAGGTTAATTTGCATCAAACTGGGGATTCTAAATTGTCCTTAGGTATGACTGTGAGAGTGAATGGTTGTCTGTCTCTCTGTGTTGGCCCTGTGATGGACTGGTGATCTGTCCAGGGTGGACCCTGCCTCTCGCCCAAAGATGTTGGGATAGGCTCCAGCCCCCCCGCGGCCCAAAAAGGATTAAGCGGAAGAAGATGGATGGATGGATGGATGGATGGATGGATGGATGGATGGATGGATATTTATTATTGCTCTGACTCCTGGGCACAACGTTAAACTACATCAAGCAGCAAGGCCCCAGTCCGGGAGCTCTGGGGGGCAGCAAGGTGGTGCAGTGGCTAGCACTGTTGCCTTACAGCTAGAAGGTTCCTGGTTCAAATCCCCAGGCTGGCAGAGGTTGGAACCTTTCTGTATGGAGTTTGCATGTTCTCCCTGTGCTGCGTGGGTTTACTCCAGGGGCTCCGGTTTCCTCCCACAATCCAAAGACATGCATGTTAGGTTAATTGGTTGTTCTAAATTGTCCCTAGATATCTGTTTCCTATAGGCCCTTAGAATAGAGGGTTAGTACTAGTGAAAGCGCTTTGAGTGGTCTTTGTGACTAGAAAAGCGCTATATAAGTGCAGGTTAGTTAGTTAGTTAGTTCTGAGGAGAATGTCACTACCTTTTAATTGCTGCTGCGCTGGGTCACCTTTGAGCAAGGTGTAGCACCCAATAGCCTCCCATACTGGGTTACATACAAGCCACCAACGGTGTGCCAGGCAGATAATGTCAAGTAAGACTGTACCTGTTTGACATGGCGGACGAGTGCAACGCTTAGCGGGCAGGCGGTAAAAGTGGGTCTTGACATACTAAGTACCCAGCAGCCTGCTGCAACTGCCTTCTACTGAAGCTGCACGTCTCAATTCCTTGAGCTGCAGTGAATTGGCTGGCAGTCAAGTGAGTGTGCGTGGCCCCTCGCGCAGCCATGACCACCTTAAACAACTTCATTCAGTGAATGGCTTGTTCCTTTTCCAAAGTCCAATGGTGACGGAAGTGCGGGTGACAGGGGTAGGCCTGGAAAGCTGGAAGCCCCTAGTCCGCACCCGCACATTGGCGGCAGATCTAAGATGGTCGCTCCCTGCTGAACAGCCGTGACGGCAGGGCTTCGGCACCTGGATCTGTGACTGGGCTGGCCTTTTTAGGATCACCGCAGCACACCCTAATTGGGGAGACCCCTAGAAAAGGTGGGCTAAACATCGGACACGGCATTTCAGTCTGGCCAGTTCACCACAGCTGGCGGACTTCCCATCTCTGCGGTCGAAAATCAAAGAAAACACTCTGCTCTCTCAAGAGGCCTCTAACTCTCGGGGCCTGGAATATTCGCACACTCCTCGACAAAAGCAACACAGAAAGACCAGAACGCCAAACAGCACTCGTCTGCAAGGAGCTTGACCGATTCAATATCGACGTGGCAGCTCTTAGTGAGACAAGATTCCCAGATGAAGGTAACATCGAAGAAGCAGGGTCAAACTACACCATTTTCTGGAAAGGGAAAAGTGCTGAAGAACCACGTATTCATGGAGTTGGCTTTGCTATAATATCAAAACATGTTGACCAACACAACCTCGTCCCTACGGCCATCAGTGAACGTATGATGAAAGTCAGAATCCTTCTTGTCCAAAACAGATTTCTCACCTTGATATCTGTGTATGCTCCAACGCTCACCTCAGAGGATGATGAAAAAGCCTCCTTTTACGACCTGCTTAATCGTACCATCCAAAGGGTCCCAAGACAGGACAAACTTGTCATCCTGGGCGACTTTAATGCCAGAGTAGGCAGAGATCACAATCTCTGGAAAGGCGTACTAGGACATCATGGAATTGGAAACTGTAACTCCAATGGCCAACTCCTCCTTGGCCTTTGTGCTGAACATGAACTGGTCATCACCAACTCCCTCTTCCAGCTAACATCTCATCAAAAAACAACCTGGAAACACCCAAGATCTAAACACTGGCATATCCTTGACTACATTCTAACTAGAGCCAGAGACAAAAGAGATGTGCACATCACTCGTTCCATGCCTGGTGCAGATGACTGTTGGACAGACCACAGATTGCTTATCTCACGACTCCAAGTCAAAGTCCATCATCCACCAAAACGGACCTCATCAAGTGCTCCTCATCATCGCTTTGACTGTGCAATACTACGCAATCCACAAACATCTAAAGACTTCAAGGAAGCCGCAGAAAAGAACATGGCTGATCTTCCAGAACCACCACAGGTGGAAGATAACTGGACCGCCCTTCGTGACGCAGTGCTTGACGCTGCAGAGAAGACAATAGGTTTCTCTCTGATGAAGACCCAAGACGTTTGATGAAAATGAAGAAGTCATCACAAACCTTGTTGAAGCTAAACGTCAGGCAAGGCTCACTTTTGAAAACCAGCCATCCACACAGAACAAACAAAAATATAAACAAGCACTTGCAAACTGTCAGAGAGAAATTCGTGCTGCTCAGAACAACTGGTGGCAACAGAAATCGGAGGAGATCCAAAGATTTGCAGATCAACATGACATACGCTGCTTTTATGCCACAATAAAGGATATCTTCGGCCCTACAAGGTCGACTGCCTGCAGTCTGAAGGATGCAGATGGCTCCACTGTCATCAATGACACCCAGGGAATTTTAAACGATGGAGATCCCACTTTGAAAGCCTTCTCAATGATCATTCGCGCACACCAGACGACCTTCTCTGTAAAACGCCACAACATCCTGTTCGCTACTGGATGTCTCTTCCACCCTCCTCTGAGGAAATGAACAAAGCCATCAAGCACATGAAACCAGGCAAGGCACCGGGACCAGACAACATCCCACTAGAACTAATCACTCATGGTGGCCCGAAATTTAAGAACCGACTGCTGAACCTCATCCTAAAAATCTGCGGAACAAAGACAGTCCCTAGTGACTTCCGCGATGCAAATATTATCATCATCTTCAAAAAGGGAGATCGAGAAAACTGTGGAAACTACCGTGGCATCTCACTGCTAAGCATAGCAAGTAAGATCTTTGCACGCATCCTCCTCAACCGCCTCCTTGTCATCGCAGAAGAAATACTTCCTGAATCACAGTGCGGTTTCCGACCTTCTCGCGGGACAATAGACATGTGTTGTCTGTGCCCGACAACTGCAGGAAAATGTCAAGAACAGCAACAGCCACTTATGCTCATCTTCTGGGACCTAAAGAAAGCCTTCGACAAGGTCCCACGGCCGGCTATGTGGGCAGTCTTGGCAAGATTTGGCTGCCCAGATGACTTCCTTATGCTGATCCGCTCACTTCATGATGGAATGGTGGGCAGAGTATGCCATCAAAAAGCTCTCTCTGACCCTTATCCCATAACAGGAGGACTCAAGCAAGGCTGCGTTCTAGCCCTAACCTGCTTCTCACTGTATCTGGCGGCAATGCTCAATGAAATCCCACCAGACACCCCTTCCATTGATGTACGATATCGCATGGACGGAGGCCTCTTCAATCTCAGTCGACTCCGAGCAAAAACAAGAACGTTAACCACCACAGTCCACGAGCTGCAGTATGCAGATGACGCTACCCCTAGCTTAACTGCTGAAGATCTACAGAGGACGGCTGACCTCTACAATAATGCTTATGAGCGTTTTGGAATGGAGGTGAATACTGACAAGACCAAAGCCCTCATCCAACCACCCCCAGGCCACATGCTCCCTGATACAATCATCACTATTAATGGAAAGCCTCTGGAAAAAGCGGACCATTTCTGTTATCTAGGAAGCATTCTATCAAAGACACCAACATATGATCAGGACATGGAGAATCGCGTTAGGGCAGCTCACTCCGTTTTTGGACGCCTTAATCGTCGAGTCTTCAACAACCACGCACTGACTATCAAAACAAAGATCATGGTTTTCAGAGCTGTAGTTCTGTCTACCCTTCTCTACGCCTGCGAGACCTGGACTCTCTACCGTCGCCAAATCAAACGTCTTGAGCACTTCCAACAGCTGAAGTTTAGGTAAATTCTTAAAACCAAATGGACAGACCGGGTAACAAACACCGAAGTTCTCGCTCGCGCTGCACTACCTAGTGTTGAAGCTACCATTATTCAGCACCGTCTCCGCTGGGCAGGCCATGTCCAATGAATGGACTCAAATCGTCTGCCGAAAATTCTGCTCTATGGAGAACTCACCTCAGGAACAAGACCACTAGGCAGACCAAAATTGCACTATAAAGACCAACTAAAGTCCACCTTGGCTCAAACCAACATCCACAGATGAGAACACCTAGCAAAGGAGAGAATGGTATGGAGAGAAGCTATCCTCAATGGCACTATAGCCTTTGAGAAAAACAGATGTGCATTTGAGGAGGAGAAGCGAAGAAGAAGGAAGCAGCGCTCACAGCAGCCGCGGCCTCCACCGTCACTTCCCTGCGGTCTCTGCCCATGCCTCTTCCATCACCGGCTCGGGCTACAGAGCCACATCCGTCACAAGCACAAGTGATTTCTGGAACGGGAGCAACCCTATGCTCGGACACGAGCAGGAGCCGACGACGATTGCTCTGAGTGCTGCTATCCCTGTGCTGCTGCAATCCTGGAATTTCCCCATTGTGGGACTAATAAAGGCTTATCTTATCTTATCTTATCTAAATAAAGTGTGATTGATTGATTGATTGATTGATTGATTGATTGATTGATTGATTGATTGATTGATTGATTGATTGATTGATTGATTGATTGATTGATTAGACAGCTGGTTGATCTACTGTGGTGAAGTGTAGAAATGCTCAGGCCTTCAGCTTCTTCTCAGGTGTTTACAGAGTTGTTGCAACACTTTTCACTGGGATTCAATTAAAGGAAGATTTTTGTTGTCACATTAAACTAAAAAAGGTTCTCAGGACTTAAAAAAAAAAGTATCTGAAAAAAAAAATCAGATACTTTTTCTTCTGAAAAAAAAAAGTATCTGATTAACTAACGGGTAGGGTGAAGGGGGGAATTGGCCCCAACCTTATTGTACGGAAGCATAAGGTGAAGCATATAACTATGGTTCCCCAAAGGAGAAATTTATGGGAAAAAAAGTCAGAAATTTATGGGAAAAAGTCACAGATTTTTAAGAAAAAAGAAAAAGTTGGAAATTTATGAGAAAAAAATTGTAACTTTATGAGAAAAAGTCAGAAATTTATGGGAAAAAGTTACACATTTATGTGCAAAAAATTGCAAATTCATTTGAAAAACTCGCAAATTTATAAGAAAAAAATTTGAAATTTATGAGAGAAAACAAGTCAGAAGTTTATGAGAAAAAAGTAAATTTATGAGGAAAAAGTCAAATTTATGATAAAGTTGTAAACTTATGAGAAAAATGTTTAAAATTTATTAGAAAAAAGTTGCAAGTTTATGAGAAAAAATCAGATTTATGAGAAAAGTCAGAAGTTTGTAAGAAAAAAGTAAATTTATGAGAAAAAAGTTGCAAATTTATAAGAAAAAGTCAGATATTTATGAGAAAAAGTAGTAAATTTATCAGAAAAATGTTTCAAATTCACTAGAAAAAAAAATGCAAGTTTATGAGAAACAGTAGGAAATTTATCAGAAAAAGTTGCAAATGTATGGAAAAAAATCAGAAATTTATGAGAGAAAGAAAGTAAGTTTATGACAAAAAAGTAAATTTATGAGAAAAAGTTGCAAATTTATAAGGAAAAAGTCAGAAATTTATGAGAAAAAGTTGTAAATTTATGAGAAAAAGGTTTCAAATTTATTAGAAAAAAATTGCCAAATTATGAGGAAAAAAGTCACAAATTTATGAGAGAAAAAAGTCATAAATTTATGACAAAAAGTTGTAAGTTTATGAGAAAAAAGTCAGAAATTTATGAGAAAAAATCACAAATTTAGTGTAGGGAAGCATAAGGCGATGTTTCTAAGCACGGGTCGCCAAAGGAGGGGATAGCACACAGCACCTTCATGGCTGGGCTTGGTGAAGAGTACTGATGAGGGTCATGTGATGATGGGGGAGGGTTGTATGTACCCCTGCCTATAGATGTCGTTAGGTCTGTTTTAGTGGTGGTGAGTGGGGGTGTGCTAAATTTTCATTACCATACTTAAATACTGCCAACTCACACACTACCATGTTTTACAGTTTGTCGAAAATAGAGAGCAAAACATCCCCAAGTAAGAAAGAAGCCAAATGTTGAGTGTTAAGGTGACAGCTCGGTGGGTCAGTGGTTAACATTGCTGCCTCGCAGCAAGACTGTCTAGGATTTATATGGAGTTTGCATCTTTTCCTCATGTTGTGTGGGTTTCCTCCTACAATTCAATAGACTTGCTAGTGGCGGCACCTTGCATGGCAGCATCTCCTCTGGTCCCCATACTGTAAATTCATATGTTACTATTATCATTAGATTATGTTATTATTATTACTGCTAAAATACACCTGAGTATCAACAGGAGGTGGCAAGGCCGTGATAACATCTGAGCCCTGGGGCCAGTAAATGATTAACCCGGGTATGACTAGTTGTGTTATCTAAACTCTACTTCTGAGGAACTGTGTAATAAAAAACTATCACAGAGTTAATGGATAATTAATATGGGTGTGATGTGCCTTTAACATGAGGTACTGACATCATCCTGAGTTATCAGAACTCCTGAATCACCTATTGTCCATTTAAACTGCTCAGCTGGAGCAAAGTGTTTTATAATCATGGATAATTGTTAACTCAAGGCCATGTGTTTCAGAAGAAACTAGTGCATTGCCCATAGAACACAAGTATTCCTGTCTGAAACAGGTATCCCAGTCAGGCTTTCCAGGCCCAAATGTAGGCTGGGTTTAAAAGTGGAATACAAAGAGGTGTAGCCTATATGTAGGCAATCACATGTTAGACTTTGACAAATTATAAAAGGGAGTAAATGGCTCTAAGATTTATTTGATTGTGTGAATATTAATTACAGAATACCTAAATATTGAAAATAAATGGGACATCTGTGAAGTATTTATTCTGTGTTATATATTGTTCATATTGGAGCTCTTGTTTGTATGGTACGGGATGGCGGCCCCGGTTTCCTGTTCCGCCATCTCCGGAGGTATAAGAGGGGCTGCTGGTAAAGGGGCGGTCTGTTCCGCCTTTTCTCTGCCAAGCGACTGCATGTTTGGTCGGGTGTACAGAATCCGGTTTCCTTAATAAAGTAGTGTTCAGCTCCACTCCTGGCCTTGTCATTGTCTACAAGTTACGACATAACATTTGGTGACGAGAGGTAAACTCATGGAGGCGTGTGGAACACCAGTTCGTCCATTCCTGAAGCTCTCGGGAAGCCGCCTGTGCCATGGCCTCATTGGTATGAGGCTTTCCAAACGTACATGGTAGCGCTGGACCTGGGAAGAATGGAGAAACTGCGAGCTCGTGCATTGTTAGTACACAACCTGGGATTGGAGGGACAAAGAATTTTGGGCACGCTTGGAGATGTGGACATGTATGAAGAAGTAGTTGAATTAATGGCCCGCCATTTCAGAGCACTGGACAATGTCATCGTTTGGCGGATTAAGTTCAGACAGCGTAGCCAACAGGTAGGCGAACCGATCCTGCAGTTTATGTTGGACTTAGGGCAGTTGGCCGTTGAATGCCGGTTCGGGCCTTTAGAAGAAGAAATTGTGCGCGACCACATAAACTGTGCCGCAGTCCGCTCCAAGCTGCTCACGTTCCTGGGGGAGTTGACGCTGACGAGGGCTATCGAGTTAGCGCTACAGATAGAAGCAGCAGATAAGCTAATTCGGGAGCTAAACAAGCGCCTTTCGCTGGGAGGTTCAAGATCCCCCATGGCCACACAGGTAGTGGGCCCGGACAGTGATGGGAGTGCTAAAGATGATGCCGAGAGTGTCAACACTGTACGGATGAGGTCTGCCCCAGAGAAGCCCAGGTGTATGGGTTGTGGGTCCACGGAGCACTGCCACAAGGCCAGAGAGTGTGCTTCAAGAGGGAAACGCTGTGGTAATTGCTGCCGTCTCCACCATTTTGCGAGGATGTGCCAGTCAGCTGGACAAGAGTTCCCACACAATACTTCAACTTCTCCTGCCCCAACGGTGGTGCACACGATGTCCCCAAGTGCCAATGGGTGCACGCACTGCACGGTAATTCTGGATGGAGTTGAGTGTCAATGTTGGTTGACATGGGAGCAGAGAGTTCTGTGCTGAATTAGGTGACAGCCAGACAGTTTTCCCCACTACGGGATTGGAAGTTTCACAGCGCCGCTTTGCAGCTATGGAGAAGGATGCTTGGCCACGGTGGGTGCCACCATGTTGATGGCTCAATTCAAGTCGGCAACGATGGCTGCTGTGGAGTTCATCATGAAGGCCTACGGCTCTAACATCATAGGCTGCAACTTGTTTTATGGCCTTGGATTCTCCATCAGAAGCGGTGCTGGGGAAGAGTGGTCAGGTGGCAGACTATGGGACCAACCAGTTCCGAGGAGTCCAGGACAATGCAGTGTGGGATGAACCATTGCTGGGCACTCTGGAAAGTAGACAGGCTGTGTTGCGCTCAGGGTCGCCGCAAGAGGACTCTGGTGCCAGTGTCCGAGCTGCCCTGGATGTGGGCGCGGGGCAGCATGGGGGAGGACCTGCGGCGACGAGTGGGGCCCAAACGATGGCCTCAGATGTTCCAGGAGCATGGCTGTGGAGGACTGGTGAACATGGGACCACAGGGGCGGAGTCAGCAGCGGATCTACAAGTAGTCGGGGCAGGACCAAGTGGCACTGGAAGAGTGAGTGCCAGGCAGAGACACTGCAGGCCGTGCAAGGCCCCACTTGGAGTTGCAGATTGGGTTCGGGCTCGGGTGGAGGTGAGGTCCAGGCGGGTGAGACAGAAGCAGAACATGGAGCGGTGCCAGGGTCGGCTGCAGGTGATGGGTGAGTGGCACGATCAATACCTGCTGCTGTCGGATGGCACATGGCACCATCCCAGTGAGTTACAGCGTGCTCCGAAGGAGATGGGTGGGCACGACTCCAGACGGAGCACTCGGAGGTGTGGAGGAGAAGACGCCGCGAGGAAGGGGCGACCAGCCTCCGCTTCCCGGTTCCCGGACCGCCGCCAGGGGGTGGACTGATGGTGAAGGGTGGGGGGGTGGGCCCACAGGCCATCTTCACCAAGTCATGGGCGTGTTATAAGTGTTGTAATTGTTCAGTTGTTCTGTGTTAATAGTTTGGGGATTATTTTGTTGTTGTATTTTAATTAGGAGACACGGCAGTAGTTTTTTTTATGGACTCTAATAGCATAGGGGGCAGAATAACCCGCCTCACCGTGTGGGGGGTAGGATGGCAGTCTACACGTCCCCCCTAATTTTAGTTTTTAGTATGAATGTGATAGGCCCCTTTTGGGCGATTTTAGTTTGTTTATGCTTAGCGGAAGTTTCGGGTTCCAAATTGGGGTGGGTTGATTGTGTGTGTGTTTTGGTCTTTTGTTGGGGGGGGGGGTGAAGTATTTTTTCTATGTTATTATTGTTCATATTGGAGCTGTTGTTTGTGTGGTATGGGATGGCGGCCCCAGTTTCCGGTTCTGCCATCTCCGGTGGTATAAGAGGGGCTGCTGGTAGAGGGGCGGTCTCTTTCGTCTTTCCTCTGCTAAGCGGCTGCATGTTTGGTCGGGTGTATAGAGTCCAGTTTCCTTAATAAAGTAGTTCAGCTCCACTCCTGGCCTTGTCATTGTCTACGAGTTACAACATAACATCTAATATTAACGGCTGTTTCAGATCCCTTGTTTATTTGTTTGTCAGATCACTTATGTAGCAATATTTAATTTATATTTATGATCAGGTATAAAGATTATTTAATTTCATTTAGTGGGGTGTGTGGGGAAGGAAATTTACTTTCAAATTCACACACACACCAGAAAACTTGATAGAAAATGCTCATAGAGAGTAACACACTCGTTTAGGGGCACCAGCTCACTATCGTGAGCAATTAATGATTAATTAAACTTTATACCTTTTTAATCAATCAGTCTCAAAATATTCAGGAGTTCTACTGGGGCTTAGAACATTCACAAAAAGGAATACCACACAACTTCTCTCAAAGTTAACAGGTTTATTCAATGAAACTCTGATTAAATGACATCACATTCCAATAATTTGTAAGCAGGTGAAATGATCAACATTAAGCCATCACATTACATTTGTAACTGGGGATAGAGTAACAATAGCTTGTTTTCTGTCACCATGGGATGAGATGCCGTCTCAGCGCTCAGCCCATGTTTCCCTTCATCCCTGCTTCTCATTGAGCAGCGTCTCAGCAGGCTCCCAGCTGGCAGCATTACGGACGGCTGGGGCCAATTAGTCCTCATCAGCTGGGGCGCTGCCAATAAGAATAAATAGGAGCAGCCTCGATGACTCGGGGCTGCGACATAAGCACTGCTAGGCTGAAGCCCCTTCGTCTGGTGTCAGCCTCTACTCCCCTTACAGCATTCCTGTGATTGTTACCCGCTGAGAGTATGTATGCCTTGTTACCCCCATGTCCGGTACGAGCTCCCTGCTCCTGCGCTGTGCAACTTGTGAGTGAACCTCTGTACGAGTATCTGTGCTTTCCTCATCCCTCACCCCTTACCTTTAATAAAACATCACGACTCACTGGCTCGCCCTCGGCTCTTATTGCGTGGCTCCCTAGAGCCCCGCGTGACAGTATGTCGCAGCCAGACGAGTTGCCGGCGGCCGTGAGTCGCTGTGGAATTGTGCCTTTCTGTCCGGGTGTCAGCGCTGCTAGCATGCTGTTTCCCAGGAGTCACTCCCGATGCCAGGGTGACGAGCTGAGGTCCATCTCGGGGGCTGTCGACAGGACGCTCTTTACCCTGCACGACGCCTCCAACTCGAGACGCTGGCATCCGGGCCGTGCTGAGGATCTCCTGGACTGTTACCCTCATTCTGTGTTCCATCTCGAGGACAGTGCCAGGATAGACGCCACAGGTACACAGCGAGAGAAGCTCCGCGGGTTGGATGGAAATCCCAGCAGGAGGCCGAAGTGGATGACGTTGCCCCCCACTTCGGGATCCCGTTCCTGCTGCCATTCCAGCCCGGGAGTTCGCGCCAACCAGAGGGCTTCCCCCGACCTGCACCACGTCACTCGGGATTCCCTTCAAGGAGCCGCAGCTGACAGCAGTTACGTCCGGGGCTGAGTGGCTGTCGCGAGCTCCACTGTGCGTCCTGTCACCATCTTCAGGCATGTGGCGGCGGCAGTGAGATTGGTGGAGAGGACTCCAGGGCTACGAAGCTTTCCTGTGCTCGACGCCTTCCTCGCCTCGATCTCCGATCAGGAGCGGCGATTCCTGGGTTCCCCCCCTGCTTCGTCCCCTGGGAATAGCCGTCATCACATTGCCGAGTCACCTCTGCACGAACCCCGTCCGGATCCAGTTCTGGGCTGCCGCCAGGACCGTTCCCCCCACGCAGCTGTCACCTCCTCGTCTCGTCATTGTGGAGATTTCACAGCCTTGTTCCCTGAGCCTCGTTCCCCCGCTGTCACTCCAGGACATTCGGGCTGGCTCATCCCGGCTGTTTCGCCCTCCTCCTCGACGTGCTTCTCGACGGCTGTGTGTGCTTGGAATCTTGGCCTGGTGAGCTCTCTGCTGGAGACTACGCGAG
Source organism: Pholidichthys leucotaenia (assembly GCA_020510985.1). Taxonomy (NCBI): domain Eukaryota; kingdom Metazoa; phylum Chordata; class Actinopteri; order Cichliformes; family Pholidichthyidae; genus Pholidichthys; species Pholidichthys leucotaenia. Next base: position 470,232,120 of record CM035837.1, on the reverse strand, counting down.
CGATCCTCAGACGATTTCCCAGGGGGTCCTCCGTTATCGCCGGGCGGGGAGAGGAAGAAGCGTTATCCACCACAGCAGGCGATATCCAACCTCCAGGTGACAGGCAAGTCATAGTTTATTTACATCTGCTTAATGATTTGCTCTGTCACATTCCTGGAGGAGGAGTTCGGGGTTCGCAGCTCCCTGAACTCCCCCCACCTGCTGTAACCTGTGTTCCTAATCCTGCATCCTCTGTGTCTCTCTCCGCCGAGCGATCCCCGGCTCCGGGTCAACGTGGTGGGATAAGGAGAGGGCCTGTGGTTCCGCAGCTACGTTGTGGACGGAGGAGGGGGACTGACTGCTGCGCGGAGTCTGCGCCGACGACTAAGCGTCCCCGGGTCTCCACGGAGGAGCGGTTCGGTCCAGCGGGACGAGATTCTTCTGGCTTCACGCCGAGTGGATCGTCGGCGGGGTTACCGGAGCTGGAGGAACCTCAAGCTGCGCTGACCATCGTGCTGGCTGCGGGGCCCGACACGGCTGGAGGGGAGCCTGACAACGACCTCCTGATGACGGATCCTGGATCTTCGCAGTCCTGGACGGCGTCAGAACCCGAGATCAGGCGAGTGCTCTCCTTTCTTTTCTCCCTTTATATCTTTGAGCACTTCAGCTTGTCTCTAGGGGAGATGAGCCGGGTGCAGCCGCCCGCTGCGTCTGAGCTCGTCTCGCCGGGTTCTGGCGCTGCCGGTGATCCTGATCCCGGTTCCGTTTTCTCTTCTGAGCCTTCTCCCAGGGTCACCGGCGAGGAGTTGCTGTTCCTCGTGGTGCTGGAGGGTCCAGGTTCAACGTTGGAGGTTGGTTCTGGTGCGGTGTCCAACGTGGGTTCGCCCGAGACCCAATCGGGGTCAATCGTGGGTGCTGCTCCAGCGGCGTCCAACGTGGGTTCGCCCGAGACCCAATCGGGGTCCGACGTGGGTGCTGCTCCAGCGGTGTCCGACGTGGGTTCGCCTAAGGCCCGATCGGGGTCCGACGAGGGTGCTACCCCAGTGTTGTCCAGGTCCGGTGAGGAGGTGGCCGCTTCCCTGCGGCCTGACGGTCGTCGCCCTCGTCATCGGCTCTCCCCTGAGCCTCTTCCACCGGGACCCGCTTTGACCCTTCGTCCGTCTCAACGGTCCTGGTGGTTGAGTGATGCGGGTCGACGACCCGACCCGCAAGACTTTCGGTTCGGTGATCTGGTTCCCACCGATGATCTGTGTTTGCCTCTGGGTGGCCTGTTTCGGCTGCCGGTGGACTGGGTTCCTGGGATCTGGGTCCGGAGTTCGCCGTCCGAACATTTTCCCTTCCCCGGTTCGCCGACTGGACAATGGGCGGGGAGACCGCCGGAGCCACCTCAGCCATTTTGGACTCTGCCTGCCATATTCCTCGGGTGTCGCTTTTCTTTTATCATTATTAAGGTCACTCGGGTGTAATATTTTGTCCTGTTGGTGGATATATATTCATAGTGCTGTGTGTTTTCCATTTCCTGTACTCAGCATTTTCCTTTTTGTGCCTTGTTTTTAGCCTTGTCCGTGCATTATAGAGTTATGCGTTTTGTTTCCCATCAAACCATACTCTGCAATTGTCCGTTTGTCCCAGTCACTTTCGCTCCTTTAGGTGACTGTGTGTATATATATATATTCGTAGTGCTGTGGGTTTTCCTTTGCCCGTACTCAGTATTTTCCCTTTTTGTGCCTTGTTTTTAGCTTTGTCTGTGCATTATAGAGTTATGTGTTTTGTTTCCCATCAAACCATACTCTGTAATTGTCCGTTTGTCCCAGTCACTTCCACTCCTTTTGGTGACTGTGCGTGTTGATATATATATATATATATATATATATATATATATATACGTATATATATATATATATATATATATATATATATATACTGTATATATATATATATATATATACGGTGCTGTGTATTGTGGGTTTTTTTTCTTCTCCCTCTTCATTATCCGACCTCAGCATTTTTTATCACTCTTGTCTTGTTCTTAGTTTTGTCTGCATTATGGAGTAGTGTTTGTTCTGTTATCCATATTCTGTAATTGCTTTATCCATTTTTGTCATTCTTTTGGTGGGTTGTTATCTGTTTCCGTGTTCTGTATTCTCCCCATCTGTGCCCTGGTTTTTTTTTTCTCCTTTTTTTTGGTGCGATGTAGAGTACTGTATTTGGGTTGGGGTTTTTTTGCCCTGTTACCCTACATTGGTCTGTTGGTGTTGTCCTTCCCTTTGCCTCTTGCCCTCCGGTCCTGCCTCCCTTCCTCCCACCCTAGGTGTGTGTGTGTGTGGGGGGGGGGGGGGGGGCTGGGATGTTCCTGGTCATTCAGGAGCCCGACCTTGAGGGGGAGGCTCTGTCACCATGGGATGAGATGCCGTCTCAGCGCTCAGCCCATGTTTCCCTTCATCCCTGCTTTTCATTGAGCAGCGTCTCAGCAGGCTCCCAGCTGGCAGCATTACGGACGGCTGGGGCCAATTAGTCCTCATCTGCTGGGGCGCTGCCAATGAGAATAAATAGGAGCAGCCTCGATGACTCGGGGCTGCGACATAAGCACTGCTAGGCTGAAGCCCCTTCGTCTGGTGTCAGCCTCTACTCCCCTTACAGCATTCCTGTGATTGTTACCCGCTGAGAGTATGTATGCCTTGTTACCCCCATGTCCGGTACGAGCTCCCTGCTCCTGCGCTGTGCAACTTGTGAGTGAACCTCTGTACGAGTATCTGTGCTTTCCTCATCCCTCACCCCTTACCTTTAATAAAACATCACGACTCACTGGCTCGCCCTCGGCTCTTATTGCGTGGCTCCCTAGAGCCCCGCGTGACATTTTCCACTAGCCCAGCACACCTCGGTACGGCTCGATTCATTTCAGTACGGCTCGGAATGCTTCTGTCTCCATTAGCACGGTGTTGTGCTTGTGCTGTGATGGTTTGTGTTAGAAGGGTTTAGAAGCGGGGCGGCGGCAGATTCCCAGCGAGGCGGGGCCACTCTCCCGTGACGTTACGCACCCGACTGAGTCCTTATTTACACGAGATAAAAAATGGAGGATCCAAGGATTATTGCCTTGCTCGCTCTGTGGTTTTATCTCACAATTAATTTTATCTCATAATTAAGCTGCAACAACACAAGTCACTTTTGTTTTGAATTAACTGCCAAATGACCTAGAAATAATGAGCTGAAACTTGTTTTTATTCGTATTAAATAATGAGACAGTGGCACACTGGCCAACACCAAATTGTATTATTTTTTTACATCCTAGGGCATTTTGGATGTACTGAATAAAAAAAATTCATGTTTTTCACCTTCAGGTCAACGTTTGGAACAACAGTATTATTATTTTCCGTTTAGATGATGCTACACTCCTTCTAAAGTATTGTAATTCTCTGAATTTGGAATGCCGATAGAACATTCAATTTACATATACTTGTACCTACTTTGACTTGGTGCTAATTTTTTATGATATTTCAATAAAAAGAACAGAAAGCTTACAAAAACATTTGTTTTTTTGGTCTAGTTAAAAATTACATTACCTTTACAATGGTTGACCCCTGACAGGATGATCAGCATCATTTTCATCAGACTAGGCAATGGAATTTCTATGTAATTATACTGTTTTATAATTCAGTGTTATAACAGACAAACCACACTTTCCAAAACAATTCCATTTTATTATATACAAAATATTAAAATAAAAAAAAAAACTTTGCAACACAACATGAAGGTTAATCGACATTTTATACACGCCGACCACTGAGTGCCTCTACACCAGCTTCCCAAACTGGGTCAGCAAGGCTCGGTTGAATGAAGCCGTCTCTGCCTGCTCTGGTTCAGGAAGGCTCGGTTGAATGAATCCGGACGGGCTGTCGCGGCGGACGCGTGGGATGATTCTACAAGGAAAATGCACACAATAAAATGCAGCACGAAAGTGCAAGATATACAGAAAAGACAATAGTTTTTAACAAGATTACATAAGCTTATTTCAGCGTATTGTTCACATGAATAATTAAAATAAAAGCTTTAGTCCGCAGTGTGCTGCAATAAAGCAGCGATCATCATCCACAAATGAACAGCTTTTTTATTGCATAAATAAACTGAGCGTCTTACCGAATATATTTGCGAAAAAACGCACAATAAAAAAAAATTAAAACTCACCGTTAAAGGACTCCGATGTCGAGACCTCCCGGTATATTTTTTCATTCCGGGCGGCTCCGTCTAACTTGCGCTGGATGCGTTCATCTGACAATGCAGTGAGCAGACACTGCACCTCCTTATTGGTCCATGGAACACCCTTATTACATGAAGCCATTTTTGATAGAGAATAAATGAAAATTGCACAGCAATACACTGAAAAGAAACCACCAACAGTGGTTGCGTGCTGAGTAATGGCCGTCGTGAAGATTCTTTTTTTTTTTTTTCAAAAACTTTATTGAGAAGGTCGTGAAGATTCGGTAGAAGAGGAGGATGAGAGGGGCGGTTACAACCTGACCAATCAGTGCCAGTTACGACCTGACCAATCAGCGGCGACCAGTCTGTTAACGTCACAACACGGCACAGCTCAGCACTGCTGTACCCTGCCCTGGAGCGGGGCTGAGAATCGCGGCTGTTAAACCGTGTTGGGGCTTGTGAAAAAGCGTACAAAGCGTGCTGAGCCATCCCGTGTTGCGCTAAAGCGTGCTAGTTGAAAAGGCCCTAATGTGAACACACCTATAAAACCATGGACTTTAGCATGAATTTAGAGCAGTTTGAAGAAGAATTATGAAAAACTGAATGAAAACTTATTGAGAAAATTAAAGTAATTATTTGAAAAATTCTGAATTATTCTAAGAAAGTAAAAATGGAATTTTAATAAAAAGAGTTATATTAATTGCTCTTTAATTCTGTAGCTCTGTAGTTATAAATTAGCTTTAACTCTCAGACAAATCATGGCATACTTCAGGTGACGGACATTAAACAGCATTAACCAGCAGATGAAACAAAGAATCTAGCTCACTTGAATCCTGGTGCATCGCTGTGGTGTTGGGTTCCTTGTGGGCTTCGAGCTGGGTCCGTAGCTGAAGCTCTATTTCCAAATTAACAGGAAATATCTGCCAGCAGATATTTCTTTACCAGGAAACAAACAGTAGGGAGTTGAAATTTGGCAAAGGTGATGGCTGCTGCTGCTGCTGCTGCTGGCCGCCTCATATGCCAGCGTTCCTGAGCCTGGATATAAATGGGATTGAATTCAAAGTCTGATTAAAGTCACAGAATTAGAGAGGCAAGTTAAAAATAACTAAATTCAAGCCACGGAATGACTGGAGTTATTCTGACGTCGTGGAGTTGAGAATAGCTTCCAGTATGGAGGCGAATGGTCAGTCCATCCCTTGAAAAACACACGGTTGTAGCATCATCGTCTCCTCAAACCAAGACAGAAGATCACTTCTCTTCATTTTATAGGAATTTCACTTTATTCATTACACAGGAATACCACTTTTCTGCCTTTTCAGGAATATCACTGGCTTTTATGTCGACTCATGCAGGCCTCTTCCAGGCCTGACCAAAGATGCTTGCTTTCCCAGGACCCCAATGTAAACAGTTGCCTCTTGCAGAGATTGTAAGGATCAGAATTTGCTTTTAAAGGCTCAAAGGAACATAAAACTCTGGAGACCAGACCTCCAACATGAACACTACATTTGGATAACATCCTCCTTTACAGGAAACCAATGCTCTTAAAAGGGTCATAAACGGCTTAATCAGACAGGTTTATAACCCCCGATGTTTTCCAGATTATCTCTTCCAGATACCATAGACCTAAAAGAAATCATCTACAGCTCAACAGTACCTTCTAGCGGATACCTACGAAATGTGTTTCAGTATGTAGGATGACTTTTTAATTTATTCTAAACATTAAGTTTCTTTCAGCTTATCCTCTTCTCCCCTGGATCCTAAGGACACTGAAAATCATCCCTTTTTTTTTTTTACCAACCATGGTTTGCTGTACTACATTAAGCTTTGATCTAAATGTGAATTCATGTATTATAATTATGTATAAGAAAATTTATGTTCATGAGTGTTATTCAAGCAAATGTAAGATTAGAAGTAATGGTATAAATGCATGATCGCCAAATATTAGCCAAGTCATTTAATTTAGTTAGATCTTATATTGAGCACCTAATTTCATAAGAACTGACTGAGTGTTGATTTTTCTCTGCAATTTCATGGGATGGTGTCTTCGTTTGATTGGCTGCTCTCAAACAAAGAAGTGTTCTCACATTGGATGGCAGCCATTTCAAACTGCTTTTGATAAAGTTGATTGGTCAGTCTTGCGATCGGCATCACAAGTTTATGACCAGGCGGGGTCATTTAAAAAGTAGTAGAAGCTGCCCTGCAAGTTAGATTGAGATTCAGAAAAAACACACAGATTCAGAATTAGAACAAGACAAGCAGAAAGAAAAAGAAACACACAGATGTAAGTTAAGTTATAATTAGAGAAGAAAAAGCAGACAAGAAAGAGACAGAATGAGATTAGATAAGTCTGGGGAGATTTTGTTCCACCGTTTCAAGGTCCCGTGTAGTTTTATTTTATCTAAATTGTTCTGTGTGAAGTTTGTCAAATCCTGCGTTAGTTTTTCTGGTTACTGAGGAGAAATCACCTTTTCTTTAGAGCTCGCTTTATCCGAGAATCAAATTCTCAAACTTTTTCCTTCACCTCAGAAGCCATTCTTATCCTAGTAAATGTTTTTCTCATTTTTTTTTATGACTTTTCACGCCGTTAAAGTGGACCTTTAATCTTACTAATTTAAAGTGAACAGAGACTGTTTTTTTTTTTTTTGACTCTCTTTCCGGCCTCATACCCGCCTGACTGAGAAGTTTCTCCTTCAGTTTTTTTGGTCTATCCCGCTACAAGAGACCTCAAATTCGGACTCTTTTCCAAGGACTTGTCACGCCGCTCGGTGACAGACCACCCACTGCTGCCATTGTCTGGAGAGCCCCCAGCTGAGTTTGCACTTCCACGGCTGTGAGGAAGCATTGCAGCAGCCGCTTCCTCCGACATCCTAACTCCCAACTCGGCCGATATCGACCTGCTGAAACGTGGACCTACAGCTGTTTTCGTAAGTGAAACTCCTACTTCTCCTATCTGTTGGGTTAAAATGTGATGTCTGAACAATTGAATTACAATTGAATATAGCCCGTATTTCAGGGCTCAATTAGTCTCTCAGCCACAGGGTAAAGCTGTAAACTGAAGGAAAATTCTTAGTCATTTTTAAGTAACTGCCCTTAATTTTTGTAGATTAATTCAGAAGTCATTTTTAGATAATTAGCTTATGAATTTTCCCCATAAAATTGCGTTGTTTTGTTAGACATTTCAGCCTTCATTTACCGTTGAAACATAAGTCTGGTTCCTCCTTGGTTCTACAAAAGTGTAACGCTGGATTTTATGTTCAGGAATCCAATATCAGTTGATGTGATATCGTACACTGTTATCATTTAAATCTGTTTATCCATCATTTGAATGCCATGCCATGTAACCTGAATGAGTTTAATAAAAGGGTGAATGAGAGAAGTTGAAGCGTTTTCCTTTCGCATATACATGTTTCCTAATCACGGCAGGACAAGAACTCACTGAAACTTTGAGACTGATTCATTAAGTAATTGAAGGTACAAAATTAAATAAAATTAAAGTTAATATTATTGTCCATTAGGACTGGTGCCCCTTTTACGAGTGCTTTTATTTAATTTAGCGGGTGTAGAAGTGATGGTTTAACTCCGCCCCTTTCACACCCACTATTAAATAAAATAAATAATTCCTGTACCTTATGACAAATATTTTTATGATAGGCCAATTCACGCGACACAATGTTTAAAAAAAGTTTAACAGAATACAGATAGTAATAGAAATACCTAGAAACATGAAGTTTTACTTCATTTTGAAGAATGTTGAGCTCAAATTAAGAAAGTAATTAATTCCCAGACGTTTTCAAGAAAAACATTAAAAGCAGGACATAGACTTTACACAACACAAGACCACCATCTAGAGAATCTGCTGCTGTGCTGCCAAGCAAACAACCTGAAACTGAATGTCAAAAAAACAAAAAAACTCATACTGGACTTCAGGAAGAACAGACAGGACCACCCCCCATCCTGGCCACTGGATGGGGGGTGGGTATTCAATGGCCACTGCATGGAAAATGTCTCCGCCTTCAGGTTCCTGGGCCCCCACATCTCCTCTGACTTCTCCTGGACTGCCAACACCAAGGCTCTGGTGAAGAAAGCTCAGCAGCGGCTGCACTTCCACATCCTGAGGTAGAACAAACTGGACCAAAAGCTGCTGCTGGCGTTTTATCGCTGCTCAGTGGAGAGCATATTCACCTACTGTCTGGGTGTGCAGTACGTTGGCTCTACGGCCGAGAACAGGAAGGCTGTGCAGAGGGTCATCAACACCACCCAAAAAATTAGCGGCGGCCCCCTGCCCTCCCTGAAAGACATCTCCAGATCCTCCTGTCTCAAAAGGATAAAGGCCAACATAGGAGACCCTCACATCCCACCAACCACCTGTTCGACCTACTTCCCTCTGGAAAATGGTTCAGATCGATCAAGTCCTACACCTCCAGACTGACAATCAGTTTCTTCCCCTGGGCCATCCGAACTGCAAGCAGTCAGAGGCCCCACACCCTCTGTCCGAATGCTTACATGCTCACAACTGGAGACCTTTTAATTATAACAATAACTCACCTGTCTTTGCACTCCGTACTTTCATGTTCAATGACCCATCCATGAAATCACTACTGTGTATATTTTTCATAATCCTTGAGCCATATTACTCAATTGTGTGTTCAATTGTGTGTCTGCACTCTTATGTACATAGTTCCACCTGCGTAGCCACTACCTGACCTGTGTATATTTCCATAATCCTGGTCAATTTTTATATTCATTTTAGTTTTAGTTTTATTTTACTTTTATTTCAGTTGTGTGTTTAATCGTGTGTTCTGTAACCGTGCTTTATCTAATCCTTCTCTCCTACTTTACTGTGCCTGGTGGTGCACCAACAATTTTGCTGTACTGCACTACTGTACAATGCAATAAAGCGTGTTCTATTCTATTCTATTCTATTCTATTCTATTCTATTCTATCATTATAATTATTTTAGTTTATATCACTGTTCAGTGATGGAGTTTAGGGTAATATTAAATTTGTTCAACTTTCAATTCAAATCAGCTTTATTTATATAGCACCATTTCACAACAACAGTCATCTCATAGCACTTTCAAATGGAGGGGAAATCCCCACAATTGCAGAAAGACCCCAGCAATCAGGCGATCCCCTGTGAGCAAGTGCTTGGTGACGGTGGAGAGGAAAAACTCCCTTTTTAGAGGAAGAAACCTCTAGCAGAAACAAGCTCAGGGAGGGGCAGTCATCTGCTGTGACTGGCTGGGGGGTGACGGGATAGAGGAGATGAAAAGAACAGACATGTAGAGAGCAAACATTAAATGGGAGAACTAACTAACTAAAGGCTCTGCCTCCCATTGTACTTTTGGAAATTCTAGGTATTACAAGTAATCCAGCATTTTGGGAGCGTAATGCTCTATTAGGATGATAGAGTAGTATCAGATCTTTTAAATAAAAAGGGGCCTGATTGTTAAGTGCTTTGTAAGTGAGAAGAAGGATTTTAAACTTAATTCTGAACTCTATGGGAAGCCAATGAAGGGAGGCCAAAACCAGAGAGATATGATCTCTCTTTCTAGTACCTGTTAAAACTCTTGCAGCAGCATTGTCATGGTCTGTGCGCTGACTTTGTCTGCGCTCGGGTTGTCCGGTGGTTTCCCATTCTCTGGCGTACCATATGGCCGTCAGGGCTTTTATTCTGACAGCGTCATGGTGGGGCTTCCGGCTGTCAAAGCCAGGTGACGTTGTGACAGCTGTTCAGCATTTCTCCTGAGTACACTCTCCACTGATTGGTTTGTCTTGGGTTTTTAAGGAAGCAGCTGAGGCTTACTCCTCGCTGCGATCTCGTCAAACTTTCATTCATCGATCATCTGTCTATTATTCATCATTCATTCATCAGAGTAAGTGTTTTTTCCCTGAGACTCCGTATCCAGTGTCTTGTCATATCCTTAGTTGTGTTTTTGCCCCTTGTGGCTCATTGCTTATTTGTCTGTCATTAATAAATTATGCAAACTCATCGGCGGCCTACAGCGCCTCATTAGCGGCCCATGAGGACCGCACCCTGACAGCAGATCGCAGCCGGAAAGAGACACCGCTCACCATGAGTTAGCTATTGGACTTGAGTTTTTCCCTTCTCTGGGGGCTAGTTCTGTTCAGTATGTCCGCTTCCGAGCGTGGGTATTGCCCCGAGTGGCTCCAGGAGGTAGATGGCTACCTGGCAGAAGCCTGTCTCCTCATGCCCACCTACGCGGCATACGAACCCCTAGGTCTTGCTCAGAGGGCTTTATTAAAATACCATCTCACCTCCTTTCAGGAGGGAAAGGAACGGGTGGCGTGGATTGTGACACAACGTGAACTGATAGACAGAGCGCTCGAGAAAACTTGGCAGCCAAGGAACCCTCACCGCCTTCCCCAAGTACGGCGTTCCCGATGAGGAAGGAGGTCTATGGACTGGAGGGAAACCCCGGCAGGAGGCCGACGGTGAGTCATCTCCGCTCCTCGCCTCGGGAGTCAGCCCTTGTCACCCGTCCAGCCCAGGTGCAGTGTTTCCCTGACTTCACCTTCACCTCGCCCTCTGCCGGTAAACGTCATCACAAAGGCCACGGCAAGCCTCTGCAAGAACCCCGTCCAGATCCAGTTCTGGGTCGCCGTTGGACCTCTGCCTCCCAGCCAGCTGTTTCTCCTGTGTCACAACGGGAGGAAAACCCAGCAGCCTCTGCCTCCTGGTCATCTGTCCCTGCTGTTCCGTCAGCTCCTTGTTCCCGGATTGCCTCGGCTGTTACTCCCTCCTTCTTGACGCTCTCCCCAGCTGTTGTGAGCTCCACAAGTCCTGCCCCGGCGATGCCCATCTTCGATCCTGTTCATACGACTCCTCATCATCTTCCCGGGGGGCCCTCCATCACCATCCAGCGGGGGAAGGGAAAAGAACCAAGCCCTCTGCAGCAGCTTCCACCGGTCCTCAGCGGAGCAGGCAAGTGCATTTTCAATCTTTTCCTTCACTGAGTGAATTGCCTTGTCTGACCACTGGGGGTGGAGTTCAGGGCTCACTGTCCCCTGAGCTCCCTCCACCTGCTGCAGTGATTAATTATGAACCTGCTTCCCTTGTGTCTCCTTCCCCCGAGCGTTCTTCGGTGCCAGGTCTACGCTGTCGGATGAGGAAGGAGCCTGTGGCTCTGGAGTACCTGGTTCCGGCCCCGCAGCCACATCATGGGCAAAGTAGGAGGGCAGACTGTCATTTGGAGTTTGCGCCAACGAGTAAGCATCCCCGGGTCTCCACAGAGGGACAGTCTGACTCGGCAGGTCACGGATCACCTGCCATCATGCCGTGTGGGTCCTCGGTGTGGATGTCAGCGTTGGTGGGTCCTCAGACTGTGGAAACCATCATGCCAGCTGCGGAGGCCACTGTAGCTGAGTGGGAGCCAGAGGATGTCCTTCTTCCTACTGAACCCTGATCGTCGAAGTCCTGGATGGCGACAGAACTCGAGATCAGGCAAGTGCTCTATTTTGTCTTTCTCCAATCAATTCTGGAGCATTTTTGCCTGTCTCTCAGGGAGACAAGCCAGGTGCAGCCGTCTGCTGCGTCAGAGCTTGTCTCGCTGGGCTCTCTCGCTGCTGGTAATCCTGATCCCGGTTCTCTTTCTTCTCCCGAGCCTTCTCCCAGGGTCACCGGTGTGGAGTCGATTCCGGTTGCCATTCTGGAGGTTCCGGGTTCGGGTTGGGAGGTCGTCTCTGGTGCTGCCCCTATCCAGTTGGGGTCCATCGTGGGTGCAGCCACGACCCAATCAGGGTCCGTCGTGGGTGCAGCTGCGACCCAATCGGGGTCCGTCGTGGGTGCAGCCGCGACCCAATCGGGGTCCGTCGTGGGTGCAGCGCGGTCTCGTTTGGGATCTGACAGGAGAGCAGTCTTATGGAGTTCGGAGGTGGAGCTGCAGATCCTTTGCTGAGCGACGCCGGACTGGCCCCTCATCCTTTCCCCATTCTTTTTTTCCTTCCATCGGGGGCTGCTGGGGTTCTCTGTTATCGGTCTGGCCCTACCTTGTTTTCCCTCTCTATAGGGAAGCCGTCTCCGAGTTCTCCCCTGCGGTCCTGGTGGCTGAATGACTCGGGTCAGCCGCCTGGGAGACTGCTTCACCCTTTTGATGTTCTGGGTCGGCCACCCGACCAATTGGACTTTCTATTCGGTGACCTGATCCGGCCGCCAGAGGTACTGTTTTTCCTGGCCTGGGACTGGGGTAGGCCGTCCTTTTCTTTTTCCCCTGTCAGCGATCTGGACGCTGGACGCAGGAAGACTCCCTGAATTATTTGTTTTTGTGCTCTGTCTGTCGTCATCCCTGTTTTTACCTCTGCCTGCTCCTTAGGAATTTTAAGGATGCTCTTGTGTTTTGTTTAGGACTATAGTGACTTATGTATATCGCCACCCTGCTGGGTGTGTTTTTTTTTTTCTCTCTCCTCACTTTTATTATTTATACAACATTGAAGTATATGTATCGCTGTTCCTTACCTTGAGTTTTTTTTTTTTCTTCTCTCGCTCTGGTATTATGGGGTACGCTGTTTGGTTGTGCCTGTATTTGAGTTTCTTGTATTCCCTTGTGGGGTGTGAAGATGTTTTTCTTTTTGCCTGTGACCTTATTGGATTGAGCATGGTGTTCTGTTTGTAGCCTGTTCTTTTTTCTCTTTCTGTTATTATGCTGGTTGGTTGTCACCCTCCAAGCCTGTTTCCCCCACCCCCCTCCCTAAGGCGGTCCTGTTGACCTTCTGGGTGTGTGTGTGTGGGGGGGGGGGGGGGGGCTCGATGTTACACAGCGTCTGGAATCCGCCTCGGGAACGGGGGCTATGGTCAAGGTCCGTGCGCTGACTTTGTCTGCGCTCGGGTTGTCTGGTGGTTTCCCATTCTCTGGCGTACCATATGGCCATCAGGGCTTTTATTCTGACAGCGTCACAGTGGGGCTTCCAGCTGTCAAAGCCGGGTGACGTTGTGACAGCTGCTCAGCATTTCTCCTGAGTACACTCTCCGCTGATTGGTTTGTCTTTAGTATTTAAGGAAGCAGCTGAGGCTTACTCCTCGCTGCGATCTCATCAAACTTTCATTCATCGATCATCCATCTATTATTCATCATTCATTCATCAGAGTAAGTGTTTTTTCCCGAGACTCTGTATCCTGTGTCTTGTCATAGCCTTAGTTGTGTTTTTGCCCCTTGTGGCTCATTGCTTTGTTATTTGTCTGTCATTAATAAATTATGCAAAATCATTGGCGGCCTACAGTGTTTCATTAGCGGTCCACAAGGACTGCACCATGACAAGCATTTTGGATCAACTGAAGACTTTTTAAAGATATTTTAGCACAACCTGATAATAAAGAGTTTCAATAATGTAATCTAGAGCTAACAAAAGCGTGAATCAGTTTCTCAGCATCACTCTGAGACAAAATGCTCCTAATCTTGGCAGTATTATGCAAATGATAGAAGGCAGCCTTAGAAACAAATTTAATATGTGAATTGAAAGACAGATCTTGATCAAAAATAACTCCAAGGTTCCTCACAGAACTATTAAGAGAAAGAGTAACCACATCCAAACTAAAAGTTTGATTTGGAAAGGTATTTCTAAGGTTTTTTGAACCAACAAGAATGACTTCAGTCTTATCTGAGTTTAATAGCGGGAAATTACAAGTCATCCAAGCTTTGATTTCCTTAAGACAGGCTTCTAACTTGGCTAATTGATAACTATCATTTGGCTTCATTGACAGGTATAATTGTGTGTCATCTGCATAACAATGAAAATGTATACAGTGCTTTCTAATGATGTTGTCTAATAGAAGCATATGTATATAAACTAAAAAGAGTAGGGCCTAGCACAGATCCCTGTGGAACTCCATGACTGAGTTTTGAGTTGGTAGAAAAATCATTATTGACATGAACAAACTGGAGCCTATCAGACAAATAACATCTAAATCACTGCAGTGAAGTTCCATTAAGTCCAACATAGTGTTCTAATCTATCGAGTTTCGATAGATTATCGATAGAGTATCGATAGATACACGATCGAGTTGATCGTGTCAAAGGCTACACTAAGGTCTAAAAGGACAAGAACAGAAACAAGTCCATTATCAGATTTAATAAGGAGGTCAATAGTAACCTTCACTAAGGCTGTTTCAGTACCATAATGGATTCTAAACCCAGATTGAAACTCTTCAAATAAACAATTTCCCTGCAAGTGATCAAATAATTGTGTAGCAACAACTCTTAAGATTTTTGAAATGAAAGGCAGATTAGAGATTGGTTGATAGTTCGCTAAAACTCCTGGATCCTGCATTGGCTTTTTGAGTAAGGGTTTAATTACAGCAGTTTTAAAAGCCTGCAGTACATGGCCTAATGTTAAAGAAGAATTGATTATTTGAAGAATATGGCTGCCAATAAATGGGAAGACTTTTTTAAATAACCTGGTAGGAATAGGGTCTAAAAGACAAGTTGAAGGCTTGGATGAGGAAATTATTTTATCTAACTCTAAGAGATCAATTAGAGCAATGTTTCTCAAAGTTCGGCCCCCGTGCCAATGGCGGCCCGCGAAAACATTTCTGGCGGCCCGCGGCCAATCTGTTAACGTCCTCGGCCGGACGAAATTACAATATCGCTAAATCATATCTTAAATTTGTGTGTGAGACGAGCTAATTTGAACCGCACATGTTTTGGTGTCAACAAATGTCGCATAAGGTGACAATGCGCTATTGAAGTATGATTTCCTTGAGAGCTGTCTGTCTGCCAAGCGATCAGCGGCTAAAATGGCCACTGACTGTGTGACGTCAGGTCAGGAGCAACCTGAGTAGGAGGAGGAGCACGCTGAGGAGCACGCGGTGAGTGTTTAGGAACTTCCCCTGCCTGGGAAAATCAGAACCCCATGGGTGAATTTCGTTCAGAAAACGCTAAAAAATTGGAATTATGTCGCAAAATCACCCAACATGTGCATTAGACATTTTGTTGACAGCGATTTTGAGAATAAGATGCAATTTGAAATGAAATTAGCAAAAAGATTGCTGATAAAAAAAATCGGCTGTTCCAACTATATATCCGTTCACTTCAAAGTCCCACTCTCAGACAGTGTCAGTGAAGTGGCGTGAAAAGCAAGGGTGATCTACCGATGCGATCTTTCTGACACTTTCTGACACCTCCTGCTTAAAACCCAAAAAATCAGAAGGATCGTGAGGCCCCGCTTTCACGGTCTGTATTCATACTGAAAATCAAGATCAAGCGAGCTTTTGCCCTTCTGCTCCACGGGAGGTTTCTGTCCTTCCTGAGCTCGCCTTAGGACACCTGCGTTACAGTTTGACAGGTGTACCGCCCCAGTCAAACTCCCCACCTGCCACTGTCCCCGGAGCGGGTCACGCCCGGCATCAGGTCGTTTACGAGTTATTTAGCACCGGGTTCTCCACGAACACGCGTCCGTGAGCGGGGAGGGGCGGCCGCCTTCCGGCCGTCCCCCGGGCCGGTCGCGAGAGCCCTTCCAGCAGCGGCCGGGTCCGGCTATCCTGGGCCAACCTGGGATATCCTGATCTTTCTGATCAACCTTCTCTTTCTGACAGCAGATTGGTGTCAGAAAGAGAAGTAAACAGGGTAATTTTTCTTTTTTAAATATTCACTGCCAATATTTACTAAAATTATTTACAAGCAATGAATTTCATTGCCTTAACAACTTATCAAATATTAGAATTTTAGGGTATTCATACTAATCAAATATGAAATATTCAGTGCTGTATAGGGAGGTGGTTGTGCCTGTTTGCTCAAGTTATATTTCTATATATGTAATCCAATTTGACACCTCTGGAATGAAATTATGTTGATCTACTGTTTTTGCAGATGTTATCCACTGTCACTCAACCTTCAAATACTGTGGATTTTTTTTTTGAATTTGATTATTCAGCAATTGTCCTCATTGCAGTCATCCATGTGAGGTAACAAGTCACACTAAAGGCTCTCTGTTGGTGATCAAACAACATTGTCCACATTGTGTTGAGGATCGATCCTGGCACAGCCAGCCGATGATCAGGGACATGCCAGCTGGTAACAAACAGCTTTCATCCGCCATTCTCTTCACTGGTGCGTCATATGTCAAGGTCCTCAGAGTTCTAAATGCAGCCGGTATCGTTGGAATTTCCACGACCACTTACAAGGAGCTTTTGATTTCTAATTTTTATTAAATTAATTTTATTTCAGAATATGTGGATGATCTGATGAATACTCTTTTCGACAAAACCTTGGTTGATCCAACCCACTTATTGGAGCAGTGGCACTCTGTACAAGCCAGAGTTCCAGCAACATTGAGAGCCAAATTTCAGCGTCCCATCAAAGCTGATGCTGTTGAGCAACATGTATCTAGATTTTCAAAATCAAACATGTAAAAGTAGAATAAATTTCCAATTAGCAATGAAAGTTCAGCTTTCAATTGTTAGGGAAGCAACATATTTTGCTAAGACAAAAAAATATAAGCCTAAGATTTTTAGAGAAATGTGCTTTTAAAAATTGCACACGAATTTTACACCATAAAATGGTAGAAAAATTACTCTAATGTATATGAGATCCGACTTTGATGAATGCTGAAATATTAGAATTATAAAATTGACATGCACATTAATAAACTCAATATATGATTTTAAAAAACTTTATTTAAATAACATTGATCACAAATCTAATCTTGGTAGGCAAAATCCCTTGTTGTGATCAGATGGGAATGTTTCTCTGATGAGGCTCACAGCACAGGCAGGTATCACCCTCACTTCTTCACCTTCAATACCTCCTGGCAGCACCGAGATTCAGTTGATGTTGGCATAATGTTGCATTTCTCACAAGTGCACCTGTTAAAAAAAATGGTATAATCAGATGCTTATAATAAACTAATGGCTCGTGGGAGTGCTATATAAATTGGTCTATGAAGTTTGATTAGAAAATATTTAAAACATGTAAAAAATTTTGAGCAGAAAGAGAATGTTTATAAGTCGCCAAGTAAGGCAGCGAGGGAAAAATTGGCAGTTTTATTTTGATAATTAAGTGTGTGACCATGCATATCGCCTAAAAAAAAAAATTTCAAAGCATATTTTGCCAATATAAATTGGCGAGCCTCTCGTTCTTGCCTCTCGTTCTGCTCCGGTCGCTGTTTCATCCGCGTCTTCCTCCGCACCCTCGGGCTCGAACAAATACGGCTGAATAACCCCATCAGCACCACCCAAAACTACTTCATCATCAGATTCGTCAGTTTCAATATCATCACTTATATTGCGGTCGTCATACTCGATAAAATAATCGCTGTCCGAATCACTCTGCTGTCGTTCAGCCATTTCTGCAGGCCAGTGATCATCCATTTCCTGCAGCCATTTCCTGTTTCTCCCTGACCTGACGTCACTGCTGCACGCCCCTATCGAGAGATGGCGGTACTGCAGCATCATTAAGTGAAATATGGGCTATTAACAAATAAAGTCATTTATGGAGGCTGGTGACACATTTTAAATCACAGGAATGGCCAGAATGGAATATTTTCATACAATCAGTTTATTGGTTCAATAAAAAAATGTCACCGTCCGAGGCCTTTAACCAATATATGATCTGAACTAATTGCTTTGGAAAAATTCCGATACACATCTACGTTTAGTGGTCTTTGGCGCCATCTGTAGGCACAAGCCGTAATTACATGTGTTGTCGACCTTGCGATCACTTCATTGCAGCAGCTAGTCCAATTGTATTATGGGAGATGGAACGTTCAGCGCACAGTGCAGAAGTGTTGGTTGGCAACGGTTTCGGAGCACCATTTTGAGTCAGAAGAAGAATAAGAAATAAATATTAGTGCTTGTGGAAGTCGAAGTGTGGAAATAAAGATGGATCAGCGAGAGAAAGAGGCAGAGATGGAGACCGCTCACTCGAGGAAACCGAGAACTGTCAGCGAGGAAAAAAGGCAGTTTCAGGGAAAATGGACTTTGGACTACTTCGTTGAACCTCACGGGTCAGATAAAGTTGTATGCCTCATCTGCAGACAGGTAATCGCAGTGCGAAAAGACTTTAACATCAGGCGCCATTACGAAACAAAACACAAAAATTATGAAAAATTCAGTGGCAAGGATCGCACCACAAAGATGGAACAACTTAAAAGGGGCTACACAGCACAACAGTCAGTCTTCACGCAATTTTCAAAAACCAGCGAAGCAGTAACAGAGGCTAGCTATGTGGTAGCTCATGAAATAGCTAAACGGGGCAAGCCGTTTAGTGACGGAGAATTTGTTCGAGACTGTATGCTAAAAGTGGCAGAGCGTGTATGCCCAGACCAAAAAACAAAGTTCCGTGACGTAAGTTTGTCGAATGACACAGTCACAAGACGAATCGAAGATCTGGCAAATGATTTGAAGGACCAACTGGCGATACGTGTGGAGGGGCTAGAAAAGGGAGCGTTTTCCATCGCACTGGATGAAAGCACGGATATTTCCGACACTGCCCAACTGTTGATTTTCATCCGAACTGTCACTGAGAATTTTGACGCCGGCGAGGAGCTACTGAGTATGGAGAGTATGAAAGACACAACGAAGGGAGTGGATATTTGCGAAGCAGTGTATCGCAGTCTGGACACACACAATGTTAACCTGGCATCCTTGGTCGGTGTCACGACAGACGGAGCACCAGCAATGATTGGGAGTAGGACAGGTGCAGTGTCGCTGCTGGCTGAGAAAGTGGTGAACAGCGGTGGTAAGAAACCAGTCAGCTACCACTGCATAATTCACCAAGAAGCCCTCGCTGCTCAGACGCTAGAAATGAAACACGTCATGGCCGTAGTTGTGAAGACAGTTAATTACCTGAAGTCCAGAGGTCTGAACCATCGCCAATTTAAAACCTTTTTGGCGCAGTCAGAGGCAGATTTTGGAGATGTCATTTACTTCACTGCCGTCCAGTGGCTGAGCAGAGGTGCCACACTGAAACGTTTTTTTAACCTGAGAAAAGAAATTTGCGAGTTCTTGCAGGCAAAAGGACAAGACGTGACTGAGTTAACGGACAGCAAATGGCTCTGTGACCTAGCCTTCCTCGCCGACCTGAATAATTGTCTGAGCGATCTCAATCTGAAGCTGCAAGGCCATGGAAAACTCATTTCCACACTTTTTGACAACGTGAAAGCTTTCCAGCGAAAACTCCAACTGCTCCAGGGACAGCTCAGAGAAGGAGATCTCGCTCATTTCCCTGCCTGCAGGGCGCTGGTAGATGACCCAGACACGGACGGGAGTGAAGTTTTGCATCACCTGCGTTCAGAGAAGAACCATGGCCTCATCGAAAAGCTTCGAGACGAGTTCGACCACCGATTCTCTGACTTCAGGGACCACGAGGGTGATTTCAACCTTTTCCAAAATCCCTTCTCATGTGGGCCCGAGGCAGTGCCTGCAGACATGCAGTTTGAGCTCATCGACCTACAGGAAAGCTCCGAGGCCAGAGCTGCATATCGTGACAAGAGTCTGATCGAGTTCTACAAAGGACTTTCCCCATCCACATTCCCTGCTCTTCGTCAACATGCTGTCAGAATGGCGTCTTTATTCGGAAGCACCTACATCTGTGAAAAGACCTTCTCCACCATGGCCATCAACAAATCTAAGCTGAGATCCAGGATGACAGATGCCCACCTACATGCAGTCCTTCGCATCGCGACGACGGAGATGGAGCCAGACTTCAGAGGACTCGTGGCCAACCGAAAACAGCACCACAAATCACACTGCAGTTAAAAGGTATGTTGACACTAAAATTGTATTTTCATCAGTCCCAATTTCTTACTGTTAATATGACTTTACCCAAACTAATTAAATCTGATAATTAAAAGGATTACAAATGGAATTGAATTTTCAGTCTTTTTTTTTTTTTGCCTCCGTCCCTTTGATGGCCCTCGGTTCAACTTTGGATTCCCAAATTGGCCCTCACCCATCAAAACTTTGAGAACCCCTGCCCTAGAGGTTCTGGTCGTGGAGGTGGAGTGGCGACAATTTTTCATTCTAATAGTTAATGTCAAGCAAAAATCATGTTTTAATTCCTTTGATGGCCTGGTCCTCAGTGTGGGGCATGTTGGCTATCTTGGCTTGAACCCAATTCTCTTTGCCATAGTTTACCGTCCTCCCTCGGCCTACTCAGAGTTTCTATCTGAATTTGCTGAATTTTTAGCTGATTTAATGCTGAAATAAGATAGAATAATTATTGTAGGGGACTTTAATATACATGTTGATGTAGAGAGTGACTGTCTTAATAAGGCATTCAATTCAATTTTAAACTCAATGGGGTTTTCCCAGAAAGTAGAAAATTCTACCCATTATCTCCACCATAAATTGGACCTTGTTTTGACTTATGGTATAGATATAGAAAAATCTGGTAGTGTCTCCTCATAATCCTGTACTGTCAGACCATTGTCTGTTAACCTTTGATTTCACTATTTCTGAATATTTGACTCCTAAAGAAAAATACTACTACTGCAGATGTCTTTCCGATGACATTGTTACCTAATTTTTGCAGATTGTCTCCTCTATATCATGGGTCAACACAACGGAAATAAAAGATGGAGAACCTGCTCCTTTCGTAATTGATAGCATGGTTGATATTGTTACAGCCTCTCTGCATCGGACTCTAGATTTGGTAGCCCCTTTAAAAAAGAAAAAGTTTAACCAGAGATTTCTATCCCCTTGGTTTAACTCAGAAACTCATAGCTTAAAACAGAAGACTCAGCAATTGGAAAGGAAATGGTGTTCTACTGGTTTAGATGAGTTCTATTTAGCGTGGAGAAACCATCTCTTAATTTACAAAAAATATCTTAGAAAAGCTAGATCAAGTTATTATTCTAAGATAAGATAAGATAAGATAAGCCTTTATTAGTCCCACAACGGGGAAATTCCAGGATTGCAACAGCACAGGGATAGCAACACTCAGAGCAACAATCAGAAGGCAAGAAAAAAAAACAAGCAAGCAAGAGCAGCTAATATACATATGTACATATTACTATAAAATATATATATACACACACACACACAGACACACAGTGCAGAGCATTGTAGCTGGATGGAATAAATATATGAATATATGAACACACAGTGCAGAGCATTGTAGCTAGATGGAATAAATATGTAAATATATAAACACCCACAGTACGGAGCATTGCAGCTAGGTGGAATAAATATGCAAGTATATAAACACACACAGTGCGGAGCAATGTAGCTAGATGGAATAATATGTAGATATATAAAAACACAGTGCGGAGCATTGTAGCTAGATGGAATAAATATATAGATATATAAATATAAACACACCCAGTGCTGAGCATTGTAGCTAGATGGAATAAATATGTAAATATATAAACACACACAGTGCAGAGCATTGTTGCTAGATGGGATGAAACAGCATAACCGACTACTTAGTTATCCTACATGGTATGATTATGTGCCCATACATATTCTCACCCTCCATAGCGACCGGTATGTTCCTAGTTGTATGCCGGAGAGGACCATTGTGTAAGTCTATTGCATCTTTTGCATTCAAAAAACTATTAGTTTGTTACGTCTTTTTGCTATCTCTGCGAGCAGCCCTGCTTAGGTTGTACAGTCTGACAGCCGTTGGTAGGAAGGACCTACGAAACCTCTCGGTTGTGCACCTGGGATGATGTAGTCTGCTGCTAAATGAGCTCCTCAGTGCATCCAGTATGTCCTGCATAGGGTGGAACTCGGACTCCAGCAGAGATGACAGTTTAGCCACCGTCCTTCTCTCTCCTATCTCCTCCATCGGATCAAGGCACTGCCCCAGGACAGAGCTAGCTTTCTTAATCAGTTTGTTCAGTCTCTTCCTATCGGCTGCAGTAATGCCACTGCCCCAGCAGACCACTCCAAAAGTGATGGCTGATGCCACCACCGTGTCATAGAATGACTTCAGCAGCGCCCCTTGTACACCAAAAGACCTGAGTCTCCTCAGCAGGAACAGCCTGCGCTGTCCCTTCTTGTAGAGTGCATCAGTATTGTGTGACCAGTCTAGTTTATTGTTCAGATGAACACCCAGGTACTTATAGGATGTCACCATCTCGATGTCTGTTCCCTGTATATTTACTGGTGCTGTGAGGGGCTGCCCATGCCTGCGGCAGTCCACCACCAGCTCCTTAGTTTTTCTCGCGTTGATCTGGAGGCAGTTCCGATGGCACCAGTCCACGAAGTCCTGGATAAGCCCTCTGTACTCAGCTTCATCTCCGTTGGAGATGAGACCAACGATCGCAGAGTCATCAGAGAACTTCCGTGCTACTGATGATCGTGTTGGAAACACAGTCCCGGGTTCTCACAAACTGAGGCCGGTTCGTGAGGTAGTCCAGGATCCATGATGACAGGTGCTGGTCCACCCCTACGCGCAGCAGCTTGTCCTTCAGGATCATCGGTTGGATGGTGTTGAAAGCACTGGAGAAGTCAAAGAACATGATCCTCACCATATTCCCGGGCTTCTCCAGGTGGGACAGAGAACGGTGAAGGAGGAAGATCACCGCATCCTCCACCCCAATGCCATGCTGGTAGGCGAACTGGAGTGGATCCATCGCTGGTTCCACCAGGGGGCGGAGATGAGCAAGGAGCAGTCTCTCCAGGGTCTTCATCAAGTGGGACGTCAAGGCCACCGGTCTGTAGCTGTTCAGGTCTTTGGGGTGGGAAGTTTTTGGTACAGGTACCACACAAGATGTTTTCCACAGCTGTGGTACCCTCCCCAGTTTCAGGCTCATGTTGAAGATATACGTCACAATCCCACACAGCTGGTCTGCACAGGACTTGAGGAGCTTTGCACTGATGCCGTCCGGTCCCGACGCCTTCCTCGCCTTGATCTTCCTCAGCTCCGTCCTCACCTGGGTCTTGGTCAGGGTCAGGATGGGGGGCTGTGTGTTGGGAGTGGGGGGGGTGTCGGTGGAGTGGGGAGTGGGCAGCAGGACTTGATTTCTTAGAGGCAGCAGTGGTTGTTGTGCAGACAGGGGGGAGGGCGGTTGGTCAAATCTATTGAAAAACAGATTCAGGTTGTTCGCCCACTCCCTGCCCCCCGTGGCCTGGGGGGAGGTATTCTGGAGCCCCGAGATGGTTTTGAGGTTTCTCCAGACCCCGCTGATGTCGCTCTGTTGCAGCTTGTCCTCCATCTTCTTCCTGAAGCTGTCCTTGCCTTCTCTGATCTTTCTCCTCAGCTCCCTCTGTACGGACTTCAGCATCTCCCTGTTCCCCGACCTGAAGATCCTCTTCTTCTCTCTCAGAAGTGTTTTTATCTCAGGGTTGATCCAGGGTTTGTTGTTTGAGTGACGCCGTATGGTCTTGGTGGGAACTGATTTGTCCACACAGAAGCTGAGGTAGCCCGTGAAGGTGTGAATGAGGCCATCGATGTCCTCACCATGTGGATCGCAGAGCTGCTTCCAGGCGGTGGCTTCAAAACAGTCCTTTAGAGTGTCCATTGTCTCCTCAGACCATAACTCCACAGTGTGCATGGCCGGAGGTTGTCTGTGCACTAGGGGTTTGTACACCGGCCGGAGATGAACCAAGTTGTGATCCGATCTCCCGAGTGGGGGGAGTTGTGATGAGGTGTACGCCTCCTTAGTGTTTGCGTAGAATAAATCCAGTGTTTTATTGTCTCTAGTGTGGCATGTGACATACTGGGTGAACGTGGGTAGAATGGGAGACAGTGAAACGTGGTTGAAATCGCCTGAGATGAGGAGAAGAGCATCTGGGTGTTCTGTCTGCAGCCTGCTGGTTACTGAATGGATGACGTCACGCGCTGTCCCAGCGTTCGCCGTCGGATTTGCATAAACAACAATGCAGATCACGTGTGAGTGTTCTCTCGGGAGATATGTAGGCCTCATGCTAACAGCTAGCAACTCAAAGTCTTTGCTGCAGTGTCGTTGTTTAACAGTGATATGTCCCGGTCTGCACCAGTTGTTGTTAACATACATTATCACTCCACCGCCCCTAGCTTTGCCACTGTCTGGTGTTTGGTCAGCTCGTATCATGTGAAAACCCTCCAGCTCAATGTTAGCATCTGCTGCTAGTTCAGTTAGCCACGTCTCAGTAAACAAAAGGAGAGAGCACTCCCGGTAAGTGCTATCATAACGGGAGATAGCCGCTAGCTCATCTAACTTTCCCAGTATCGACCGTACATTTCCCATGACAACAGATGGAAGGGAGGGTCTGTACCTTATATTTTTTGTCCTCCGCCTTACTCCAGCCCGGCAGCCGCGACGCTTTCGCCTCAATTCTCTCGGTATGTCGAGTTTTTCCAATGGGACCGGGGTGGCGGTTAAATGCTAGCAGCTCTTCCCTGTTGTATCGTATCCTGCTATAAACAGTGGCTCCGTCCACCGGCTCAGGAGACATTTGGGACGATCTGTGTGTCCGTGATATAAGTGGGGTGAAAAAAAAAGACTGGTCAAAAAAGAGAGGAAGGGAAAAAAAAACTCGGAATCGAGCCGCTGTTGCAAAAGGCAGCCTACTCGTGTGGCGCCGAGAGGATAAATTCTGCATTAATAGAAGTGAATAAGAGTAACCCCAGGTTTCTTTTCAATACTATATCCAGGCTGAATAAGAGTCAGGACTTGGTCAATCCTCGCATCTCTCCTAAGCTTTCTAGTCAGGACTTTCTGAGCTTTTTCAATCATAAGGTTTTATCTATTAGAGATAAAATCAGTCAGAACATCTGAACGTCTTAACATCTTAACATCTGAACCGGCTGATCGCCCGCTGCATAATACCGGTCTTCGCCCCAGTACAGCTGGACATAGCGAGTCGGGTGAGTCGAACTGCACTGGACAGACTCACATATCTGATCCTGCTGTAAACAGCTGCGCTAAGTCCAAACTTTTGGAAACAGGAGGGGTTAAACAAAATGCAAATGAGGCAAGATCCGAAAAACGAGCTGTACAAAAGCAAAAACAACATCTATTTTTCCAAACTGTTAATCATGCACGAGTTCTTTGGGACACAAAGGCTAAACCAAAGGGGATCCTCGGCGGACATTTAAACATACGGAGCATAATCCCCAAAAGAGATGAGATTTCGGTGTTGCTGTCTGACTCAAATCTGGACTATCTTTGTCTCTCAGAAAGCTGGCTACACAGGAACATAGACACTAATATGATCGATATTGTGGGTTATCAGTGTTTTAGAAAAGACAGGCAGGCAGGGAGGGGAGGAGGTGTTTTAATTTACATCAAAGAGAAATTTAAATGTCAATTCGTTGATTTGAATACTTCACTTGAATGTTTAGCTCAATGTTTCTCAAAGTGCGGCCCCCGTGCCAATGGCGGCCCGCGAAAACATTTCTGGCGGCCCGCGGCCAATCTGTTAACGTCCTCGGCCGGACGAAATTACAATATCGCTAAATCATATCTTAAATTTGTGTGTGAGACGAGCTAATTTGAACCGCACATGTTTTGGTGTCAACAAATGTCGCATAAGGTGACAATGCGCTATTGAAGTATGATTTCCTTGAGAGCTGTCTGTCTGCCAAGCGATCAGCGGCTAAAATGGCCACTGACTGTGTGACGTCAGGTCAGGAGCAACCTGAGTAGGAGGAGGAGCACGCTGAGGAGCACGCGGTGAGTGTTTAGGAACTTCCCCTGCCTGGGAAAATCAGAACCCCATGGGTGAATTTCGTTCAGAAAACGCTAAAAAATTGGAATTATGTCGCAAAATCACCCAACATGTGCATTAGACATTTTGTTGACAGCGATTTTGAGAATAAGATGCAATTTGAAATGAAATTAGCAAAAAGATTGCTGATAAAAAAAATCGGCTGTTCCAACTATATATCCGTTCACTTCAAAGTCCCACTCTCAGACAGTGTCAGTGAAGTGGCGTGAAAAGCAAGGGTGATCTACCGATGCGATCTTTCTGACACTTTCTGACACCTCCTGCTTAAAACCCAAAAAATCAGAAGGATCGTGAGGCCCCGCTTTCACGGTCTGTATTCATACTGAAAATCAAGATCAAGCGAGCTTTTGCCCTTCTGCTCCACGGGAGGTTTCTGTCCTTCCTGAGCTCGCCTTAGGACACCTGCGTTACAGTTTGACAGGTGTACCGCCCCAGTCAAACTCCCCACCTGCCACTGTCCCCGGAGCGGGTCACGCCCGGCATCAGGTCGTTTACGAGTTATTTAGCACCGGGTTCTCCACGAACACGCGTCCGTGAGCGGGGAGGGGCGGCCGCCTTCCGGCCGTCCCCCGGCCCGGTCGCGAGAGCCCTTCCAGCAGCGGCCGGGTCCGGCTATCCTGGGCCAACCTGGGATATCCTGATCTTTCTGATCAACCTTATCTTTCTGACAGCAATCTGCTGTCAGAAAGAGAAGTAAACAGGGTAATTTTTCTTTTTTAAATATTCACTGCCAATATTTACTAAAATTATTTACAAGCAATGAATTTCATTGCCTTAACAACTTATCAAATATTAGAATTTTAGGGTATTCATACTAATCAAATATGAAATATTCAGTGCTGTATAGGGAGGTGGTTGTGCCTGTTTGCTCAAGTTATATTTCTATATATGTAATCCAATTTGACACCTCTGGAATGAAATTATGTTGATCTACTGTTTTTGCAGATGTTATCCACTGTCACTCAACCTTCAAATACTGTGGATTTTTTTTTTGAATTTGATTATTCAGCAATTGTCCTCATTGCAGTCATCCATGTGAGGTAACAAGTCACACTAAAGGCTCTCTGTTGGTGATCAAACAACATTGTCCACATTGTGTTGAGGATCGATCCTGGCACAGCCAGCCGATGATCAGGGACATGCCAGCTGGTAACAAACAGCTTTCATCCGCCATTCTCTTCACTGGTGCGTCATATGTCAAGGTCCTCAGAGTTCTAAATGCATTCGTCGTTGGAATTTCCACGACCACTTACAAGGAGCTTTTGATTTCTAATTTTTATTAAATTAATTTTATTTCAGAATATGTGGATGATCTGATGAATACTCTTTTCGACAAAACCTTGGTTGATCCAACCCACTTATTGGAGCAGTGGCACTCTGTACAAGCCAGAGTTCCAGCAACATTGAGTGCCAAATTTCAGCGTCCCATCAAAGCTGATGCTGTTGAGA
Source organism: Pholidichthys leucotaenia (assembly GCA_020510985.1). Classification (NCBI taxonomy): domain Eukaryota; kingdom Metazoa; phylum Chordata; class Actinopteri; order Cichliformes; family Pholidichthyidae; genus Pholidichthys; species Pholidichthys leucotaenia. The sequence continues at coordinate 470,204,888 of CM035837.1, read as the reverse complement.
AACATGTATCTAGATTTTCAAAATCAAACATGTAAAAGTAGAATAAATTTCCAATTAGCAATGAAAGTTCAGCTTTCAATTGTTAGGGAAGCAACATATTTTGCTAAGACAAAAAAATATAAGCCTAAGATTTTTAGAGAAATGTGCTTTTAAAAATTGCACACGAATTTTACACCATAAAATGGTAGAAAAATTACTCTAATGTATATGAGATCCGACTTTGATGAATGCTGAAATATTAGAATTATAAAATTGACATGCACATTAATAAACTCAATATATGATTTTAAAAAACTTTATTTAAATAACATTGATCACAAATCTAATCTTGGTAGGCAAAATCCCTTGTTGTGATCAGATGGGAATGTTTCTCTGATGAGGCTCACAGCACAGGCAGGTATCACCCTCACTTCTTCACCTTCAATACCTCCTGGCAGCACCGAGATTCAGTTGATGTTGGCATAATGTTGCATTTCTCACAAGTGCACCTGTTAAAAAAAATGGTATAATCAGATGCTTATAATAAACTAATGGCTCGTGGGAGTGCTATATAAATTGGTCTATGAAGTTTGATTAGAAAATATTTAAAACATGTAAAAAATTTTGAGCAGAAAGAGAATGTTTATAAGTCGCCAAGTAAGGCAGCGAGGGAAAAATTGGCAGTTTTATTTTGATAATTAAGTGTGTGACCATGCATATCGCCTAAAAAAAAAAATTTCAAAGCATATTTTGCCAATATAAATTGGCGAGCCTCTCGTTCTTGCCTCTCGTTCTGCTCCGGTCGCTGTTTCATCCGCGTCTTCCTCCGCACCCTCGGGCTCGAACAAATACGGCTGAATAACCCCATCAGCACCACCCAAAACTACTTCATCATCAGATTCGTCAGTTTCAATATCATCACTTATATTGCGGTCGTCATACTCGATAAAATAATCGCTGTCCGAATCACTCTGCTGTCGTTCAGCCATTTCTGCAGGCCAGTGATCATCCATTTCCTGCAGCCATTTCCTGTTTCTCCCTGACCTGACGTCACTGCTGCACGCCCCTATCGAGAGATGGCGGTACTGCAGCATCATTAAGTGAAATATGGGCTATTAACAAATAAAGTCATTTATGGAGGCTGGTGACACATTTTAAATCACAGGAATGGCCAGAATGGAATATTTTCATACAATCAGTTTATTGGTTCAATAAAAAAATGTCACCGTCCGAGGCCTTTAACCAATATATGATCTGAACTAACTGCTTTGGAAAAATTCCGATACACATCTACGTTTAGTGGTCTTTGGCGCCATCTGTAGGCACAAGCCGTAATTACATGTGTTGTCGACCTTGCGATCACTTCATTGCAGCAGCTAGTCCAATTGTATTATGGGAGATGGAACGTTCAGCGCACAGTGCAGAAGTGTTGGTTGGCAACGGTTTCGGAGCACCATTTTGAGTCAGAAGAAGAATAAGAAATAAATATTAGTGCTTGTGGAAGTCGAAGTGTGGAAATAAAGATGGATCAGCGAGAGAAAGAGGCAGAGATGGAGACCGCTCACTCGAGGAAACCGAGAACTGTCAGCGAGGAAAAAAGGCAGTTTCAGGGAAAATGGACTTTGGACTACTTCGTTGAACCTCACGGGTCAGATAAAGTTGTATGCCTCATCTGCAGACAGGTAATCGCAGTGCGAAAAGACTTTAACATCAGGCGCCATTACGAAACAAAACACAAAAATTATGAAAAATTGAAAAATTCAGTGGCAAGGATCGCACCACAAAGATGGAACAACTTAAAAGGGGCTACACAGCACAACAGTCAGTCTTCACGCAATTTTCAAAAACCAGCGAAGCAGTAACAGAGGCTAGCTATGTGGTAGCTCATGAAATAGCTAAACGGGGCAAGCCGTTTAGTGACGGAGAATTTGTTCGAGACTGTATGCTAAAAGTGGCAGAGCGTGTATGCCCAGACCAAAAAACAAAGTTCCGTGACGTAAGTTTGTCGAATGACACAGTCACAAGACGAATCGAAGATCTGGCAAATGATTTGAAGGACCAACTGGCGATACGTGTGGAGGGGCTAGAAAAGGGAGCGTTTTCCATCGCACTGGATGAAAGCACGGATATTTCTGACACTGCCCAACTGTTGATTTTCATCCGAACTGTCACTGAGAATTTTGACGCCGGCGAGGAGCTACTGAGTATGGAGAGTATGAAAGACACAACGAAGGGAGTGGATATTTGCGAAGCAGTGTATCGCAGTCTGGACACACACAATGTTAACCTGGCATCCTTGGTCGGTGTCACGACAGACGGAGCACCAGCAATGATTGGGAGTAGGACAGGTGCAGTGTCGCTGCTGGCTGAGAAAGTGGTGAACAGCGGTGGTAAGAAACCAGTCAGCTACCACTGCATAATTCACCAAGAAGCCCTCGCTGCTCAGACGCTAGAAATGAAACACGTCATGGCCGTAGTTGTGAAGACAGTTAATTACCTGAAGTCCAGAGGTCTGAACCATCGCCAATTTAAAACCTTTTTGGCGCAGTCAGAGGCAGATTTTGGAGATGTCATTTACTTCACTGCCGTCCGGTGGCTGAGCAGAGGTGCCACACTGAAACGTTTTTTTAACCTGAGAAAAGAAATTTGCGAGTTCATGCAGGCAAAAGGACAAGACGTGACTGAGTTAACGGACAGCAAATGGCTCTGTGACCTAGCCTTCCTCGCCGACCTGAATAATTGTCTGAGCGATCTCAATCTGAAGCTGCAAGGCCATGGAAAACTCATTTCCACACTTTTTGACAACGTGAAAGCTTTCCAGCGAAAACTCCAACTGCTCCAGGGACAGCTCAGAGAAGGAGATCTCGCTCATTTCCCTGCCTGCAGGGCGCTGGTAGATGACCCAGACACGGACGGGAGTGAAGTTTTGCATCACCTGCGTTCAGAGAAGAACCATGGCCTCATCGAAAAGCTTCGAGACGAGTTCGACCACCGATTCTCTGACTTCAGGGACCACGAGGGTGATTTCAACCTTTTCCAAAATCCCTTCTCATGTGGGCCCGAGGCAGTGCCTGCAGACATGCAGTTTGAGCTCATCGACCTACAGGAAAGCTCCGAGGCCAGAGCTGCATATCGTGACAAGAGTCTGATCGAGTTCTACAAAGGACTTTCCCCATCCACATTCCCTGCTCTTCGTCAACATGCTGTCAGAATGGCGTCTTTATTCGGAAGCACCTACATCTGTGAAAAGACCTTCTCCACCATGGCCATCAACAAATCTAAGCTGAGATCCAGGATGACAGATGCCCACCTACATGCAGTCCTTCGCATCGCGACGACGGAGATGGAGCCAGACTTCAGAGGACTCGTGGCCAACCGAAAACAGCACCACAAATCACACTGCAGTTAAAAGGTATGTTGACACTAAAATTGTATTTTCATCAGTCCCAATTTCTTACTGTTAATATGACTTTACCCAAACTAATTAAATCTGATAATTAAAAGGATTACAAATGGAATTGAATTTTCAGTCTTTTTTTTTTTTTTTGCCTCCGTCCCTTTGATGGCCCTCGGTTCAACTTTGGATTCCCAAATTGGCCCTCACCCATCAAAGCTTTGAGAACCCCTGCCCTAGAGGTTCTGGTCGTGGAGGTGGAGTGGCGACAATTTTTCATTCTAATAGTTAATGTCAAGCAAAAATCATGTTTTAATTCCTTTGATGGCCTGGTCCTCAGTGTGGGGCATGTTGGCTATCTTGGCTTGAACCCAATTCTCTTTGCCATAGTTTACCGTCCTCCCTCGGCCTACTCAGAGTTTCTATCTGAATTTGCTGAATTTTTAGCTGATTTAATGCTGAAATAAGATAGAATAATTATTGTAGGGGACTTTAATATACATGTTGATGTAGAGAGTGACTGTCTTAATAAGGCATTCAATTCAATTTTAAACTCAATGGGGTTTTCCCAGAAAGTAGAAAATTCTACCCATTATCTCCACCATACATTGGACCTTGTTTTGACTTATGGTATAGATATAGAAAAATCTGGTAGTGTCTCCTCATAATCCTGTACTGTCAGACCATTGTCTGTTAACCTTTGATTTCACTATTTCTGAATATTTGACTCCTAAAGAAAAATACTACTACTGCAGATGTCTTTCCGATGACATTGTTACCTAATTTTTGCAGATTGTCTCCTCTATATCATGGGTCAACACAACGGAAATAAAAGATGGAGAACCTGCTCCTTTCGTAATTGATAGCATGGTTGATATTGTTACAGCCTCTCTGCATCGGACTCTAGATTTGGTAGCCCCTTTAAAAAAGAAAAAGTTTAACCAGAGATTTCTATCCCCTTGGTTTAACTCAGAAACTCATAGCTTAAAACAGAAGACTCAGCAATTGGAAAGGAAATGGTGTTCTACTGGTTTAGATGAGTTCTATTTAGCGTGGAGAAACCATCTCTTAATTTACAAAAAATATCTTAGAAAAGCTAGATCAAGTTATTATTCTAAGATAAGATAAGATAAGATAAGCCTTTATTAGTCCCACAACGGGGAAATTCCAGGATTGCAACAGCACAGGGATAGCAACACTCAGAGCAACAATCAGAAGGCAAGAAAAAAAAACAAGCAAGCAAGAGCAGCTAATATACATATGTACATATTACTATAAAATATATATATACACACACACACACAGACACACAGTGCAGAGCATTGTAGCTGGATGGAATAAATATATGAATATATGAACACACAGTGCAGAGCATTGTAGCTAGATGGAATAAATATGTAAATATATAAACACCCACAGTACGGAGCATTGCAGCTAGGTGGAATAAATATGCAAGTATATAAACACACATAGTGCGGAGCAATGTAGCTAGATGGAATAATATGTAGATATATAAAAACACAGTGCGGAGCATTGTAGCTAGATGGAATAAATATATAGATATATAAATATAAACACACCCAGTGCTGAGCATTGTAGCTAGATGGAATAAATATGTAAATATATAAACACACACAGTGCAGAGCATTGTTGCTAGATGGGATGAAACAGCATAACCGACTACTTAGTTATCCTACATGGTATGATTATGTGCCCATACATATTCTCACCCTCCATAGCGACCGGTATGTTCCTAGTTGTATGCCGGAGAGGACCATTGTGTAAGTCTATTGCATCTTTTGCATTCAAAAAACTATTAGTTTGTTACGTCTTTTTGCTATCTCTGCGAGCAGCCCTGCTTAGGTTGTACAGTCTGACAGCCGTTGGTAGGAAGGACCTACGAAACCTCTCGGTTGTGCACCTGGGATGATGTAGTCTGCTGCTAAATGAGCTCCTCAGTGCATCCAGTATGTCCTGCATAGGGTGGAACTCGGACTCCAGCAGAGATGACAGTTTAGCCACCGTCCTTCTCTCTCCTATCTCCTCCATCGGATCAAGGCACTGCCCCAGGACAGAGCTAGCTTTCTTAATCAGTTTGTTCAGTCTCTTCCTATCGGCTGCAGTAATGCCACTGCCCCAGCAGACCACTCCAAAAGTGATGGCTGATGCCACCACCGTGTCATAGAATGACTTCAGCAGCGCCCCTTGTACACCAAAAGACCTGAGTCTCCTCAGCAGGAACAGCCTGCGCTGTCCCTTCTTGTAGAGTGCATCAGTATTGTGTGACCAGTCTAGTTTATTGTTCAGATGAACACCCAGGTACTTATAGGATGTCACCATCTCGATGTCTGTTCCCTGTATATTTACTGGTGCTGTGAGGGGCTGCCCATGCCTGCGGCAGTCCACCACCAGCTCCTTAGTTTTCCTCGCGTTGATCTGGAGGCAGTTCCGATGGCACCAGTCCACGAAGTCCTGGATAAGCCCTCTGTACTCAGCTTCATCTCCGTTGGAGATGAGACCAACGATCGCAGAGTCATCAGAGAACTTCCGTGCTACTGATGATCGTGTTGGAAACACAGTCCCGGGTTCTCACAAACTGAGGCCGGTTCGTGAGGTAGTCCAGGATCCATGATGACAGGTGCTGGTCCACCCCTACGCGCAGCAGCTTGTCCTTCAGGATCATCGGTTGGATGGTGTTGAAAGCACTGGAGAAGTCAAAGAACATGATCCTCACCATATTCCCGGGCTTCTCCAGGTGGGACAGAGAACGGTGAAGGAGGAAGATCACCGCATCCTCCACCCCAATGCCATGCTGGTAGGCGAACTGGAGTGGATCCATCGCTGGTTCCACCAGGGGGCGGAGATGAGCAAGGAGCAGTCTCTCCAGGGTCTTCATCAAGTGGGACGTCAAGGCCACCGGTCTGTAGCTGTTCAGGTCTTTGGGGTGGGAAGTTTTTGGTACAGGTACCACACAAGATGTTTTCCACAGCTGTGGTACCCTCCCCAGTTTCAGGCTCATGTTGAAGATATACGTCACAATCCCACACAGCTGGTCTGCACAGGACTTGAGGAGCTTTGCACTGATGCCGTCCGGTCCCGACGCCTTCCTCGCCTTGATCTTCCTCAGCTCCGTCCTCACCTGGGTCTTGGTCAGGGTCAGGATGGGGGGCTGTGTGTTGGGAGTGGGGGGGGTGTCGGTGGAGTGGGGAGTGGGCAGCAGGACTTGATTTCTTAGAGGCAGCAGTGGTTGTTGTGCAGACAGGGGGGAGGGCGGTTGGTCAAATCTATTGAAAAACAGATTCAGGTTGTTCGCCCACTCCCTGCCCCCCGTGGCCTGGGGGGAGGTATTCTGGAGCCCCGAGATGGTTTTGAGGTTTCTCCAGACCCCGCTGATGTCGCTCTGTTGCAGCTTGTCCTCCATCTTCTTCCTGAAGCTGTCCTTGCCTTCTCTGATCTTTCTCCTCAGCTCCCTCTGTACGGACTTCAGCATCTCCCTGTTCCCCGACCTGAAGATCCTCTTCTTCTCTCTCAGAAGTGTTTTTATCTCAGGGTTGATCCAGGGTTTGTTGTTTGAGTGACGCCGTATGGTCTTGGTGGGAACTGATTTGTCCACACAGAAGCTGAGGTAGCCCGTGAAGGTGTGAATGAGGCCATCGATGTCCTCACCATGTGGATCGCAGAGCTGCTTCCAGGCGGTGGCTTCAAAACAGTCCTTTAGAGTGTCCATTGTCTCCTCAGACCATAACTCCACAGTGTGCATGGCCGGAGGTTGTCTGTGCACTAGGGGTTTGTACACCGGCCGGAAATGAACCAAGTTGTGATCCGATCTCCCGAGTGGGGGGAGTTGTGATGAGGTGTACGCCTCCTTAGTGTTTGCGTAGAATAAATCCAGTGTTTTATTGTCTCTAGTGTGGCATGTGACATACTGGGTGAACGTGGGTAGAATGGGAGACAGTGAAACGTGGTTGAAATCGCCTGAGATGAGGAGAAGAGCATCTGGGTGTTCTGTCTGCAGCCTGCTGGTTACTGAATGGATGACGTCACGCGCTGTCCCAGCGTTCGCCGTCGGATTTGCATAAACAACAATGCAGATCACGTGTGAGTGTTCTCTCGGGAGATATGTAGGCCTCATGCTAACAGCTAGCAACTCAAAGTCTTTGCTGCAGTGTCGTTGTTTAACAGTGATATGTCCCGGTCTGCACCAGTTGTTGTTAACATACATTATCACTCCACCGCCCCTAGCTTTGCCACTGTCTGGTGTTTGGTCAGCTCGTATCATGTGAAAACCCTCCAGCTCAATGTTAGCATCTGCTGCTAGTTCAGTTAGCCACGTCTCAGTAAACAAAAGGAGAGAGCACTCCCGGTAAGTGCTATCATAACGGGAGATAGCCGCTAGCTCATCTAACTTTCCCAGTATCGACCGTACATTTCCCATGACAACAGATGGAAGGGAGGGTCTGTACCTTATATTTTTTGTCCTCCGCCTTACTCCAGCCCGGCAGCCGCGACGCTTTCGCCTCAATTCTCTCGGTATGTCGAGTTTTTCCAATGGGACCGGGTGGCGGTTAAATGCTAGCAGCTCTTCCCTGTTGTATCGTATCCTGCTATAAACAGTGGCTCCGTCCACCGGCTCAGGAGACATTTGGGACGATCTGTGTGTCCGTGATATAAGTGGGGTGAAAAAAAAAGACTGGTCAAAAAAGAGAGGAAGGGAAAAAAAAACTCGGAATCGAGCCGCTGTTGCAAAAGGCAGCCTACTCGTGTGGCGCCGAGAGGATAAATTCTGCATTAATAGAAGTGAATAAGAGTAACCCCAGGTTTCTTTTCAATACTATATCCAGGCTGAATAAGAGTCAGGACTTGGTCAATCCTCGCATCTCTCCTAAGCTTTCTAGTCAGGACTTTCTGAGCTTTTTCAATCATAAGGTTTTATCTATTAGAGATAAAATCAGTCAGAACATCTGAACGTCTTAACATCTTAACATCTGAACCGGCTGATCGCCCGCTGCATAATACCGGTCTTCGCCCCAGTACAGCTGGACATAGCGAGTCGGGTGAGTCGAACTGCACTGGACAGACTCACATATCTGATCCTGCTGTAAACAGCTGCGCTAAGTCCAAACTTTTGGAAACAGGAGGGGTTAAACAAAATGCAAATGAGGCAAGATCCGAAAAACGAGCTGTACAAAAGCAAAAACAACATCTATTTTTCCAAACTGTTAATCATGCACGAGTTCTTTGGGACACAAAGGCTAAACCAAAGGGGATCCTCGGCGGACATTTAAACATACGGAGCATAATCCCCAAAAGAGATGAGATTTCGGTGTTGCTGTCTGACTCAAATCTGGACTATCTTTGTCTCTCAGAAAGCTGGCTACACAGGAACATAGACACTAATATGATCGATATTGTGGGTTATCAGTGTTTTAGAAAAGACAGGCAGGCAGGGAGGGGAGGAGGTGTTTTAATTTACATCAAAGAGAAATTTAAATGTCAATTGGTTGATTTGAATACTTCACTTGAATGTCTAGAGCTTTAACATTAGCCAGTGTTGTTGACCCTGCTCCCCGAGCTGTGCAGGGCAGTGAGGTGAAAGAGACAGCATCCACTAACCATCTGTTGGCAACATTGACAAACAAACCATAAGCACATAAAAAATCTGCGACTAAAATGGGGGAAGAACATGTAGCTACCACAAAGTCCCACTGAAAATTGCGTCCGTGTAAGCATATCGTCAGTGTCACCAAATGTCCTGATGGCAGACCCGTTGCCGGCCGTAAGCTCTAGACCGCTGACTCCTGCCAATCTGTTTGCGCTGGCCGGCAGGATGAGGCTCTTCTGGGAGCCAGAGTCCATCAAGAAACATCTCCCCGAACGTGTGTCTGTGATAAAAAGCAGCTTGTTTCTGTCACCAGCAGTCGCAGCTGCTACTGACTGCTGGCCGTGCCATTTCCCAGCTTCTTGAAATGGCATGGCGGCAGGCAGCATTGGGTATTTGAGCCGAAGCGGCAATGATAGAAACAGATCACCCTGTTCCTGCGTCTCCTGGCATCTGTCCCGGCTACCACCAATGGCTCTTTGACCTCACTGGAGCCCCTCATGGATGCCGGTGCTGCTGCATTCACGCTGAGAGCCCTGGTTGATAAATGATGCGATCCGCTTCCTGTGCCAGTGCGCAGTAGTCCTTGGTCACCAGCAGCGACGAGTTGGCCAGGATCGCCCTCGCTGCAGCCGGAAGGTTCCTGAGGAACAAGTGAGCAAACAGGAAAGATTCATTGTTCTTCCCCATCAGTGCCAACATGCTGTCCATGAGCTCCACGGCTGATCTGTCACCTAACTCTGAACATGTTAGGAGTCTCTCTGCCCTCTCAATGTCAGACAGGGTATAGCGCTGGAGTAGCATCCGTTTGAGCACTTCATATTTCGCTTTGGCCGGCAGCTCCTGGAGCAGGCTCATCAGCTGTTGCATGGCGTTCGCATCCAGCGCTGCGCCAACATACTAATATTTCATGTCGTCCGTTGTTATCGTGCTGGGTGCGAACTGGGCTTCTATATGCCGGAACCACGCAGTCAGGTTGTGAAGCCAGAAGTCTGGGAGCTTGACTGAGACAGCGTACACGGCGCTGGTGCTCTCCCTCCATGTAGTCTCCGGGGCAGCGCTCAGCTCGTTCTCCATGGCACGTCTTGGGGTCACCAATGTGGAGGAAAGGAAGCAGACGAGGCAGCGAGCTGGGCTACACACACACTTTATTCCTCCACCAACATCAAGTACAGCAAAACTCTCACTGGGTCTCTGGGCACCTTCTTTTATAATCTTTAATTCCTTGCCATGAGACCCAAGGAGCCAAACAACAATACATTCAGTGGAACAAAGACGTGCGTGGCACATTGACATCATATAATGCCAGACCCACTTCTCACACCCTCTCTTCCTCCAGTGGCTCTGGCATCTCCTGAACTCCCGGGGGGCCAATAGTCCTATCTGTTCCGTCAGATTCCCCCTGGTTCCACTTCCTCCTTCAGTCCATTGTTCCCTCTTCCCCCCGGCTCCCAACTCTGGGTGGAGAATCCCCCACACAGTGCCCCCACAAACTCAGGTCTGTAGTCATGCCCAGTGCTTACTGGTGAAAGCAGGAATGCTTACTAGCTAGAAACACTCTGTCCAAAGTCACCTGTTTTTTTGGGGGGGGGGGGGGGAGGGGGGGAGTGTCACGGAGGTTAAGTGAAACTTTACAGAAAAAACTTAGATATGAGACATTCCAGTGATTTCGCTCTTGTCATGTCTTGTAAGTCACAAAAAACATGTAACAGACATGTTAACAACAAAAAAAAATTAGATTTTTGCCGGAGTGTATGGTTGTGTTCCTTGTTGTTCCTTCAAACCAAATTGCCCTTATGGGACACCAAATAAAGTGAATCTGAATCTGTCACTTTAACGGTTGTGCTGGATGACTTTATAATGTAAGTTGATCTTCTGGATGAGAAAAATACTTAAAGTTACAAACTGTAAACCAATGTTTGGAGTAATGCATTACAAAGTACAAAGTTCCAAAGTAACGCGTTACTGTAATGCCACTACTTTTGCTGTAACATGCTGTGTAACAAAATTACTGTTTAAAAATTCAGTAATACACTACAGTTACTGAAATTTGATCAGATGTGTTACTCGCAATACTCATTTTATTAATATGGGTAGATATTTTTAGCCCAAGTAAATTGACCTTACCATAGCTGGCGCAGCAGTCAGTCTCCTCTGCGGGTCAGTTTCCTGTCCTGCCCCAGTTCACACTGTAACCTGGTGGCAACTTCTCATATCAAGCCCTGATCACCTGTTGTCTGAGCGGTGAGTAGCCCCTAACAGCTCCTACCTCTGTGGTTAAACATGAGTATTTATTGAGCAAGAATCTCGCATTTAATGTCCACATTAAATGCATTTAAAGTTTTCTTACGCTCAGAGAAAAAGTGACTGATATGTTGTGATAAAGAACAGCTTCTTCTAAGTGGTGAACTTTCATTTATCTGTGCTTTGTTTTATTTTATCTTATTCATTCACATGCTGTTGTGACATGCAATTATTTCTTGGAAGTAAATCCTCTAAATATGTGTTTTTAATGGGCTGGTCCAGGGGTGTCAAACATATGGCTCGTGGGCCAAGAATGGCCCATCAGGGGTTCTAAAGTTTTCTCTGTGAATTTATAGGTTTTTTTCTAGTAAATTTCTGACTTTCTACTGATTACAATAGTTTATGTAAATCTGATGCATTTTTTCTCTGTTTTCTTTTTCTTCTTTTTTCTGAGAACAAGGGGCCCTTGATCTTGCTTGTCATCTTGTGTGCAAGATGATTTAATTATGCATTTAACTGCTGTAAACTAAGTCAAACAAAAGTAGATCAAACTTTTCTGGTTACTATCTACCATCATGAGATCTAATGCATACAATCTGTTTTGATTTGCTTTAAAAGTAAAAGCCATGGCAGTCGGCTTTCGACATAACATGACAGTCTGGCACTACCTTGAGAGCTCTTATTGAGTAAAACTCTAAAGGAATTCAATATAATATTGCCAATATTTTCTTCATTTTGCAGTGAGAAATAGGATTTGTGGTGTGAGCGAGTGAGAAGGGGGACAAAAAAGTGAAGGTGCATTTAGACAAAATGCTGAAATGCAATTTTTTCGGACTGTGTGATTGCATGTTAATGTGAACATGCAAATAAACACAAAGTCACATCCTAGTCAATTGCAGAAGGGTAGGGTTGCCTTCATAACTTCTGCACCTGCTGTAGAAATCCCAAAAATGCTGTTATATTTGGGTTTACAACAGAGGTGGAGAACATGGCCCATTCAGACTCCATGTCTCCAGACTCCCTCGGAATACTCCCTCGGAGTATGGGGTATCGGGCTTGTTGTTACGAGCTATTCGGTCTCTGTACGACCGTTGTGAGAGTTTAGTTCGCATTGCCAACACTCGGTCGGAGTCATTCCCAGTGAGAGTTGGACTCCGCCAGGGCTGCCCTTTGTCACCGGTCCTGTTCATAATTTTTATGGACAGGATTTCTAGGCGCAGCCAGGGAATGGAGGGTGTCATGCTTGGTGACCACAGGATCTCATCTCTGTTGTTTGCAGATGATGTTGTCCTGTTGGCTTCATCCAGCAATGACCTACAGCTCTTGCTGGGACGGTTTGCCGCTGAGTGTGAAGCGGCTGGGATGAGAATCAGCACCTCCAAGTCCGAGTCCATGGTCCTCAGCCGGAAAAAGGTGGATTGTCCTCTCCGGGTTGGGGACAGGCTCCTGCCCCAAGTGGAGGAGTTTAAGTATCTTGGGGTCTTGTTCACGAGTGAGGGGAAAATGGAGCGAGAGATCGACAGACGGATTGGAGCAGCATCTGCAGTGATGCGGACGTTGTACCGGTCTGTTGTGGTGAAGAGGGAGCTTAGTTCTAAGGCAAAGCTGTCGATTTACCAGTCAATCTACGTTCCTACTCTCACCTATGGTCACGAGCTTTGGGTAATGACCGAAAGAACGAGATCGCGGATACAAGCGGCTGAAATGAGCTTTCTCCGTAGGATTGCTGGACTCACCCTCAGAGATAGGGTGAGGAGCTCAGTCATCCGGGAGAGGCTCAGAGTAGAACCGCTGCTCCTCCACATTGAAAGGAGTCAGTTGAGGTGGTATGGGCATCTGATTAGGATGCCTCCTGGACGCCTCCCACTTGAGGTGTTTCAGGCACGTCCCACTGGGAGGAGACCCCGGGGCAGACCCAGGACTCGGTGGAGAGACTATGTCTCCCAGCTAGTCTGGGAACGCCTTGGTATCCCCTCTGAAGAGCTGGAGCAGGTGGCTGGGGAGAGGGAAGTCTGGGCTTCTCTGCTTGAACTGCTGCCTCCGCGACCCGGACCTCCGGAAAAGCGGTAGAAGATGGATGGATGGATGGATTTGGGTTTACAGCATTAGTCTGCTGCCATCAGGCGACAATGGTCTGGTAGAAAAGCTCCAGCATCCTGCTACACACGTTGAAGGATCTCAGCTTCCTCAGAAAGTAGACTCTGCTCATTCCCTTCTTGTGCGCACCATCGGTGTTGGATCTCCAGTCCAACCCGCTGCTGATCCTGACACCCAGATATCTGTAGTCCTCAACCACTCCCACATCCTCCCCCCTAATCTGCAGTGGTTGAGAAGGAGTCTTCCTCTTCCTGAAGTCAATCACCATCTCTCTGACCTTGCTGACATTCAACCTCAGGTAATTCTGCTCTGTCCACTCCACAAATCTGTCTACCAGTGCCCTGTACTCCCCCTCCTCTCCTCCTCTTATACACCCCACAACAGCTGAGTCGTCAGAGAATTTCTGCAGGTGGCATGACTCAGTGTTGTACTGAAAGTCAGTGGTGTATAAGGTGAAGAGAAAAGGAGAGAGCACAGTCCCCTGTGGAGCTCCCGTATCACTAGCCACCACTCCAGACAAGACATTGCCCAGCCTGACAAACTGTGGTCTGCCTGTCAGGTAGTCAGTAATCCAGGAGATCACAGAGCTGTCGACCCCCATCACCCGCAGCTTCTCACCCAGCAGCAGTGGCTGGATGGTGTTAAAGGCACTGGAGAAATCAAAACAAGTGATTCTCACAGTATCTCCTCCGCCATCCAGGTGCAGATGGGCTCTTTGCAGCAGGTAGATGACAGCATCTTCAACTCCTAAATGGGGCTGATATGCAAAATGCAGAGGGTCCAGCCACATCTTCACCTGCGGCCTCAGGTGGGCTAAGACCAGTCTCTCCAGGACCTTCATCACATGAGATGTGAGGGCAACTGGTCGATAGTCGTTCAGGTCTGATGGAGATGACTTCTTGGGGACAGGAACCAGGCAGGATGTCTTCCATAGCACCGGTACTCTCTCCAGACTCAGGCTCAGGTTGTACAGGTGTTTCAGTACCAGAGCTAGTTGGTTAGCACAGGTTCTCGGGGTCCTGGTGGAGATGCCATCAGGGCCCGTCGCCTTCCACTGACGGAGTCTCTCCAGCTGTTTCTTAACCTGGTCTGTAGTGACCGTGAAGTGAGGGAGGGTCCTGGTGCCCCCTGAGGAGGAGGAGGGGGGAGATGGAGAGAGGTTCTGCACAGGAGGATGGGTGGGGAGGGGTGTGTGGGGGTCTGGTTGTGTTGCTCGGGTGACAGACTGTGAGTTGAACCTATTAAAAAACAGTTTCAGTTCCTCAGCTCTCTCCTGGCTCCCAGATGGCTGCCTGACTCTCCCCCTTGCACCCAGTTATTTTCTTTATTCGCTCCCACACATCTTTAATGTTGTTTTGCCTGAGTTTGTCTTCCAACTTCCTCCTATAATTGTCCTTGCACCTCCTCAGCATCTCTCTCAGTTCATGCTGCACTCCCCTCAGCTTCTCCTTGTCTCCAGCCCTAAAAGCTCTCTTCTTTTGGTTCAGAAGTGCTTTCAGGTCGCTCGTGACCCATGGTCTGTTGTTGGAGAAGCAGTGTACAGTCTGAGCTGGCGTGGTCGTGTCTTCACAGAATCTAATGTATTCTGTGAAGCAGTCGATCATATTGTCTATGTCCACCCCATGTGGTTCACAGAGTACGCTCCAGTCTGTCGTCTCGAAGCAGTGCTGTAGTGCATCAGCAGCCTCCTGTGTCCACCTTCTCACAGTCCGTGTATAAGCAGGCTGCCTTTGCACAAGGGGAACGTATTTGGGTGTTAACATGACCATGCAGTGATCTGATTTGACAATGTGGGGTAGAGCTGTGGCACAATATGCATTTCTGACACTGGCATACAGGCCAAATATACTATAGTTTTGGCATTTCTATGCACCCCCCACCCCCCCCCCCCAAAAAAATGTTTTGATTTACGTGAACACCCACACATCACCAGAAACTGAAGCTTGCTCTTGACTGATCCGATCAGCTCATACCTGGGCTGGCTGGCTGGCTCCTCCTCCCTGTCTGCCACTGCCGGTCAGTCACATCAGCAGCACTCAGCTCATGTTTCTTTTCTGTACGAGCACTGCAACAAACATAAAAAGTGAACATGAGTTTGGACTTGGAGGGAAAAAAAGAAAAGAGTCCGGCAGCACTGACACAGATGCTGGTAAGAAACAAAGCAACCTGCCGGCGTGGTCACAGCAGCTTTATCACCCTGCCCTACCTTGGTGTTATACCGTTCCGCATACATTTAAGGGATGGTTTCAACCTGTTGCTAAAGCACTTTACCACTGCTGGAGCATTCAGTTGGTGTCAGACATTGCAGTTCTGAAAAAAACTATTAATTTATTGTAACTGCAACACTGCTGCTGCACGAGGCTACTGTGAGACTGACCGAGACTGCCTGCGATTGCTTTGGGATGGGAAAGGGACAGGAAAGCCTCACGGTACCACCCACTGCTTGCTGACAATGATAACTGCAGAGCAATCGTGCACAGACCACGTCCAGGTATTTTGCCCAAAACACCGGAAAAGTCTTTGATAACACCAGCAAAAGTCGTTAGGTTTGTCACTAGTCGCATTTGACAAAAATAAAAGTCAGCCAGAGGTGCTGAAAAATCTCCAAATTTAATGACAAAGGCGCCAAGTTGGCAACACTGCTCTCTCTGCGCTGCCCCTCACACACACACGCACACACACGAATCCTGAACTCTAACTCCCCTCCCCCCACTTCAACAACTGAACTCCACCATCCCCAGGTGTTGTTCACTCACACACACACACACACACACACACACACTGATCTCAGGGCTGCACCAGTCACTTTATGCAGCAATGGACTGCTCTCTTTGCACTCCATGCCACTTTAACCCTCTATTACCTCATTTCCACCAAATAAGAACCAGTTGTGGCAGTTCGGTTAACCCCCACAGTAGATTAAGGACAGTCAGCTCTCTTCTCTTGGTTTTTCCCGCTGCACTACTGAGATGTAATGTGCCATTCATGTATTGTGATGTAATGTGCCATGCATGTATTGTGATGTAATGTGCCATTCATGTATTGTGATGTAATGTGCCATTCATGTATAGTGTTCATGCGTCCTGTCCTTACTGTGACCTAGAGACAGATCAATATGTAGATGTGCCTTGTAACCTCTTTGTCCTGCAAGCTGGAGCAGAGGACAGCATCTGCCTATTGTTATGTAGGTCTTTCAAATGCAAATGTCTCATGCCTGTTCTGCAGTCCCTTTGATCGTACCAACTGCTGTGAATCCGCTTTGATGTATTGTCTGAGTTGGGTATAAATACTGCACAGGTTCTGTAACTCATCCTCTCAATTCCACTTCCTCAACTGCTGCTGCTGGACACAGACTTTGTGTCCTCCTTCTCCGAGAGCCGCTGAGCTCGCTCCCGGCACGCATGCATGGCGCCGGGAGCGGAGCTCGTGACGGCGGTATGATTTAATAAAACTCTACTTAAAACCAACACCAACGCTTATTATTTCATCCGCCGCACTGGTGACCCCGAAGACGCACATGCTTTGTGCGACGCAACCTTCTGGTCTGGACATTCACGCTGAACCGGCCGAGGGACACAAGACGTCTCCTCCCTCTCGCCGCCCCAACGCACCATGACCTGAAGGCAGAAAAGAACACGCTGCCAGTGAACGCTT
Organism: Pholidichthys leucotaenia; assembly: GCA_020510985.1. Lineage (NCBI taxonomy): Eukaryota > Metazoa > Chordata > Actinopteri > Cichliformes > Pholidichthyidae > Pholidichthys > Pholidichthys leucotaenia. The sequence continues at coordinate 470,187,921 of CM035837.1, read as the reverse complement.
CACTGGCGACCCCGAACATGCACATGTTTTGTGCAAAGCAACCTTCTGATCTGGACAGCTGCACTGGTGACCCGTTCTTCATGATGAGATCTGCACGTCTGAGATCTGCTCATCCATGATGGACCGGCCGCGCTCGCAGCTCCTCCACACAAGAGCGCAGGCACCTCGTCGCCTCTCCACGACGGCAACCCCCAGGGCCGGCGGAGAACGCAACGCGTGGACCTGAATGCACCACGGCCGAGCGGTGACAAAGATCGTCTATTCCCTCCCACCGCTCCAACGCATCTGCACGAGCCTGAGGGACAAAAGATCGTCTATTTCCTCTCACCGCTCCAACGCACCATGGCCAATCTGCAGCCACAGCTCAACCTGGATATTATCGGCGCCGTCTGCGCCGATCTCCACCAAGATTCTAGACCCTGACTCGCCACTCCAGCGGCCCACCCACGCACGGAACCCCCGCGCACGCACCGGGGAGTTACTAGGACGGCGCACCACGCACGGGACAATAACGGCTCCAGAGACCGCCATCGTCCTCCGCCGCTGCTCGCAGAACCTTCAGGGCTGCTCGTTCACCTGAAGCAAGCACGCAGCTCGCCACTGGATTTTCTAATGGTCTCAGCCACGGCACATAAGGGAATTCAGCCGTCAGCCTTTCCCGAGGACTTTAGGGCTGCGCCCGCACCTAAAGCCAACAAGCCAAGTCCCTCTGCTTCTTTTTTTTTTTTCTTACAGCCGCTACGCAGCCTCGCCGCTCCTGTTTTCTTCATGGCCGCGAGAGGAGTCAGAGACTAATTTTTTCTTCTTGTGGACCTCTGCACGTTCAACGGGACAGCCCTTCGACATTGCGGACCCACAAGCAATTTTTGCGCGGCTTGGACGATTTCACCGTCCCCCTGCCGGCACTTACTACCCCCCTCCTCCCTCCCCCTCCGCCTGCAGCAAGCTTCTCCCACAGCTCGCTCCCATAGAGGGATTATCGAGGTCTCGGCCCCCTGCCGTGCCCTCTGGGGGGGAGCGTGTGGCGGTTCGGTTAACCCCCACAATAGATTAAGGACAGTCAGCTCTCTTCTCTTGGTTTTTCCCGCTGCACTACTGAGATGTAATGTGCCATTCATGTATTGTGATGTAATGTGCCATGCATGTATTGTGATGTAATGTGCCATTCATGTATTGTGATGTAATGTGCCATTCATGTATAGTGTTCATGCATCCTGTCCTTACTGTGACCTAGAGACAGATCAATATGTAGAGGTGCCTTGTAACCTCTTTGTCCTGCAAGCTGGAGCAGAGGACAGCATCTGCCTATTGTTATGTAGGTCTTTCAAATGCAAATGTCTCATGCCTGTTCTGCAGTCCCTTTGATCGTACCAACTGCTGTGAATCCGCTTTGATGTATTGTCTGAGTTGGGTATAAATACTGCACAGGTTCTGTAACTCATCCTCTCATTTCCACTTCCTCAACTACTGCTGCTGGACACAGACTTTGTGTCCTCCTTCTCCGAGAGCCACAGAGCTCGCTCCTGGTGCGCATGCACGGCGCCGGGAGCGGAGCTCGTGACAGCGGTATGATTTAATAAAACTCTACTTAAAACCAACACCAACGCTTATTATTTCATCCGCCGCACAGAGCTTGTTTGGTTCTGGTGCTTGTGCCGGTGCTTAACCAGTTCAACTGTTGTGCCTCATAAGAACCAGTTGGTTTTCCACCGACATGGAGCTAGTCTGGGATTACATCAGGACTATGTCATTACGTAGTGTGAAGTGTCTTTATGCAATCCCACAGAACACCACAGAAGAAGAAGTTAAAGGAGGAGAAGAATGGTGTTTCTCAAAGTCAAGGATCCTTCCTTGGTAGTACACGTCCTTCCAAGTCGAATCCTTGGTAGAGTGCCTTGACGTCGGAGAATGGCAAGGAATGGAACAGCTCTTACTAGTGTACGAGCTGTGTCACTTCCGCTTTCAGGCTAAGGCTGTTTTTGCTCTTTTTCAACTTTTTTTCCCCTCAACTCCATGAAAATAAAAATAGATCATCACAAACAGGCAGCAAAATATTTGGAGGAGGTGACTATACTGCCTGTACCTCTGCAGCTGATGTGGCCAAGTAAGTTAAGTAAATCATGTAAATGGCTACCTACATTGTTAGCCATTAATTAGCATACTGGAGGGATGTTAAATATTACTACAGCAGCTGGATGTTGCTCTAAACAACTGAAACACCGTATGTTTTTTGTGAAAATCTTATAGCCTCCAGTGTCATGTGTGCTTTTTAAAATTTCTAACAACTGCCATTGTTGTTAGAAAAAAATATTCTGATATTAGCAGATCTGTAAGTTATAGTTAATATACGGTGATATTACCACATCAGATATTACACAATTGGCAAGGTGTAAATTATAGTAGATGAGATGATAAAAGCACAAAAAATAAATTGCTACAACATGAACTTTGTTTATTTTAACGACAACACCGAGGACACAGTCCACGGACGGATAATTTTTTCACACATAAGGAGTTGTTCAGAACTCCTTATACAAAGGTATAGAGTGATGATGCACCTGTAAGCTGGTTGCCAGCTGCCAATCAAATCTAAAAGAAGTAGAAGAAGAGTGTGGAAAAAGCTCTTAGCCATGTCCCCGTGTTGTTGAATTACTGTCATGAACCTCCCCATGCCCTTTTACGCAGTGCACAGAGAGGGGAGGAATAATGAGACATTTGAGACAATGAGGAATAATGACATTTATTAACATAAAGACTCACAGTTCAAAAGGGTGAAGACTTACAAAAAATAAAGAGGAACATTTACAGTTGGTGTTCGGGGGCTGGCATCGCCCAGCAAACGCGTGAAGAGACAGGTGTAGCCACACTGGCGTCCCACAGCTGGAATCGCTACAAAGATGCAAGAGAACCTGACATGTTTCGGGACCCAGGAGACAGACACTGACACGGGCAAATTAGTGAACAATAATCTTTACTAGAGTGAAAGGGTGTGTAGTGCAAGCGTGAGCGTGTGGATAGTATCCTGGTCACTGGAACTGAGCACTCTGGACAGAGACCCGGCAACCCTGGAACATATAAGCACAGACCATTACTTTTGTCCCACGCTAATGACAAGCTATCAGTAGTGAGGCTTACTTGGGAGAAGTGCAGGTTACGTCCTGCTGAGAACCAGCGGCTGTGCAACGTGGAGGTGAAGGCGTCCGGTAATGAGCTGGGGCTTCCACCTGTGACTGAGACGAGGACAGGTCTTCCAGTGACTCCGGCTGTGACACCACAGACCGGGGCGATGACAAACCAGCTGATGACAAGACGAGTGATTCCACAGAACGTGGTGACGATGATAATCCAGATGATGACAAGGCGGGTGATTCCACAGAGCGTGGTGACCATGACAATACAGACAACGACGAGGTGAGTGATTCCACAGAGCGTGGTGACGAGGACACAATAGATGACGATGACACAAACTCCACCGGTAACAGTGGCCAGTACTCCTGTAACTGATACAGTAATAATTCAGGAATTTGTGGAGCCAGACGTACCGGTAGTCGTGGTGGTAGCGAGCCGCTACGTGAGCGAGTTGGCGTAATCCCGTCAGGTGGGGACGCAGGTCCGCCGCCAAGGGAGTCCACCTGTGCACAGGGGTAGAGGTTAGGAGTAGAGTAGCAAACAGCTCTCTTACGTGCTTGACTTTGAACTGATGTCCTTGACGAGGCGAGAGACGTTCTAGACAAGGCCAGAGAAGATTCTGATGAGACAGTTCCTGACAAGACAGCTTCAGACGAGACAGCTTCCAACAAGACAGCTTCTGACGAGACAGCTTCTGACGAGACAGCTTCTGATGAGACAGTCTCTGACGAGGCAGTTCTTGACAAGACAATTCCTGACGAGACAGCTTCTGACGAGACAGTTTCTGATGAGGCAGTTTTTGACAAAACAATTCTTGATGAGACAGACTCTGACGAGACAAGAGAATACCTTGACGAGGCCAGAGAACGGAGTTCTGGTTCTTTCTCAGACGAGGAGGACAGACGACTCCGTGCCGGGCTGTCAGCAACGCTGGCTTTTAACAGCTGCTGATTAACCCCTGTGGATCTGTGCGCAGCTGGAGTTAATGATGCTAATGACGGCCCAGAGGCCGCCATGACAGTACTCCCCCCTCTAGCAGTGCCTCCAGGCACCTGCCCAATCCTACCTGGATTCGCCCGGTGAAAGTCGCGAATCAGCTGCTTATCCAAGATCAACGCTGGGCGAATCCAAGACCGATCCTCCGGTCCAAAGCCCTCCCAGTCCACCAGATACTGAAGGCCACGACCCCGCCTACGAACATCCAAGATGGCAGTCACCCCCCAGGCCGGATGGCCATCGATCATCCTCGGGGGTGGGGGTGCCGCGGGAGCAGGGCACAGGGGGTCAGAGACGTACGGCTTGACCTGGGAGACATGAAAGGTGGGGCAGATACGCATCGAAGAGGGGAGAGACAAGCGCACAGACACAGGGTTAACAATACGATTAATGGTGTAGGGACCAATAAAGCGTTTAGTCAGCTTACGCTTTTCAGCCGGCACACCAATATTCCGGGTAGATAACCAAACCTTCTGACCCACCTTATACTCCGGGGCGGGTCTCCTATGCCGGTTGGCCACCAGGATATTACGTTCAGTAGTTTTCAACAAAGCTTTGCGAGCGAGGAGCCACACTCGCCGGCAGCGTTTAATATGTGCCTGGACAGAAGGAACCGCTACCTCCTTCTCCTCCTCAGGAAACAATGGAGGATCAAACCCACAAGAGGCTTTAAACGGGGAGACGCCCGTGGCCGTGGAGATCGTAGCGTTGTGAGCGTACTCAATCCAGGGCAGGAACTTCCTCCAGGAAGATGAGCAGGAGGAGATGACACAACGGAGGGCAGCTTCCAGCTCCTGATTAGCCCTCTCACACTGACCATTACTTTGGGGGTGATAGCCAGAAGAGAGGCTGGCTATCTGCACGGCTCCTAGTGCCGTGCAGAAGGCCTTCCAAACTTGAGATATAAACTGGGGTCCTCGATCGGACACAATATCCGCAGGGATGCCATGAAGACGTACCACGTGTTGCACCAGGAGGTCCGCAGTCTCCTGGGCCGAAGGCAGACCCCGAAGTGGCACAAAATGGGCCGCCTTCGAAAACCGGTCCACAATGGTTAATACTGTGGTGTAGTCATCTGAAGTGGGTAACCCAGTCACAAAGTCCATTGCTACATGAGACCAGGGGCGTGAAGGAACAGGTAACGGATGTAGTAAGCCTGCCGGGGGAGATGACGACGTCTTCCCGGTGGCGCACTGAGCGCAGGCCCGGATGTAGCCAACAACGTCCTTCCGCAACCCTGGCCACCAGAAGGTCCTTTGAAGAAGATCCACAGTCCGACCCACTCCAGGATGACAAGCCAACTTGGAAGCGTGACCCCACTCAATCACCTTGCCTCGGACAGCTCGTGGAACAAACAAGCGGCCTGGGCCCCCCCCAGGGTCCGGCTCAGTCTTCTGGGCCTGGCGAACCGTCTTGCAGATTCCCCAGGACAGGGCACCCACGACGCAGGAAGGCGGCAGGATAGGGGTCTCCTGATCCTCGGAGGATGGGGGGTCAAACTGCCGGGAGAGAGCGTCCGGCTTACCGTTCTTGCTTCCCGGCCGGTACGTGATAGTAAAATTAAACCGGCCGAAGAAGAGGGACCAGCGAGCCTGGCGTGCATTCAGGCGCTTAGCCGTCCTGAGGTACTCCAGGTTACGGTGATCAGTCCAAACCACGAACGGCTGAGCAGCCCCCTCCAGCCAATGTCTCCATTCCTCCAAGGCCAATTTCACAGCCAGTAACTCCCTGTCCCCGATGCTGTAGTTTCTCTCTGCAGGGGAGAGACGATGAGAGAAAAAAGCACAAGGGCGAATCTTACCATCCATGGGAGATCGTTGGGAGAGTACTGCTCCGACTCCCGCATCAGACGCATCCACCTCCACCAAACATTGAAGCTTCGGGTCCACCTGGGTAAGGACTCGGGCCGAGGCGAACTCCCTCTTGAGCTTCTCAAATGCATCGGCTGCTTCCTTACTCCAGCAAAATGAAATCTTAGGGGAGGTGAGAGCAGTCAAAGGACGGGCAATATTACCAAAGTTAGGCACGAACCTCCTATAAAAATTTGCAAACCCCAGGAACCCTTGAAGCTGCTTTCTGGAAGTGGGTGCAGGCCATTCCACCACTGCCTTGACTTTGGCAGGGTCAGGAAGCACCTGGTTCCGAGCAATAATAAATCCAAGGAAAGAAGCCTGATCAGTATGAAATTCGCATTTCTCGGCCTTGACGAACAGCTGGTTCTCCAGGAGGCACTGTAATACTCTGCGGACATGCACCCGATGCTCCTCTAGTGTGCAGGAGAAGATGAGGATATCATCGAGATAAACGAAAACAAATGAGTTCAAGAAATCCCGTAGTACATCGTTGATTAAACGCTGGAAAACGGCTGGGGCGTTAGTTAACCCAAACGGCATTACCAGGTACTCAAAATGACCGCTGGGGGTCCGGAAAGCTGTTTTCCACTCATCACCTTCTCTAATGCGCACAAGATGATAAGCATTCCTGAGGTCCAATTTAGTAAACCATGATGCCCCCTGGAGGGAGTCAAACGCAGTGTTCATCAAGGGCAGTGTATATTTATCCTTGACCGTTATTTCATTCAGCCCCTGGAAGTCAATACAGGGGCGTAGTGAACCGTCCTTCTTTCCAACAAAAAAAAATCCGGCCCCCACAGCCGACGACGACGGGCGAATAATACCAGAGGCCAAAGATTCCTTAATGTAAGTGTCCATGGCCTCGCGCTCCAGGGCTGATAGGCTGTAAAGGCGGCTAGCAGGTAGAGGGGCCCCAGCCTTCAGATTAATGGCGCAGTCATACGGACGATGGGGGGGTAAGGACAACGCCCGAGATTTGCTGAACACTTGCCCCAAATCGTGATAAACCTCTGGTACCTTAAATAAATCCGGTGGAGATGAATCGGGCAGAGGCATCTTCACAGATGGGGCGCACGCCGCTGATTGGAGACAGGCACTAAGGCAAAACGTACTCCATGCCGTTATTCTCCCAGCTTGCCAGTCAATAGTGGGGTTATGTAGGCGCAGCCAGGGATATCCCAGAATAACGGGCGAAGAGGAAACGGGAAGCACTAGGAACTGAATCTCCTCCCTGTGATTTCCTGAGACAATTATAGACACAGGTGCTGTCTGAAGGTTAATGGTAGTCAACGACACCTTCGACAGGGTAATCAATCTAACAGGGGGTTCTAAAGACTGACAACTGAGGCCCATCCGGGTTGCCAGGTCTCTAGAAATGAAATTTTGCTCAGCTCCAGAATCAACTAACGCTAGTGTTGAGTGTTCAGTGTGAGTATGAATGAGTCTGAGGGGTAAATGACAACAAGTAAGGGGTTCCTCTGTGTTCTTGCCCGTGAATCCCCCTACTGCGATCCACGGGCCTTCCCTTTTAACTTACTAGGACATTCAGAAACCCCATGTGACTCCTTCCCACAATAGAAACACAGGCCTTGATCCCTACGGCGCTGTTTCTCAGCTGCAGACACCTTAGAATGACCAACAATCATGGCTTCCTGATCCGGGGCCTTCTCTGACGCGGGTAAAGCGAGAGGAAGTGAGACAGGGACACGAGGGCGGGGTTTAACTGGATGGGAAGTAACTCGCCGACCAGCCGCCCGTTCCCTTAACCTACTATCGATACTAACTGCTAAAGCAATTAAATCTTGCAAGTTATCTGGTTTATCCCATGCCACTAACTCATCCTTTAGCTCGTCGCTAAGGCTGCGTAGAAAAATGCCACAAAGAGATGGCTCCCCCCACCCAATCTCTGCGGCCAAAACCCGGAAGTCGATGCCGTAATCTGCAGCTGATCTCTTTCCCTGCTGTAGGCTTAAAAAACGTTCTGTCAACACCTCTCCCCTATCCGTATGATCAAATACAGACAGAAATTCTGACACAAACTCCTGGTAGGTAAGCTGAGAATAGCTAGGTCTAGCCATGATCGAATATGCCCAGTCCAAGGCTCTATCTGCCAGCAAATTTATGACATAGCCTATCCGGCTAGAGTCGAGAGAAAAATCCCCCGGCACACGCAGAAAAACTGATTCACACTGTAAAATGAATCCTCGAGCTTCACTGAGTTTTCCGCTGAACCGGGCAGGTGTTGGAATAGGAGTGAGGCGAGAGGACAAGGAGGTGTTAGCTAGTCCTGACGCTAAGCCTGCAGGGGTTGAGGTATTTGCGGTCGAGGGAAACATTTGGTGTCCTTCCAAACGATCCAGCCGACCGTTAATTTGAGTTAATTGGTTCAAGATTACTGTCTGCTGATGGGCAAGCAAATCTACCCGGGCGCTAAGAGTGTTAATTAAGCGCGACAGTGAGCTGTCCGCTGGGTCAACGTGACGGAGTCGTACTGACATGTTTCGGGACCCAGGAGACAGACACTGACACGGGCAAATTAGTGAACAATAATCTTTATTAGAGTGAAAGGGTGTGTAGTGCAAGCGTGAGCGTGTGGATAGTATCCTGGTCACTGGAACTGAGCACTCTGGACGGAGACCCGGCAACCCTGGAACATATAAGCACAGACCATTACTTTTGTCCCACGCTAATGACAAGCTATCAGTAGTGAGGCTTACTTGGGAGAAGTGCAGGTTACGTCCTGCTGAGAACCAGCAGCCGTGCAACGTGGAGGTGAAGGCGTCCGGTAACGAGCTGGGGCTTCCACCTGTGACTGAGACGAGGACAGGTCTTCCAGTGACTCCGGCTGTGACACCACAGACCGGGGCGATGACAAACCAGCTGATGACAAGACGAGTGATTCCACAGAACGTGGTGACGATGATAATCCAGACGATGACAAGGTGGGTGATTCCACAGAGCGTGGTGACCATGACAATACAGACGACGACGAGGTGAGTGATTCCACAGAGCGTGGTGACGAGGACACAACAGATGACGATGACACAAACTCCACCGGTAACGGTGGCCAGTACTCCTGTAACTGATACAGTAATAATTCAGGAATTTGTGGAGCCAGACGTACCGGTAGTCGTGGTGGTAGCGAGCTGCTACGTGAGCGAGTTGGCGTAACCCCGTCAGCTGGGGACGCAGGTCCGCCGCCAAGGGAGTCCACCTGTGCACAGGGGTAGAGGTTAGGAGTAGAGTAGCAAACAGCTCTCTTACGTGCTTGACTTTGAACTGATGTCCTTGACGAGGCGAGAGACGTTCTAGACGAGGCCAGAGAAGATTCTGACGAGACAGCTTCAGACGAGACAGCTTCCGACAAGACAGCTTCTGACGAGACAGCTTCTGATGAGACAGTCTCTGACGAGGCAGTTCTTGACAAGACAATTCCTGACGAGACAGCTTCTGACGAGACAGTTTCTGATGAGGCAGTTTTTGACAAAACAATTCTTGACGAGACAGACTCTGACGAGACAAAAGAATACCTTGACGAGGCCAGAGAACGGAGTTCTGGTTCTTTCTCAGACGAGGAGGACAGACGACTCCATGCCGGGCTGTCAGCAACGCTGGCTTTTAACAGCTGCTGATTAACCCCTGTGGATCTGTGCGCAGCTGGAGTTAATGATGCTAATGACGGCCCAGAGGCCGCCATGACAGAACCACAACAAATGCGAAGTGGCTACACGTGGTAATAGAGTTGACAGTTCACTGATAATGCATACAGTCAGTCAGTCAAAGACCCAGCAGTGCGTGACTGGCAAAAGGCTGCTTAAGTACACGCACTGCTGGTGAGGATGTGATTGCAGGCACCTGGGCGAGAACGGAGAGATGGCACAGGGAGTGGGAATAGCTGGTGATAATGAGTGAGGGGGGCGTGGTCGGACCAGCAGCCTGTTAGCCAGTGCTCGCAGGAGAGTGACCCAAAGAGAACTGGCTCACAGCTGCCAGAGAGCAGAGATTATGGTAAAGGAAGCACACTGAAATACATAGTAAACACACATAAACAGTGGCACCTAAACCCACATGGAGGTCAGGACTGAGCCGGGGAAACCAAGCCGGCTCGGCTCCTGACAATTACTGCTGTATTTCATAGGGTAAGAAGGGTTAAATTGGGTAGTTAAATCTATTATTTTTTAAAATTAGCATATTTTCACATCTAAATAAATCCAAATTTCACACATTACTTACACTAAATGTTTTGGCTTACTTACGAGATTTATAACTGCAGTGTATGTTGTGTCCCCGTGCGCTTTTACGCAGCGCATGGAGGATTAGAGACAAACCCATATGCAGAAGGACGTGTGCAATTTATCGTACAAAAATAAGGAAACAAATAGTCCAGCAAACAACGGAAGAATACAGAATGGCGAGGAGGGCTCTGGGAAGCTCACTAGACACTCCTCAGCTCACCAGTGAGTAAGTCCAGCAGACCCAAAGTGCTTCAGGCGGAACTGACAGCGGGACGGGGGCAGCCTGGACACCCGAGCACTTCCACGATGGAACTCGAAGCGGTGGGCACAGGAACACTCACTGGAGCCGGGAACAGAGACATCCATGGAGGGAATCCCAGAGCCAAACTGCAAAAAACAGAAGAGGGGAAACCAGATGTCATGGAGAGGGAAGCGGTACCAAAAACAGGCAGGGCGTCTAGTCATGCATGCATTGGAGATAACAGAATAACACTGTAAAGTGCACACAGGTCCAACAATAATCTGGCAATTCACTCCCGCGGCCACAGGCCTAAAATAATACTACACATAATGACGGAAGTGAATGCCGGTGTGAGTAATGAGAGGGAGAATGTGTTTGCGTGTGTGCGTGTGTGAGCAGAGGCATGAACACCAATAAAGACACACAGCTGATATCACTGACAGGAGAGGGAGCCGAGCGAACCCCAGAGGCTCCCTGAGAGCACCTGATGGCGAAGTAGGAAATCAAAATATGCTTAAGGACAAGGCAGCCACCATGCCATGGAACTGGGCTTGAAGTCCACTCCAGTTCATGACAAGTGTAAACAGTTTTTTTTTTTCCCCATTTACTTGAGGCAGAACCAAAAAAAGGAAAATAGACTTTAGGATAACATTTTAAATGGTGCTTCATTTATAATAATTATTTGGAGGTAATATATGATGTAATTCTGTACAAGATGATGGTCGATCTCAGCTTGTTCTGTACTTTGTTGTGCAGGTCTGTGATTACTGCTGACTGAACCCCGTGGTACCAGTTCTGCAGAGGAACTTCAGTGGAGACGACACACATCCTGACTGCTGACTGAGCCATGCTGACATTAATCAGCTCCTGGTGTCTGTGGTGATGAACCGGCACCAAAAACCTCCTTCTACAGCCTCACCACCAACACCGGACAATTTACACAAACACTATTAGTTCACACATACTGCTTCAAAGACATGAACATTTGTTCTTTCATTAAATACATTTTAAATACACATTTTCATTTTTCTTAGTAACCTTTTATGCACATTTGTAGCTGTGTTTAACAAATTTACCAGATGTATTCTCATTTATTATACAGTACTAGTACATACCTGTGCATGCCCATAGGAAGCAAGTGTAAGCAAACATTTCTGCATGGTCATAGAAAGCAGGTGTTAGCAAGGGTGTAAGCAAGCACGTCGGCACTCATTCAGTGATGCGTGCCTTTGATTTTTGATGGTGTCATGGTGTGTCCTATGATCTGTGATGATGTCATAGCCAGTCCTATGAGCGTGAGTTATGTCCTTTGTCCTATGATCTTTGATGATGGCATTGTGATTCCTATGATGCCTGCATTCGATCCCAGTTTAAATTAGTGTGTCCTATAGGCTGTCCTATGATGCAGACTTCACAGGGCGAGCATAGGTGCATCATACGCTGTCCTTTGATGTCCTATGATTGTGACACACTGACAGACACATAGAGATTTCTTGAATTTATAGATATATACAATATACATGCATGTATGTATGCAATCATGTCAACATTATAATTTTTTAAGCATTACATCTTCACTGTTCTTTCTTTCTCCCTCTTGGTTTCTACGGGCATGCATGGGCCTTCCTGAACAGGGTCGGAAGCCTCTTTTTGCTCAGATCTATTTTCATGATCCTGTCCATGAACGCGCTGTAAAGACTGGCCCTGTGACTTATTCACCTTGGCAATTTTGAGCCATATGACATCATAAAGATACATTAGTGTAGGCATTGTGAGTGATGGTCTATATGACATCATAAAGACATCATGCATGATGTCTTTATGATAAACAAAGGTTGGTGTACTGATGTCACAGTGTTGAAGAAGTTTTGTAGCCCTAACTTAGAGTCACTGTTTATAAACTGTAAACCCTTTTATTCACCGCGAGAGTTCTCCTCTTTTATTCTGGTCGGAATTTATATCCCGCCTGCTGCTTGTACAGCGGAGGCACTGCAGCACCTCGCTGACCAGATAGCAGAGGTGGAGGAAAAACATCCAGACTTTCTGCTTATCATTCTGGGTGATTTCAATAGAGCTAATCTCACAAATGAGCTTCCTAAATACAGACAGCATATTAAATGTCCCACCAGGGACACAAATACACTTGACCACTGTTACACAGTTTTAAGAAACGCCTATCATGCCGTCCCCTGTGCAGCTCTGGGTTTTTCTGACCACTGTCTGCTCCATCTTATTCCAACATACAGACAGAAACTAAAAACTTCCAAGTCTGTTGTAAGGACTGTGAAGAAATGGACTGAGGAATCAAAGCTGGAGTTACAAGCCTGCTTTGACTGCACAGACTGGAGTGATTTTGAAGATGCAGCCATTAACCTAAATGAACTCACTGACACTGTGACATCATACATCAGTTTCTGCGAGGACATGTGTGTGCAGACCAAGGCCTTCTGCACATACAACAACAATAAACCCTGGTTCACTCCTAAACTGAAGCAGCTACGTCAGACCAAAGAGGAGGCCTACAGGACTGGTGACTGGACTCTGTACAAGCGGGCCAGAAACATGCTGACGAAGGAGATCAGGCTTGCTAAGAGGAGCTACAGTGAGAAGTTACAACAAAACTTCTCATCCAACAACTCTGCTTCTTTTTGGAGAGGCCTACAGAATATCACCAACTACAGGAGACCATCCCCCCACCCTGTGGAAAACCTCCAGCTGGCTAACGACCTAAACAGCTTTTACTGTAGGTTTGAAAAGAACCTACAGTTCTCACCTCCCATCCACACAAAAGGATTATCTGCAGCCCCAGGAACTCCATCCCTCCTCCACTCTGACTTCCCACCAGCACTAACGATCTGTGAAGAGGAGGTGCGCTGGGTCTTTCAGAGACAAAAGATCAAGAAGGCTGCAGGACCTGATGGTGTGTCTCCGTCCTGCCTGAGAGTCTGCTCCAACGAGTTGGCCCCCATCTTCACCCGGATCTTTAATAGATCACTGGAGCTGCGTGAAGTGCCTTCCTGCTTCAAACACTCCATCATCATTCCAGTTCCCAAGAAACCCTCTGTTACAGGATTAAATGACTACAGACCTGTTGCCTTGACCTCTGTGGTCATGAAATCCTTGGAGAGATTGGTGCTGAACCACCTGAAGGTCGTCACAGGCTCCCTGATGGACCCACTGCAGTTTGCCTACCGGTCAAACAGGTCAGTGGATGATGCAGTGAATATGGGACTACACTACATCCTGCAACACCTCGACTCCCCAGGGACATACGCCAGGATCCTGTTTGTCGACTTCAGCTCAGCGTTCAACACCATCATCCCAGGCTTTCTTCATCAGAAACTCCTCCAGCTCAAGGTGCCCCCCTCCACCTGCCAGTGGATCTCCAGCTTTCTGACTGACAGGTGGCAACAGGTGAAGCTAGGGAGATTTACATCCAGCTCCCGAAAAATTAGTACTGGCGCCCCCCAAGGATGTGTCCTTTCCCCACTGCTCTTCTCCCTCTACTCCAATGACTGCACCTCAGAGGACCCTTCGGTGAAGCTCCTGAAGTTTGCGGACGACACCACAGTCATCGGTTTGATCCGGGATGGTGATGAGTCTGCATACAGGCGGGAGGTGGAGCAGCTGATCCTCTGGTGCGGCCAGAACCATCTTGAACTTAACCCAGCCCAAACGGTGGAGATGACTGTGGATTTCAGGCGACACCCTCCTTCATTCCCCCCACTCACCATCCTCAACAGCACAGTGTCCACTGTGGACTCCTTCAAGTTTCTGGGTACCACAGTCTCCCGGAACCTGAAGTGGTCGTCCCATATAGACACTGTCCAGAAAAAGGCCCAGCAGAGGTTATTTTTTCTGCGTCAGCTCAAGAAGTTTGTTTTGCTTCAGGAACTGCTGGTTGTCTTCTACACCGCCATCATCCAATCTGTCCTCTGCTTTTCCATCACTGTCTGGTTTGGATCTGCCACTAAACAGGACAAGACCAGACTGCAGCGGATCATTAAGTCTGCGGAGAGGATCATTGGTACCGACCTACCCTCCATTGAGAACTTATATCAGTCCATAACCAGGAAACGGGCGGGAAACATCTGTGCTGACCCGTCACACCCCAGCCACAAACTGTTTGAACTTCTAACTTCTGGTCGTCGTTACAGATCAGTGAAGGTCAAAACCACCCGTCACAGGAACAGTTCCTTTCCTCAAGCCATCACTCTGATGAACTCCTAACATTCACCTAGTCCTATGTGTTGCTGTACTCATGACTTTTCATCCATTCTTACATTGTACATAACTCTCACACTGCTTTTTACTTCATTCACATTATATCACTGAATCTGAGTTCACATTGAAATACTGTGTGACTATATTTTTTCATATATTTCTGCAAAGTGTGGATAGTCTGAGTAAATAAGCTGCATATATTCCTGTATATATTTGCATCCTTTTATAGAAACGTGGACAGACTGTAATTTACTGTACATACTCTGTTGTCATTGAATCCTTTTAAATCTTATTTAAATCCTCCACCTGAACAACGAGAGCAAGTTTTTAGCCAAAGTCAAATTCCTTGTATGTGTTGTGCATACTTGGCCAATAAAGCTGATTCTGATTCTGATTCTGATTCTGATGCAGATATCATAGGGAATCCTATGAAGTGCTATATCTATATGATGTTATATAGACATCATATCTTTCTGACAGCATCATGAGTCCTATGATGCCTGAGATCATAGGCTCATCATAGGACATCAGGCAGACGTCGTAGGCCGTCCTATGATGTCCTATGATTGCGACAGAGATTTCTTGAATTTATAGTGATAAGAGTGAAGAGTGATGCTTATAACTTCAGTTTCAAACAGTTCATTTTGTTGATGTTTTAAATTTGTAAATAACACCTGTATGTTTCTATCATTTTTATATAAAGTTTGAATCATCATCGTCTGTTGTCTGTCTTGCTTTTTTTCCATGCCAATCCACATTGTAGCGTACGTTACAAAATCAGGTAACACAGTTGGACTCAGAACATTTTATTCAACAGTAGAAGCAAAAGCCATTTCAAACAACAATAGCAGAACAAAAATAACAGCAATTATTTCTCAATTATCCTTTCCAGCAAACAAAAATATTTCTCAGCTCTCTGCCTGGCCTCTTCCTGTTTGTTCCTTTGTACCTGTGAAAAACAAAATATAAAGTTTATCTAAGAGAGTGAAATTTACTATGCAGTGTAATTAATATAATGTGCATAATTTTATTAATTTTGCTGTTTAAGGACAGAGGTTGGTAGAAGTATTTGGATGATATTAAAAGGAACATGCTTATATTTTATTCCCCTTAGACTAACACAGTGACGAAAAAAAATCAAAAGAATAAAGTAAAAAATGTGTGGAAAAAGTTTTAAATTTGCTTCTCAATAGTTAATCAGAATCAGAATCAGAATCAGATTTATTGCCATTGTTCATGTAGTACACAAACTAGGTTCCAAGGTTGTCATAGCCAGGAGTGGCACTGGGGTTAAGCTCCCAGTGCTCATAAAATGCTCCTTACGGCGTGCGTCTCGAAAAGCCTCTGACAACTAAGTCCAACTCCTAGCCTGCCCGTGTGGTTTAGTCTCTAAGCCCGGCGGAACTGCTTTTACTAATAGGAGAAGGGGCGAGGGCGGATCTCTGGCGCCTTAAAACCAGATGCTTCGGGTAGATGGTGGCTCGTCAACCTGGGAAGGTAGCCCATCTAGGGGAAGGTAAACCCTGATTTCAAACCTCCGCTGCCTTGCGGCACACCCGGTCACGGAAAAGGCTTCGGGAGTCAACCCTGAGGAAAAATCCGGAGTCGGAGCCCCTAAGGCAGTTCTCTGTTGTGCTCAACATTGTTCTGGCAGCTCCTGCGACGGCGCTGGTGCCAAACTATAGCAGCCCTGCTGTTCCTTTGGATTCATCAGTGACATGGAGAGGGGGGACATGCTGCATGGGTAGCATCTTGTCCTCCATATCTTCCTGCCCAGGCTTGAATCCTACCAACGCCCAACGCTGGAAGGTAGAACACCGGTGCGCATTGGCCTGTTCAGCCACAGGCGGTGCTTTTCCAGCAGAGTAGACGTTTAGGATTCTCTTCCATGGTCATCATAGACCGACGGAGGCCGACAACAACACAAACTAGGAATTTGTCTCGGTGCAATGCTGCAACATTAAACATGATAAAATAAAGAAATAAAAACTATACATGCAATAAAGTGTTGAATAAGAATGAGTAATACTAGTCAGCTGTTTTAAATATATTAGCGAGCAGAAGATATTGTGGAGATACCATATAGTGCAGTCGGTAATGCAAAAAGAAAACAGTGATGATTGACATGAGTCTGGTTGAGCTGCTGTACATAGTGCACGAGAGTCAATAAGTCACTTAGTATTCAGCAGTCTGATGGCAGAGGGGAAGAAGCTGTTCATGTGACGGGAGGTTTTAGTCTGAATGGACCGAAGTCTTCTACCTGAGGGGAGAGGGGCAAACAGTACGTGACCAGGGTGTGAAGGATCAGCTATGATCCGGTCAGCACGCCTCTGGGTCCTGGAGATGTACAGATCCTGGAGAGATAGGAGCTTGCAGCCGATCACCTTCTCAGCAGTGCCCACAATGCGCTGCAGCCTTAGTCTGTCCCTGGCAGTGGCTCCTGCGTACCACACGGTTATGGAGGAGGTGAGGATGGACTCGATGATGGCTGTGTAGAACTGCACTAACATCTTGGTGGGTAGCTTGAGCTTCCTCAGCTGCCGCAGGAAGAACATCCTCTGCTGGGCCTTTTTGATGAGGGAGCTGATGGTCGGCTCCCACTTGAGGTCCCTGGGGATGGTGGTGCCTAGGAAGCGGAAGGAATCTGCAGTGGTGATGGGAGAGCCTGTGAGGGTGAGGGGGGGCAGAGGGGTTGTGACTTTCCTGAAGTCCACAATCATCTCCACTGTCTTCAGAGCGTTCAGCTGCAGGTTGTTGTTGTTGCACCAGGATGCCAGCTGGGCCACCTCTCTCCTGTAGGCGGACTCGTCGCCGTTGGAGATGAGCCCGATGAGGGTGGTGTCGTCCGCAAACTTGATCAGCTTGACAGACTGGTGGCTGGAGGTGCAGGAGTTGGTATAAAGGGAGAAGAGTAGGGGGGGAAGTACACAGCCCTGGGGTGATCCGGTGCTGATGCTTACAGAGTCTGAGACAGTCCCAGCCGCACATGCTGCCTCCGGTCCGTCAGGAAGTCGGTGATCCACCTGCAGAGGGAGTCAGGCACGTTGAGCAGGGACAGCTTGTCCCGGAGCAGAGCGAGGCGGATGGTGTTGAATGTGGAGCTGAAGTCCACAAACAGGATCCTGGCGTAGGTTCCCGGGGAGTCCAGGTGCTGCAGGATGGAGTGGAGGGCCAGGTTGACTGCGTCGTCTACAGACCTGTTGGCTCGATAGGCAAACTGCAGCGGGTCCAGGAGGGGAGTGGTGATGGACTTGAGGTGGGGCAGGACCAGGCGCTCAAAGGACTTGATGACTACAGAGGTGAGCGCTACAGGTCTGTAGTCGTTAAGTCCAGTGATCCGTGGCTTCTTGGGGACAGGGATGATGGTGGAGGATTTGAGGCAGGTCGGCACATGGCAAAGCTTAAGGGAGGTGTTAAAAATGTCTGTGAAGACAGGAGCCAGCTCTTTCTCACAGTGTCTCAGGGTGGAGGGAGACACGCCGTCCGGACCGGGGGCCTTGCGCGGGTTCAGTCTGGAGAACTGTCTGAGCACGTCCTGTTCACTGATAACAAGGGCAGGGGGGGAGGAGGGGGGGCGCCTTTGATGAAGTAGGGACCGTGGAGGCTGCGGAGCTGGAGGGAGGGGGGGAGTTGGACACAGCTGACGAGGTGTCAAAACGGGCATAGTGATGGGACAGTCTTTGACAAAGGGCTTTTCCACCAGTTACTGGTGGAAAAGGGAAAAGTTGGAATAATATTTACAAATTTAAGGACCAAAACTTTAAATTTTCCATAAAATAAGCCACAAATGTATGTCAGAAATGAACAGAAAAACTGCTGAACTAAGGGAGAAAAGAAAATTGATTTAAAACGAAAATCCAAGTTTAAAGACAAACGTACTGAATTTAAAAGAAGGAAAGTCACACATTTATGAGGAAAATACAGCTCCATGGATTTAGGAGAGAAAGTCATAACCTTGTACGTATTTTTTTTTCAATAGGTAGTACTTTTATGCTATTTAAATGACTGTTTCTGCATACACCAGGTAACTTACCTTGAGTACAATTTCTGATAACTTTTGCTTGTGTGAGACGGAATGAAATATTACTTTTAAATATATAATCTTTAACCAGATTATTGAGCCATCAGACAGCTCTTTTCACTGCGGTATTGAAATGTCTGAGAACATTTTAATTTTAGTCAGAAAAGCCACAATTTAATTGACAAAACAGTAAAGTATTTTGTATAGTAACTCATTGTGCAGTAAATATGTAAAAAAAACTTACATTTAAATGTGTGCTGTGGTTCCTCTCCTGTGTCGCAAAACCTTTTAATATTCGCAAAGCACTGTGTGGATTTTAAGAGCATGAAGGATCCACTTGTGCATTCTCGAAAATTGAGAGAAAGAGGGTCAGAAAAAGCCTGCGTTTTGGCTTCACCCGCCGCCGCGGGTACTTCACGGTGCCGGTCCTGCACCCCATGACCAACCACAGGAGTCACGGCAGGGAAATCCGCTCCACGTCTTTGGTTCTCCCACCCAAACTTCCCGCAGGCCCCGATAAAATGGCACACCAGACCGCACACTCCACAGCGCTCGCTCTTAGCCAGACACATTCCTGACCTACACCCAGTGGACCCGCAGCCATAATACCTTGGCGTTCCTGGGGCGGACCTCATCTTCACAGCGACGGCGTAGTCGTCTTCATTCACGTTGTTCCCACTGTCCGGGTCCACAGGCAGCACCTTCCCTCATGGTTCTTCCCACCACGGCGCTTCAGACACAGCGCCAGTGGCGGAGGCAGCCCACACACTTCCCTTAATCTCCTTGTCGCCAAATGTTGTGTCCATAATGTTGTGTCCATAATGTCTAGCTAGGTTAACTCTTTGAGTGTATCTGTCGCCAAATTGTGACATAACCCCTAGTGGTCAAGAGTGGTAAATATTTTTTGTCAATAAAATAGTTCAGATTTCCAAGGCTATAACTTGAAAGTTGCAAGAGATAATGGCTTACTGTCAATTAGAAAGATGTAGATTATGATCCAAAGTTTCAGATAGGAATAAATTTATGCATCCAATTTGCATAATGTCACGGCAGCTATGTAAATTACATAACTCAGTCAAAAGTGGACTTTGGACATATTTACACTGAGAATGGTTCGGTTTTTTTGACACCATTTTGTTTACAGGGGTATGTTTTTATCTATTCTTCAAAGTATATGAACCAGAAAATCTGTACAATTAAAAAAAAAACAAATAAATTTGTCACTTACCGGTGGCGGGGGGGGGGGGGCTCACTCGCTCGCGTGGTCGGTCTGTTTTTGCCCATCGTGGTCGTTGTTTTGCGTTTGGTTGGTCATTTACGCTCTCTATCACATCTACAAACTCTTATGATTATCCCACATGGATTTTGTTTGTATTACGCAGCTATTTTTCCTGTATGATGCAGTTTCTGTGACGATCCAGATGATCATGGCGGTGGCCATATTGGTCTTTTGAGTTCAAAGCAGAAAAAGGAATAATAATAATAATAATAATAAGGATTTCTTCTTCTTTGCTGTATTCCGTGTCAGCCATGATTCCTCTGACGCGTGCCTGCCACCTTCTGAACTGTCAGATCAGTACAGATCAGCACAAATCAGTATAGCCGGGGATCTCAGAGTCAGCTGACAGGCACAGTTGCTGTGCTGTGCCACTGGGGGCGCACAACCTGTCCATGAAATGTGGCCAGTTAAAAGGTTAAAAAAGGCTTAGGAAAATAGTGACAAAAAATAGCGAAATAATGAATGGCAAACCCTACTAACTCTCACGATTAAGGCCATTTAACTTAGTTGATGAGGAAGGGTTTTTGGTTGACTACATGTAAAGACAACTAACAGAGATGTTATCCATGCTGCCCTTCCCAGGAGGGACCTTGTGATGGGGGAACCACTGGGGTGCACCCATTTTGGCCAAACCAGGGGATCTGGTCATCAAAAGGAAAACTGTATCAATACTCCCTGACAAGGAAAACACATACGTTATCCTGGCGACACCAACAGCTTTGTAAGCTGAAGGACGTAATGCATTGCAAACTTTATCTCACTAAAAATCCTCAGCAAGTGACTGTTTAACCATTTCTCTATACAAGTGTCGGTTGACGGTGCCCTTGTGGTGTCTAGTAACGGCTTGTATAGCGAAGCAACTGTTTGTTTATCATGGAGAGGCAGAATGCAAGAGAAAGAAGGTTTGCAACCAAAGGGTGTGAATAGCATTGTTGCCTTTTCATCCTCATCATTCTCATGGTAACTCTTTTGTTTTGGTTATTCTTTGTTGTTCCACTGCCTAAACACCATAGGGCAGGATTCATTACACACACACCATGACTGGCTAGAAGCTCCAGGTCATCGTGATCATGTTCATGCTGGCAATGTCTGATGGAGATATGCTAATTACACAGCTAAATCAGCTAATCGTTCTAACTGTTATGTTTGCTCCTTAATGCCACTATCAGCTGGGCAGATATCTGTCACTGCTAAAATAATGGAGCTGCCACAGGCTGTCTGTTTCTTGAAAGAGGCTATGTACAGAAATAACATAACAAACATTACTTTGAATCACACCTGTCACAACACTTATCACTCCACTGATCAGAAACATGATGGCACTCCTTACTCTGTGAAGGCAAGATTAATATCATCAGGGAACTTCTCCTTTTGTCTAAAGGGAAGTGGTGATGTCCCTCTGGGCATCTTACTATGCCCTAAGTGTGCAACGGTGCACAGTGTGTCTCTCCCCTGTACTGCTACCTGCTTGACCAACGAAGTGGGCAAATGCTGTCCTGAAAATCCTCTTTATCATTCTGGAACTGTCACCCTGCAAGAGCTCTGCAGTGCTGCCATTTGTAACTCTCACACATTTGGCACACACATGGTGACAAGGAGGGTTGTGTGCCCCTGTTTTTGCGACTGACCACACCCTCATTATGTCGGCAGGCCAAGTGGGCAGCAGGGTAAAGAGAGATGCTTTTTCACCACAGGATGCCACCTTTGCACCACATGATGCCATTGGGGCACAGGTGTACCAGAGCAATTTAAGATAAAAAGCACAGGGTCAAAAGTCCTTCATTCACTTGTTTCCTTGGGTTGGAGTGGGCAAGAACACCTTATGGATTGAAACACTTAATTATAGGCTACAGTCATTTGTAAATTTTTCCTTATCTGCTTGGTCAGGTGTATAGGAAGAAATGACGGATATGAGGCTTATGATGAGGCAAAATAAAATGGTTCTTGATCAATTAATGTGTGATTCATGTGGCCTTCAGTATGGCCCAGAGTCAGTGTGTGTGAGACTAAGTCAGCAGAAAACTGATGATACAAGTGTTCTACTGTTTATCTTTTTTGAGGGGGCTCATCCTGTTACATTTCTGTGTGACTGAGCGGTGTGTGGGCTCTTAGATTCTAGACACCCTGTTTGTCTCCAAGGACTCCAAGGATGTTCTCTCCCTCTTTTGCATCAGTATTGATGAGCTATAAAAAGTTTGGACAATGGATGATTGGGTTAGAAGAATGCATGGGTAGACTCGGGGCTACTTCCTGTATCTCCTCCTAGCCAGAAGAATAAATCTACTCATAACTCAACATCCTGCCTGCTGAGTTTATGACTCAGTGTGAGGAAGTGACAGCGGGGCGAGGCCAGATTTCAATTTTCAATTAGTCAATTTTTATTTCATATAATCTTACATGTAAATAGTTCCAAAACATCCGACACGATTCTTCATCAACACTCCACAAAGTTACAGCGAAAACTCTCAACTGCAAGACTGAAGATCAACTCTGCAACTACAACAACAACTACCTCCAAATACACCCAACACCTGTTATATACTACTGGAGACAATTAGGGCTGATTAGCCCCTACTATAACCCCAGGTAAAACAATAAACATTTCCATTGTTTGCACGTACCCACTAATCTCTAAAAATACATAAATAATTCCCCGACTATATACAATATAAATATAAATGACATATAATAAATAACAATATAAATAATTCAATAAATAGTTCAACCCCTATTTACAAAAGCTAAACCACCCCTCTAACTTACCATACATGCTTCCTTCCTGCTGGTGTCCTATAAAAGGCCCTCAACCCCTAACGGAGTCTTTTGCCCGGACACCCACAGGAAGCATGTTGGCAAAGGTATGTGAAATAAATTATTATCAATTATTTTACCAAATACTTAACCAAACAATTATCTCCCAAGGGCATTCAAAATTAAACAAAGACAGATCCCAAAATAATGTGTGTAATCATCAAAATAATCATACTAACATTTACAATATTACAAATATAACATGATCACACAATACAATAAATCATAACAGTGGTGACACTCCATCGTCACACTCAGACTCATTTCAATTTAGATTTTCCTAACAAACGTATCTTTTACTTTCGTTTCCCAACGTTCATTCGGTTCGTGGGAGGGGGATGGTGGACAGTTATTTACACAGCTGTTTCAGCAAAAACACATGAGTTTGACTCCTACTCTCATCTCTCGCTCACCTTTTTCTTCATTTTTGTTCCTTGTTTTTTTTTTTTTTTTTCCTTACTTTGTTTTTCACTCCACTAATGAAAGGTTCCTGTGAGGTTCGGGTTAGGGATTAAAATAGTGTGATGTTGCAAAGGTTCACATAATAAGGAGAGATGACTTTGACCAAACAGGCTTTATTTATACACACACTCACAACACAGAATGGAGGGAGGTCATTTACACAGGCCCTCGTTTCGCTCATGGTGGCACAGACACATGATTTGGCACATATAGGGAAACAACGCTATCACAGCCAGTCTCATTACACAGTTATAATGGCACACATGAATAACACTTAGAATACACAGATACAGTATTTGAATCCTCCACGGTGCAAGCATGCCGGGAGATTCCCACCCCCTTATCACAGCCCCAGTGTTACCCTGTCCCCCCTGGACTGGTTTCTGTCCCCAGAATAATAAAGTCCAACTCAAAAGTCCAACACAAATCCATCCAGGTGTTGGGGCAGTTGCCGTTGACGGTGACCAGTACGCACAGGCCTGTTATTGTCCATTCGCGCCTCGGCCGGGGTATTCAGTTGGGATGAAGCCTCCAGATCATCCACCTGCGGGGCAGATGGCTGGTACGGGGTGAGACAGCCATGGTTTAGCATCACGACCCAGTTCCTTTTCTGCAGCCTCACCCTGTACACTACATCTGACAGTCTCTGTAGGACTACGCACGGTCCCGACCAATTGCTCTCCAGTTTTGGTGACAGTCCCTTTGTGCACTCTGGGCAGAAAACCCAGACTCGATCCCCTGATGCAAAGTCCCTCCCCTGGCAGCGGGAGTCGTATGCCCATTTCTGTTGACTCCCCGACGCTGTCAGGGCCTCCTGAGCCAGTTTGTGCACCATGTGGAGATGTTCTCTCATGCAAAACAAATAATCCAACCCAGGTTTGCCCTCCACCTCTGGCTCCGTGGGGTAAGGAGGGCACCAAATCCTCTTGTGTGTGCAGCTCACATCCAAACATCAGCACTGCAGGGGTGCACCAGGTGGATACCTGAGCTGCCGTCCGGTATGCGCACAGAACAAAGGGCAGATGCAGGTCCCAGTCTTGCTGTTGCTGGTCCGCTAGGATGGCGAGCTGGGTGGTTAGGGTCTGATTGAAACGTTCGACCAGGCCGTCGATTCATGGATGCAGTGGGGTGGTCTGGGTTTTCCGGATGCCCGGCCGCCTGCAGACCTCCCCGAAGACCTCTCACTCGAAGTTCGGTCCCTGATCGCTGTGTAACTCCTCTGGTGCACTGAACAAACAGAACATCTCATCCACCACCTTTGATGCTGTGGTGGTGACACTCTGATCAGGGACTGCTTACACCTCTGGCCATTTGGTGAAGTAATCCATTGTAACCAGCACATCACGGTTCCCCCAATCCATGGTCGGAAAAGGGCCCAGAATGCCCACTCCTACCCACTCCATGGGTGCTCCCACCCGGTACTGCTGCAAGGGGGTGTGGGATTGTTGAGTTGGCCCTTTCTGAGCTGTGCAGGTATCACAGTGGTGGACATGGAGCTCTACAAACTGGTGACATCTGGGCCACTAGAACTGGGCCTGAAGATGCTACAGAGTCTTTGTCACCCCAAAGTGGCCCACCCCCACTGCCCCATGGACCAACTGGAGCGCGTTGGGCCGGAGCCACCAGGGAACCAGCAGCTGCCAGACATGATGCTGCCCAGCTGGAACCTGCCACTGCCAATACACAACACGCTCATGACAGCGGAGATTTGCCCACTGAGAATGTAGGGCCTTGGTCTCTGGGTCCAGCATCGACACAGTCTCCCAGGTGGGCCACTGGTCCGCATCCGGAAACTGCCGAACCCGGGAGATGACCGGATCTCTATCCTGCTTGCTCTGCAGCTGCTGCGCACCAAGGGCCTCTGTAACATCATCGCTGGGGAGAGCTGACTGATTCCCCAGGAGGAGCTGTGCGCCGCTTTGTTATTCCTGCTCAAAGTGGTCTGGAGAGCAGCAGCCCATGAGAAGGTTTGGTCTCGGTCCCCTGCCCATTGGCAGTGCCGACAGTTCTTTGCAGCACAGGAATGCCGAGACAGCGTGCCAGCGTGGGCATGGAGGTGGCCTGCCCGATGCACAATCTGAAAATCATAATCCTGCAGTTCCTCCAGCCATCTTACCAACTGTTCATCCAGCTCTTTAAAATTCAGTAGGCAAGCCAGGGAATCATGATCCATCCTGAGCTGAAACCTCCCCCGTACACATACGGGCGAAAATGACGAAGCCCCTGGATGACAGCCAACAGCTCTCGGCGTGTAACACAATAATTCCTTTCGGCTCTGCTGAGAGTGCAGCCGAAAAAAGCAACTGCCTGCTCTCTGTGTTCTCCCTCCTGGGATAACACTGCCCCGATGCCCTGGTTGCTGGCATCCATGTCCACAATGAAAGAGTGGTTCGGGTTGAGATACTGCAGGACAGGGGCTCCGATGAGCACCGAGAGAAGCCGGGCAAAAGCAGAAGCACAGTTCACACTCCACTCAAATGTGCAGCCCTTCTGTGTCAGTTGATACAGCGGGGTGGCAATGGTGGCTAAATCCTTTACAACCCTTCTATAAAAGGAGGCCAATCTGAGAAAACTCCCTAACTCTCCCATGTCCCACAGTACCGGACAGTTATTCATCACTACCACTTTCTCTGGATCGATGGCGACTCCCGGTACGCTGACGATGTGGCCCAACAAAGTGGTTTCTCACCAAAATAAGTGGCATTTCCCCGGCTGCGGTGGCAGCACGGCCTGTCAGAAGGTGTCTAATACTTCCCAGAGGTTGGACAGGGCGCCATCAAAGTCAGCTGCGTGAACCAGCAGGTCATCCCGGTAAACAATGCAGTGGCTCCGGGGGCACGTGAGCCAACACTCGCTCCATCAGACATTCAAAGGTGGCTGAGGCATTGCAAAGTCCAAACGGCATCACCTTGAACTGCCACAGTCCCTGCCTGATGGAGAAGGCTGTTTTCTGGGGGGCCTCCAGTGACAGCTCTACTTGCCAATAGCCGCTGCGGTGGTCCAGTGAGCTAAACCAGCTGGAACTGGTGATGTAACCCAGCGCATCATCGATGCAGGGCAGAGGGTAGCAATGCTTGCGGGCCACGTTATTCAGGCGCCAGTAATCCACACAGAACAGCCATGAACCGTCCTTCTTCTTAACCAGAACCAGCGGTGCCACCCAGGGGCTGCTGGAGGGCTCAATAACATCCGCCTCCAGCATTTCATGTATTTCTTGTTCTGCCGCCGCCTGCTTTGCAAAAGGCAGACAGCGTGGGAGAAGCCAGATCAGCTTGATCTCACCGGTGTCGATCTGGTGCTGCACCAAGCTAGTTTGGGTGCACTTCTCATCCTTGGCAATGAAAACATCAATCGTCTGTCCCGATTCTAGTCCACTGCAACTCTGCTGGAACAATTCCTCCTGCTGTGTTTCTGCTGACACATTGACCCGCTCCGCTGTCACCCCCCCTCCCCGCTGTCTCTGTCGGCGATTGTGCTCCCTCTGCTTGTGCGTTCAGTTCTGGCAGTGACCCACCCAGTTCTGTCTGTTCTGACAGCCCCTCGATCATGCAGGCCCCTGGGTTCCTCCTCTGGGTCCCGCTGCAGATCGTGATGGTCTGAACATCCCCCAGCAGGAGAGACGATCTGATCTGGCAGTGTCAATTATTGCGCCCCATGCTGCGAGCAGATCAAGTCCAATAATGCAGGGATTTTGAATGTCAGCCAGCCAGAACAGGTGGTTTGTATTCTGGCTGGGCACCCTCACAACAAGAATTCTTTTCCCCTCCCAGTGCGGCATGGTCACCGGTGGCTGTGGTGATGCAGCACCCAGTGGGTTCCCACCCCTGCAGTTCTGCATTGTCCGTACCGGGCAGCTCTCCGGGTTGGACCAGGGAGATGGTAGAACCGGTGTCGATCAAGGCATACTGTCCAAGCTGCACTGTAGATCCATCCTGTCATGAATGACTCTATGAGGCAGAGAGACAAATCCACCCGCTGAATGGTGCTGTGACATTTATTCAACACAAAAAACACAAAGTCCAAAAATTGTGCTGACAAGTACAATAAAGAGAACAAATAATAACTTACAACAACGGATCACTCCTGAGGTGGCTTGAGTCAGGAGGAGAAGATCAGAGTGATGATCTGAGAGCAAATAACCAGTCCAGGTTCACACATTAGTCTAGCTGCACTCATTGAGTGAACAGACAGAACTTAAATAGTAGACAGTAGATGAGCGACAGGTGCGTGCCCAAGAACGGGCTGGTGACCAAATTAAAACTACCCACAGCTGAGGTGGCAGAAAGCAGAAAGCGGGCAGCTGGTGGAGAGTATCTGGAGGAAGGGTAAAGGCTCTGTCACAAAACCAGAAAATATACAAAGCAGACAACACAATAATAATTGTAACAGACATACAAAACTTCCAATTAACGTGAGCATCTGAGCTCTGAGAACACGCATTCAGACACATGACAGAGGCCCCCCTTTAAGAGGTGGATTACAGACACCCCTAGGTAACTCTAAAGAACCCCCCCCCCCCCAAAAAAAAGAAGTACTACACCAGTCCGCGAGGGAGTTGGGGGAACTGGTAGGTGGGAACAAAAACATAGGGCCTGCTCCAGATCTGCACCCACGCTACATCAAAGTCTTGGGCCCCCAAAAGAGTTTGGGCAGCCGGCTGAAGTCCCAGGCCAGCCAAACGGCCAGGTGGAAGGAGTCGGGTGGCCTGTCCGACAATATTGGCCACCCAACCCAGCGGCTCACTCTATAAGCAGCCGGCCTGAGTTCTTTAGCCACCTGGACCACAGGGATGACCTAGTAGGCAGGCCTCCTATGGGAGGACCCACAGCGATGTTTAGCAGTGGAGGATGGGAGACCCCGATGGTGTTTGGGTGAGGATCTGCAGCACCCGTGGTGGCTGCGGGCTGGAGCTCTGCGGCACCCACAGTGACTCCGGGCTGGAGCTTTGCAGCACCTGCGGCACCTCTGGGCTGGAGCACTGCAGCACCCTCGGTGGCCCCGGGCTGGAGCACTGCAGCACTCTCAGTGGCTCCGGGCTGGAGCACTGCAGCACCCTCGGTGGCTTTGGGATGGAGCACTGCAGCACCCTTGGTGGACCCAGACTGGGCCAATGCTCCACCCACGGTGGACCCCGGCAAGGACGCAGCACCCATGGAGCCTCGGACCAAGGAGGAACCCAGATGATGGCCTTGGGCAGAGAGGAAGCTGGACCCTGGACGACCTCCACAGCAGGGGAAGCTGGACCTCTGATGACCTCGGGCACTGAGGCTGGACCCATGGAGACCTCTGGTTGTGCTGGATCATCTCCGGTGACCCTGGGGGAAGGCTCAGACAACTGAGACAGAGAGGCAGGGTCAGGGTCACAGGCAGCGGCAGAGCCCGGCAAGGCAAGCTCAGGTGCAGCGGGCGGCTGCACCCGGCTCTCCTCACCAAGAGCCAGGCAAGATCTCTCCAGAACAGAAACAAGAAACACAAGAGAGAATACTTGCCTGAGCTCAAGCTCCACCACCGTCCAGGACTCCATTGATCCAGCTGATGATGATGTTTCGGGCCCGGTCCTTTCGTGGTCCAGCTCTGCTTCTGACTCTGCTGGGGCAGCCCCCACAGCAGGCATGATGTTAGTAGCAGTCCGGGTTTCCCCAGGTGCAGTGGCCCACGCCGGTGGCTCATCCAGCGTGGCAGCTGAGGGTTGGTTCATCACTGGCACTGGAACTGGCTCCTCCAGGGCTACGGGCTCCTCCTGCGTCTGGTGGCCAATCTCGAGGTCAGCACACACTTGGGGGCCATAGGAGAGGACACAGAGAGGGTTGGTGAACAATTGGTAACAGCATCAGGTGGGGAGAGCTCAGGAGCTTTCCTGAGCCTCCCTACCAGGAATCAAGCAGGGCACATTATCATAAATTGAAGTAGAATGAAATAACACTTGCCTGTTTTCCCGGCTCAAGATGTTGCCTGCTGCTGGATGTGAAGCGTCGTCCCTCTCTGTGGCTAGGGTGAATTTGGGCCCCTCAGTGGATTGTAGAGGAGCCATCCTTGTAGACACAGAAATGGACGTAGCCGGGGAAAACCTGGAAGACCTCTCGGCAGCTGGGGGACACGTTGAGGCGACAGAAGTTACGGCAGCAGCGGAGAGAGTGCAGGCTGGTGAAACAGCCAGTGAAGGAGGAGAGAAGAGGGGCTCTGCAGCGAGAATTGTTGAGCTCGACGTCAGGCGAATAGCTGCTGAAGAGGAGGAAGGCTTACTCCGGCGATCCGGTTCGGGATGACAGTGTTGTTTTGCAGCTGAAGTTGGAGACCTAGGAGTGCCTCTGTACGTTTTCTGTCAGTGACAAAAAGTGCAATTGAACTTTTTTTTTTTTTTTTGCTGAGACTGGACTGTTTAAAGTACAAAATTAAGAAGCAATATAAAATAACCATACACTGAAAAATACAGCAATTGTAGGGAACCCACGCTGGGATATTCATCTCAGACTGGAAGCAGGGGGGAGGGGAATATTCCCTCTGCCGACAGAGTGTGGAGGATTTAACGGAGAAGGACAGTACGTATTATAATGGGAAAAGATGGTAATGCAGCAGGAAGGAGTAGCTGTAGGGACAGCAAGGGGTGAATGTGTGAACATATTATAATGCAAGTTTTCAGGCAGCAGGGGGAAGGGATGGAGTGGTATAAAAGGAGAGACCCTGGTGTATTGAGTAAGTCTTTTTCTGTGTATGTATAAAGTGCGAGTGAGAAATAAAGTTCGTCTGTCGTGTAAGTCTGGTTCCTTTATTTGCACTCTCTACAGAATCATCAATCCAAGATTGAATGTGTCTATTCAACATCCATTTACTGTTAAAACTGAGATTAGACTTTATCTTCTTTTTGCTCAGCAGTGGTTTTTGTCTTAGAACTCTGCCATGCAGGCCATTTTTACCGTCTCTTTCTTATGGTGGAGTCATGAACACTGACCTTAACTGAGGCAAGTGAGGCCTGCATTTCTTTGGATGCTGTTGTGGGGTCTTTTGCGACCTCTTGGATGAGTCATCGCTGCGCTGTTGGGGTAATTTTCGTCAGCCGGCCACTCCTGGGAAGGTTCACCACTGTTCCATGTTTTTGCCATTTGTGGATAATGGCTCTCACTGTGATTCACTGGAGTCCCAAAGCTTTAGAAATGGCTTTATAACCTTTTTTCAGACTGATAGATCTCAATTACTTTGCTTCTTATTTGCTCCTGAATTTCTTTGGATTGTAGCATGACGTCTAGCTTTTGAGGGCCTTTGGGTTTACTTCACTTTGTCAGGCAGGTCCTATCTAAGTGATCTCTTGATTGAGAACAGGTGTGGCAGTAGTCAGGCCTGGGTGTGGCAAGAGAAATTGAACTCAGCTTTCCAAAGATGTGATAAACTACAGTTAATTTATGTTTTAACGGGGGGGGGGGGGGGTCACTTTTTCACACAGGGCCATGGAGGTTTGAATTGTTTTTACCGTTAACAATAAACACCTTCTTTTAAAAACTGTATTTTGTGTTTACTTGTGTTATCTTTGTCTAATATTTCAATTTGTTTGATGATCTGATACATTTTAGTGTGAAAACCATACAAAAAAATTAGAAATCAGGAAGGGGGCAAACACTTTTTCACACCACTGTGTGTGTGTGTGTGTGCGTGCATGCGTGTGTGTGTGTGTGTTCGGTAACTTTTGCCATTTTAAAGACAATACACGTACCAGTAGTGTTTTGGGCAGTTTGTACAACGGTCTCATCCATGGCAGTTTTAGGATGGCTGAAGTGTAGCGAGTTCAATGTCCCAGATGTTTGTTGGCTGGCCTATCCCCAAAAACAGAGTTCATCATAACAAAATGGTGATTCTTTCGAGGTCTCCCATTGCCACTACACTCAAAATCTCTTTTATGCTCTCTGAATTCTTTCTTGAGCTTCTTCAGTTTATTTAGCAGGTTGTTGATGGTCAGGTCGTAACCCGCGGCTTGCACTTAGTTAGTCAAAAAGCAAAGAACTGGTGCCAAGTCAGGCTCTGGCTCCATTTAAGCACTGGAACCAGACTGGTGGAAAAGGCCTCTATGTGCCCTGATATGTGCCTTAAGTCACTACGTGCTGTCTTAATGTTTATCGTATTTAGTTATTTTGCCCACTGTTAGTATTTTTGGTTAGCTTCTGGTTGGGGGTTGGTTTTCTTTGCACTGATGTTTGATGTTCATTGTTTAATGTTTGGTGTTAGATGTTATAATTTATATTCATATTTCATACTTGGTATTTACCTTGCTCCGCTGTGGGTCTCAGAGTAACATGATTTCAATTCTCTGCATGTGCTGTACATATGGCAGAATTGACAATAAAGTTGACTTTTACTTAGACTTCACTTATCCGGCGGGGGACACAACTGGGAAAATGTTATTGCCTGCTGTTGCAAATTACAACTTAATTACACAAAATAAAAATGTAACCAGCACCCAGATGAGTGTTGCAGATTTACGAGAAAATAATTGAAAATTCATAAGGAAAAAAAAAATAGCATTTTTAAGAAAAAAGTTGCCGATTTAAAAAAAAAAAAAGGTTGCAAATTGACAAGAAAAATGTCACAAATTTATGAAAAAAAAGTTGCAAATCTACCAGAAAAGAGTTTAAAATTTACAGGGAAAAAAAAGCTAATTTGCAAGGAAAAAAATGCTAATTTATGAGAAAAAGTTGAAAATTTACAGGGACAAGTTGTAAATTATGAGGGAAAAAAATGCTAATTTTTGAGAAAAAATTATGAGATCAATGAGGAAAAAATTGCAGATTTATGAGAAATAAATCTGCAAAATCTCTTAAAAACAAAACAGCACTACAGAGAGTTGTAAGAACTGCGGAAAAAGTCATTGGCTGCCCTCTTCCATCACTTCAGAATATCGCTAACACCCGTTATTATACAAGAGCCAGGACCATCAGTACAGACATTTCTCACCCCGGTCATCACCTGTTTACTCTTCTGCCTTCAGGGAGGCGATACAGATCAATTAAATCACACTCCACTAAATTCATTAACAGTTTCTTTCCAAAAGCCATTTACTTTTTAAATCACCAATACACATCATAATCTCCAGCACATTACATCTGTCAGGGAAAGAAATTTTTATCTTTATTCTTAAATGTGTCTTTTTAATGCCTTCTGTTAACTAGACACAAAATGACTGCTCTTTTCACTTTTTTAAGCGCTTTTTAACGCAGATATGTTATGTTCTGTGTGTTTTGCTATGGTTGTTGATGTGTATGGATTGAGTGTTGTTCGTAGTTTTTATGTGGGTGGGGGCATGTGCAGTTTTGTTGTGTTTTTTTATGCAATGACAAAAAAGGCTCTATCTAAATAAGCCTTCACAACTTCTTCAGCTGCTTTTGACCTGCTGTAGAAATCCCCAAAACACTGTCATGTTTGGGTTTACAACTTTATCCGGCAGGGCACAGAACTGGGAAAATGTCACTGCTTCCTCCGGAAACTGCACCTGGATGATGGTTGTTTACACTGCTAAGGTGCTAGCAGCTGTAGCAGGAGTACATGGATGGATAAACAACAGACACTCCGTTTCAGCTGCAGAGCTCCAGTCCATCTTTCTGCAGGTGCGTGTCAGTCTCATTTTCAAACTAGTTTACTCTCCAGTGTTGATACTTTTACTCCGGTGATGGTGGAATCTCAAGACTGAAAATTAGCTATCGTTACCACATCCCAAATGCTTGAATTTGTGTGTATTCGCATTGAATTAACATGTATTCATGCCATGTGAAAAACTCGCTTTGTGTTTGGGGTGAATGCACCTTGAGACTCACTTTCAAACAGTGAGAGTTGACAACATTGTGAATGTGATTATGTAAAACTCCAAATAAGCATTACTGAGAAGAGGTTTGGTCCACTGCCAACACATACTGTTGCTGTTAGCCATCAGCACTGATTCTGCTAGTAGAGAAGAGGCTGCAGTGGTGGCTGATGTTAGGAGGCGTGGCCAAACTTTGGTTGGCTGCTGTGTGGAGAAAAAACCCTGACTGCTGCTTTAACTCCTCTGGCTGCTGTTTCAACATGTAGAAACCTGCTTAACGTTTCACCTTTATGACTAGTTTGCACTTGTCAGATAAGCTTGTTCCACATCAAAGAAAACACTTTCGTTTACCTGAACTTGACTTATGAACCACATATCAGAGCCGGAAGTGTTTCCTTTTATAGAAGCTGATTCCGGGAATAGAAAATGAAAGTGTAGTGAGAGTGAGGAGGAGTCTGTTAATATTAAAGACACCCTGCTCCGTCCATCCATCCTCAGATCATCATCATCAGACATGGAGACCCTTGCTCTGCTCTTCCTGCTGCTGACTCTGTCTGCAGGGACCTCTGGAGACGCAGCCGGTAAGAAAACTGATTATTTACCTGTTCAGGCTGTGTGCAGCTGGATGTGAACACATGAATGATTCGTGATGAAGCTGCATGAGTCAGCAGCAGCAGACTGTTAGTTTGCATGGAGGAGAAGTGCAGCATCCAGCCTGTCACAGCCGCGGTTCAGCCTTAAATAAAGAGAATGAATGAAGCCTGATCATTGTCACACAGCTGGTATCAGTGATGAAGACAATGCTGCTGATGAGTCATGCAGTCTGACCATCAATGTTTGGTCTGAGGAGGAGGTGACTCTGATCACTCTGAACCTGATATAGGCTTTATATTATCACCACAGGATTACAGTGGTTATGAGACAGGGTTGTTAAGCGCAGTGAAATTAAAGATTGACGACTGTATCAATTCATTCTTAGATGACAGGTAGTCTGATCGGACACACCCAGAAATACACAGAGGAAAGAAACGCACCATCTATTGCTCTGTTTTCTTCTTTTCACCATCAATGAATTCGAGTTCAGTCTAAATAATCAGGGTTTATTTATATTCAAGCCCATTAAAATGGCAACGTAAGAAAATCCAGTTTAAACCTGATCTCAGTTCGTTTTTTTCATCAGATCATTTCCTGTTTGTCTCACTTCATCTGGGGGCGACAGTTTATCAGATAAAAGTTAACGCAGACATTCAAGAGAAAATAACATTTATGATTTAGACCTCACTGCTATTACTGGTGACAATGTGGCGTTTTGGACAGTTTGAGTAAAGGCTCAGGTTTCATTTACTGTTGTGTGCGCTGAGGTAGAAACTTCTGTCAAAGGTCTATTTATGATCATTTCCACCAGTGGGGTAAATTAGGCTGTCCCAGTAAACATGGAATCCTTCATTACTGGGATGCAAATAAAGACCAGCTGTGGTGAACTGATCAGGAACTCGACTTTGTTCAGCAGCAGCTCTCATGTCTCCCATCTCATCATGTGTCTGCTGGAACCATGAGTCTGTCTCACGTTATTATTTTTTAACAAGGGGGATGAGGATATTCACCAGTTTAGGAAAATGGACACATGTGAATTTATACTTAATTTATATTTATACAGGAATAAGGATGCAAAGCAATTTAAAGATTTAAAAAGTAGAAAAAAATGTAACCGGCATCCAGATGAAAACAAAGATGAAAATTTACAAAATTGCAAATTTAGAAGAAAAGAACTGCAAATTTATGATAATTTTTTTCTTTTGCATATGTACAGGAAAAACGTTGCAAATTTATGAGATAAAAGTTGAAAATTTACAAGGGGAAAATGGCAAGATGTACTCCAGCTTCTCTAAAACCACCCAAAACACTATCAAAAGCAAATGTCCATCCATCCATCCATCCATCCATCCATCTTCTACTACTTTTCCGGAGGTCCGGGTGGCGGAGGCAGCAGTTCAAGCAGAGAAGCCCAGACTACCCTCTCCCCCGCCACCTGCTCCAGCTCTTTAGAGAGGATACCAAGGCGTTCCCAGACCAGCTGGGAGACATAGTCTCTCCATCGCGTCCTGGGTCTGCCCCGGGGTCTCCTCCCAGTGGGACGTGCCTGAAACACCTCAAGTGGGAGGCGTCCAGGAGGCATCCTGATCAGATGCCCATACCACCTCAACTGACTCCTTTCAATGTGGAGGAGCAGCAGTTCTACTCTGAGCCTCTCCCGGATGACTGAGCTCCTCACCCTATCTCTGAGGGTGAGTCCAGCAATCCTACGGAGAAAGCTCATTTCAGCCGCTTGTATCCGCGATCTCGTTCTTTCGGTCATTACCCAAAGCTCGTGACCATAGGTGAGAGTAAGAACGTAGATTGACTGGTAAATCGACAGCTTTGCCTTAGAACTCAGCTCCCTCTTCACCACAACAGACTGGTACAATGTCCGCATCACTGCAGATGCTGCTCCAATCCGTCTGTCGATCTCTCGCTCCATTTTCCCCTCACTCGTGAACAAGACCCCAAGATACTTAAACTCCTCCACTTGGGGCAGGAGCCTGTCCCCAACCCAGAGAGGACAATCCACCTTTTTCCGGCTGAGGACCATGGACTCCGACTTGGAGGTGTTGATTCTCATCCCAGCCGCTTCACACTCAGCGGAAAACCAACCGTCCCATTGCCCAAAATAGTATATAGTGGCTTTTTATACACAACATTTTTTAATTGCCTTTGAATTGGTTGGAGCTTTTTACGTCTTCCACCTACTTTAGTTTGCGTGGATCTATGAATATTCTAATTAGCTCCACCCATACTCCCACCCACCAATAGCTGGAAGAAGAGGACTTTGAGCCAGGGCTCCGAGAAAGCAGTCCAACTTCAGGAAGGATCATTCTCGGTGGAGTGGAAAGTTGCTGCCCGGCCCCACTTGGAGGCTGGATGGCTCCCCGCCGGTTTCTGGTTGCTCACTCACCATGGATCTCCTGGCGGGCCATGCCAGCGACCGAGAGCAGCTGGTTGGGGTCTCCCGGAGCAGCACCCCGTTTGCCAGCAAAGTTCAAGCCAGGTCCCGCCCTCTCCCCTCCCTCCTATCTGCCTGACAAATCTTGCTGCTTCTCGGCTCCTCCCTTTTCCCCCGAGGTAACCAAAAGTATCTATCTGATTGGTTATAACATTAACCAATCAGGCTAAGTAGGTATGCTTACGTAGGTAGAAACGGTCTGTCCAAACTTGCTCATTTGGGTGGGAGGTGGTGGGTGGGGGCATTTTCTAGCTGGAAATTCACAGCAGAAAAACACAGACTTGGGATTGTGGTCAGATTTTGTTCTTAATATGTCTTGTAAGTAACAAAAACATGTTACAGGCATGTTAGCAGAAAAAAAAAAAAAAAAAAAAAACTTGATTTTTGCCAGAGTGTCACTTTGACATTTTTGATTAGAACTGGGTGCAAAAAGTCATTTTATTCAGTTCTGTAACATGATATAGAAAGGTTTATGATGATATAGGGGGGAGGGGGAACTTGTCCCAAACTTTTCCAGTTTGGGAGGTGACAATGTCCCTCCTCCCTTGGTTTACATATATGAATAGGGATGGGGTGATGGCAGGTTAACAAAGGGGATAATTTTGGGTCATTTTGCTAATAAGTGGGATAGTTCTCCCCCCCCCCCATACCCCTTCAAATCACCTGGTTTGTCTCAACAGAAGTGTAAATATGTAAACCCAGAACATCAAAGTCCTTCCTCACATGTGTTCCAGCCATTCACTGACCCAGCTGATCACCTGATAAGCACAGCACTCAGCAGTGAAAGTGATGA
This sequence comes from Pholidichthys leucotaenia, assembly GCA_020510985.1. Lineage (NCBI taxonomy): Eukaryota > Metazoa > Chordata > Actinopteri > Cichliformes > Pholidichthyidae > Pholidichthys > Pholidichthys leucotaenia. Next base: position 470,151,053 of record CM035837.1, on the reverse strand, counting down.
GCTGATCTAGTAATAGTTGATAAATGGCACATTTATCAGAAAAAAAATGTAAATTTACAGTTAGAAGAAAAACTTCACTAGTTGGTGAGAAATTGTCAAATTTATGAGGAAAAAAGTAAAAAAAAATGTACAACAGTTGTAGATTTTTTTGGGAAAAAGACCCAAAATTGTGAAAAAATGACAAAATTGTGACAGTAAAGTCATGTCGTACTACTACAGTAACTTTTTTAGTTGACCCTTTTTTTATAGTGAAGCTTCAACTCCACTACAAGAAATAGTCAAGACAAACTGTCATGGTTTGAGCGCTGATCTCGTCCGCACTCGAGCCATGCATCATCCTCATCGGGTTTGACAACGGTGTGTACCTTCCAGCTCCCTGAGCCTTTATTGTGACAGCACTCGGAGGGGCTTCCTGCTGTCAAGTCTGACAGCTGTGCTGCATTTCGGCTCATCAGCGGTCCTCCATTTAAGAGGGCCCTGGGAGCGGAATAATGCGGCAGTCTCGTCAAAGATTTCTCCCTTGCCAGACGTTGAGCGAGCATTCCTCGGCTCAGACGTCAACGATTCCTTCATGGTCGGACGTATCGACCATCCCATGGTTATGATCGTAAGTGTGCTTCCTTGTTTGCCTCATGGTCCCTTGTATGTAGTGTTGTACGTTTTAGCCCACCGTGGCTCATTGTTTTGTGTTTTCTTTTGTTCAATAATAAACTGTGCAAACTTCACCAGTGTCTTTTGGCGTCTTATGGTGGCTCGCGAGGGCCACCGCATGACAGTAGACTGCCGCCAGACTGAGACGCCAGTCCCGGTGAGTTTCGCCTCAAGTGGACGTTTGTTTCCCCTGCCTGGGTACCTGCACGTTGGGAGGTCATGTCATCTTTCAGGAGCCGCGTTCGGAGCCTGGGCTATGAACTAGCGGAGGCCCTGGACGACACAGATGGAACGCTTTTCTCCGCTATGCTCTACGACACCCCAAACGATATACGCCGGCACCTGGGCTACACTGAGAATATTCTTAATAACCTTCCTCGCTACTTCGACCACCTGGAAGTCACGAAGAGGAGGGCAGACATCGCTGCCCAACGCGAGTTACTCCGTGGGCTGGAGGGAAACTCTGGCAGGAAGCCGAAGAGGAGGCTTCGTCGCTCCTCGGTTTGGGATCCCGTTCCTGTCCCCGATCCGGTCCAGGAGTTCGCATCACCCAGGGGTCATCTTCGAATGAGCATGACGTCAGTTGGGAATCCCTCAGAGATGTTGCAGCTGACAGCAATCTCTATCTGGGACCGAGTGCTGCAGCTTGCTCCGCCGGTCACCCCACACAAATCATTAAGCACGTGACGGCGGCTGTCAGGCTGGTTGAGAGGAACCCCGAGCTGAATGACTATCTGGAGTACGCTGACTTGCTCGCCTCCGTTTCAGCCCAAGAGCGGCGTTTTCCGGACCTCACCTTCACCTCGCCATCAGCCAGAAGACATCGGCGCCATGCCCAAAGCGAACCTCAACAAGATCCCCGCCTGAATCCGCCTTCGGCGAAGCCCGTTAGTGGACCATCGCGAGCGGCTCCCCCTCGTCCTCCCAGGGGGCCCTCTGTCACCATCCAGTGGGGAAAGGGAGGAACAACGTCCCCTACAGCAGGCACCATCCACCCTCCAGGAAACAGGCAAGTGCAAGTGCATTCTCCTCTTCATAGTTGTGATTTGCCTTGTCTGACTCCTGGGGGCAGAGTTCGGGGTTTGCAGTCCCCCGAGCTCCCACCACCTGCTGTAGCTCTTATCACTAAACCTGCTGCCTCTGTGTCTCCCTCCATTGAGCGGTCCATGATGCCAGGCCTACGTTGCCGGACGAGGAGGGGGCCTGCGGTTCTGGAGAGCCTGGTTCCAGTGCCGCAGCCATGTCGTGGGCAGAGGAGGAGAGCAGACTGCAGCATGGAACCTGCGCCGACGATGAAGCGTTCCCGGGCCTCCACGGAGGAGCAGTTCGAGCCAGCGGGTCGAGGGTGCCCTGCCACCACGCCGTGCGGGTTATCGGCGTGGACGTCAGCGCCGAAGGATCCTCAGACTGCAGAGACTATCATGCCGGCTGTGGAACCCGCTGTGGCCGAGTGGGAGCCTGACGACGAGCTTCTCCGTCCTGAGTGTGGATCGACGAAGTCCTGGATGGCGACAGAACCCGAGTGCAGGCAAGTGCTCTACTTTGTTTTTCTCCTTTCCATCTTGGAGCATTTCTGCCTGTCTCTCGGGGAGGCGAGCCAGGGGCAGCCGTCTGCTGCACCCGAGCTCGTCTCGCTGGGTTCTGTCGCTGCCGGTGATTCTGATCCCAGTTCTTTCTTGTCTCCTGAGCCTTCTTCCAGAGTCACCGGTGCAGTGCCAGTCGCTGTGCTGGAGGTTCCAGGTTCAGGGTCGGAGGTCGTCACCAGTGCCACGCCAACCCAATCGGGGTCCAATGCGGGTGCAGCTGAGACCTAGTCGAGGTCCAATGTGGGTGCAGCCGCAAGTGCAGCATCGGTATGGGTCAAGATCGGTGGAGGAGCTGCAGACCCTTTGCCACCTGACATTGTGCGGGTTCATCGTCACCTTCATCTCCCTCGTCATAGTCACCAACCCAGCTCATCACCGCCGGGGGCCGTTGGGGGGCCTCTACGTTCGGCCCGGCTCTCCCACGTCTTCCCCCTGCCAGGGAGGCCTCCGCCAATTGTTTCCCCACGGTTGTGGTGGCTGAGGGATGCGGGTCGTCCGCCAGAGGAACTGTTTCGCTGGTTCAGCGCCCCAGGTTGGCCACCCGCATTACTGTGCGTTCAACTGGGCAACCTGGTTTGGCCGCCGGAGGTTCTGACTTTCCGGGCCTGGGACTGGGGTAGGCCGCCCGATCTTGTCCTTTTCCTCGTAATCACCCCTTGGCCAATGGACGCAGGGAGACCACCGGAACTGTTCCCGTTGATTTTGGACTCTGCCTGTCGTCATCCTCTTGGGTTGTGTGGTCCCATTGAGGTTGTAGGTCATTCGGTGTGATAGTTCTGCTCAGTGTTCTTGCCTTTATTAGCATGTTTTTTTTTTCCCCTCTTCTGTCTGAGGGACGTAACGTGCTTGACTTGTGGGTTTTTTCTTTCTTTTTCTTGCCCTGTGTGTTACTGTGCATTATGGAGTATTGCATTCTCTGTTAACCGTGCTCTGTAATTGCCTCAGTTGTGCCTGTTTTGTTTATGATTTGAGTATTGGGGAGTATTGTGTTTTTCTGTTGCTGGTCCTCTCCCTCCAGGCCTGCTCCCCCAGCCGCCCACCCTGGGGTGGGGGTGGGGACTTGGGTATCATTGGGCGTTCGGAGCTTTATTTCTCTCTTTCTCTCTTTCTCTCTTTATTTAGTTCTTTATTTTATCAATATCAATATTTTATCAATTATTTTATCAATATCATGAATCATTCCTGTTCATCCCAGTCTTTGGTCGAAAGTGTTTTTGTGTATTATTCTCATCTAGCTTAGTTCTCCTAGTCCTTAATTTATTTCTGAAAGTATTTCTTTAATTATTATTGTCTGATTAGTTTTCTTTGGGTTCTCAGGTTGATTTTGTAGCACTTCCTGTTTTGGTTCTGTGTAGTTTTTATTTCAGTAGTCTCTTCCTGTCATCCTTGGTTGTGATTTTCTACTTTACCATTTTCTTGTGATGATATAACCTCCTCCTCAGCCTGATTCCTCTCACCTATGCCCCCAGCTGTTTCCCTTTGTGTGATTAGTCTGGAATAAATTCAGTCTGGTCTTATGTTTACCTGCATCCTGTTGCAGAATTATGGTTTGTTCCTCCATTCCCCCAGCTTCTCTGTTTTAAGTTTTGTTTACTCAGCCTTCGATGACATTTGTAGTTTATCCCTTTGACTTTTTGAGTTTAGATTAGTGTTGTTTTCAGCCCTCATGCTGCTCTTCATTTTGTCTTAATATATCTTCCATAAACTGTTCATTGTCTGCGTTTGGGTCCTCCTTCCCTGCCTGCAATCCAAAATATTCATTCATTCATTCATTCATTCGTCTTCTTCCGCTTAATCCTTTTCGGGTCGCGGGGGGGCTGGAGCCTATCCCAGCATCTTTGGGCGAGAGGCAGGGTACAAACCTAAAAAGAGAAACGTGAAGGTGGAAGTGAGAAACAGACAGTGTTGGATGTAAACCTGGACTTGTTGAATGACAGTGCTCAGTTTTGTTGTACTGCACTGTTAAGACCATTAAATACTCTGCAAGAACAGAGAAATCTGTTCTCTCTCCCAGGGCTGCAAGAACAAAATGACATCATTTTGTTCTTGCTGCCCTGGATTGGGAGTTCTTGCAGCTTGTTCTTGACACATCATCATGACGGAACTTTTTTCTTGCGTGGTGTCCGAGAACTATTGTGTGATTGGTTAGAAATTTGAATTTCAACCTCGGTGGCCCCAGGCAGGAGCAGAGCTGCAGGCTCAGCTGCCCCAGGCAGGAGCGGTGCTGCACCCTCGGTGGCCCCAGGCAGGAGTGGAGCTGCAGCCTCAGTGGCCCGAGGCAGGAGTGGAGCTGCAGCCTCAGTGGCCCGAGGCAAGAATGGAGCTGCAGCCTCAGTGGCCCGAGGCAAGAGTGGAGCTGCAGCCTCAGTGGCCCGAGGCAAGAGTGGAGCTGCAGCCTCAGTGGCCCGAGGCAAGAGTGGAGCTGCAGCCTCAGTGGCCCGAGGCAAGAGTGGAGCTGCAGCCTCAGTGGCCCGAGGCAGGAGCGGAGCTGCACCCTCGATGTCCCCAGGCAGGAGCGGAGCTGCACCCTCGATGTCCCCAGGCAGGAGCGGAGCTGCACCGTCGGTGGCTCCAGACAGGAGCGGAGCTGCACCCTTGGTGGCCCCCGGCTGGGACATAGCTGCTCCCGCGGTGACCTCAATGGGGGGAGCTGGACCCATGATTGTCTCGGGTGGTGAGCTTGAGCCCACGGAGACATCTGGCTCAGGTGGATCCTTCTCGGCGACCCTGGGAGAAAGCTCAGAAAACACAGGCAGAAAAACTTGGTCAGGGTCACCAGCAGCAGCAGAGTCTGGCAAGGTGAGCTTAGGTGCAGCTGATGGCTGAACTTGGCTCTCCTTCCCAAGAGCCAGGCAAGACCTCTCCAATAAAGGAACAACATAAACCAAAGAGGACACTTGCCTGAACTCGAGCTCCACCGCCATCCAGGACTCTGTCGATCCAGACAACGTCTTGGGCCTGGTCCATTAGAGGTCTGGCTCCAACTCTGCTGTAGGGGCTTCTGCAGCAGGCATGATGGTTGGTGCGGTCCAGATCTTCTCCAGCGAGGTGACCCACGAAGGCAGCTCCTCCGTTGTGGGTTCTGGAGGTGACCTCCCTGTTGGCGCTGGATCCAGGGTAGCCGAAGCCGGGAGACGCCCTCTCATCGGCGCGCGCTTCGGATCGGAGGCACCACTGACCCTGCTGAGGACCGGGGGACACTCAGGGGCGAATGGAGGAGACACGAGGGAAGATTGTGAGAGACATTTATTTGCAGCAGAGGGAGAAAATCCAGTGGACTGTATGGGCTGGTTTTCCTCGCCAGGAACCAGGCAAGAATATTCATCCCTTAGCAGTAAAGAACAAGAGTTCACTTGTTCACTGGCGCACGATGGTCCCTGCTGCAGCAGGCCTGGAGTTAATCCTTTCAGTGGTTACGGCGAGTTGGCAGTCCTCAGAAGAACATGGAGGTACCGTATCCACAGGAATGATCACAGGTGGAAACTTGGGCTTTGATGGTGCTGGATCCCTTGATGCTGAAACCAGGGGATGCTCATTCGTCAGCACTGGCTCGGGGATATAGCTGGCTCTCTTCTCCCTCGCTGGGCATGGTGGTGGCGCAGAGCTGAGAGTAGCAGCATCTACTGACCCTGCTGTCACCTGGTGATTCTGTCTCGGGACCAGAGGAAATTTAGGGGAGACAGGAGAAGGAGTTGAAAAAATGGTTACAGCAGCTGCTTCTGGGGACCCAGTGGATTGTAATACCTGGGCCCCACCACCAGGAATTAGGCAAGCAGTTTCAGTTACGGGAGAAAAAGGGTGAATGGGAACTTGCCTGAATTTCTGGGGAATGATGGTGTCAGCTGCAGTTCCGGGATCAGGCTCCGTCTCCGTCTCTCTGACAGTCTCGAGCACCGTCTGGGTGGAGGATGATGGTGTGGTCTTGAGCCGGGATTGAGCCGGGAGTGGCGAGACCTCCACCCCCATGAACGTTTCTTCTTCTGCCCAGGTTGAAGGGAGGGAGGATCCTCCGAAAACTCCTCAAGCCATCGTTTGGTTTCAAATATCATGGTGAGGAGAGGAGTTAAACCCATGCAGCTCCAGAGGTTGGGGCAGCTCTCAATAAGTCCGGCTGCATTGTTCACAAAGCCAAAAATGGCCACGGGGGTGTGGATGGCTTGAGCCTAAGAGGCACAATATATAGCCAGGTCTGCCACTGCACACTCCTCTCTACTCAACCCCAAAACGCTCAAGTCCATGGTAGCCATCTTCCTCTACTCCTCCAGACAAAAAGGCAGTAACACACACAAAAAAAGAAAAAGCAAACTCACGGCTGCTGGTGCCCACTCTGGCAGCGTCCTTCTGTCATGAATTGCTTTTCAGGGGAGGAAAAAGGCATCAAACACCGGCTGTGAGTTTGCAGGATTTAGTGAACGAAAATAACAAACTAACAAACAACATGAGAAAGGAAAAGGCACAGGTCAGCAAAACAGCACGGCTAAGGCGAGGGAATTGCCAGCAAAACCTGGAGGCTAAACACAGAAAAACAGGGAAGCTAAATAGCACTCCTACGGTGAAAATGATTGCCAGCTAAACCTGGAGAATAAGTGGACACGTAGTACATAAATCATAGACTTACATGTGAGAGATGAGAGCTGAAAGTAGGACACTGCACCATGCAATGGCACAGAGCCCCTAAAATAGTGGTCGGAATGATTGGTATGATGAACAACAGATGTGAGTGACTGAACGGGCAGGAGAGAGTGAGGATAAATGATTAGGATCAGCTGAGTGCATGAGAGGGAGGCGAATAAACCTGGCAGCTGACAGGACACGCCCACATGGGGCCAAACGCCACTGACAGCTATCAGCAGTAGAAAGGCAGACTGGGGAATAGAATAACATACATAATAAATACACAAAAATACAGAATAAAAATAAAACACAAGTAAGAAAAATGGCAGACAGTGTTTGAGCACAAAAACCCAAGCAGGCACGAAATAGAACATAACAGTAAATAAATAGGGAAAATGCTATGAAACCGACTCTGGTGAAAATCTCCAGTACTCAGTTCATGACATTCTGTTTACTGGAGTCACAGAACTGCAGGTGGCTGCTGTCTGCTGGTGTGTTGAAAATAATTTGGTATGAACTGGTTTATCAAATCTGGTGGAAAGGTTAAAATGGAACCAGAAATATTTCTGCTCTAAGTTCTTATAGAGGGTGGGATGTGAAATGTTAAGACGATTTTTCTTTTTTTGTCAAATTTGTAGAAGAATTCAATTCAATTCAATTCAATTCAACTTTATTTATATAGCGCCATTTCACAACAACAGTCATCTCATAGCACTATCAACTGTAAATACTGAAAATACTGAAACTGAAAATACACCAGTTGCTGCCATGGTAACAACTGTAAATGTGATCATAAAGACAGAAAGTAAATAGCAGCTGCTGACGAGGAATGTTTCTTTACAATTACAGGCTTAAGAACTGATCCTCCATGGATTTCAACACGACCAGACGTGATAAAACAAACTGCTATGGTCTTATTAAACTGACACTTCGTGGGCCCCTTTACAGTTCACACAGTAGCTGTTTTATTGTGAAGCTTTCAATGTCAGTGAACACACCTGTTATGTAGTCAGTGCAGGGCTCCAATGTTAAACCTGACCAATCAGAGGCCAGTCATGTAGGACAGGTCATTCCTATTGGCTGTTCTGTCACATCACCACAGACTATAGAGTCATTGGAATAAATTCCTGCAGGAAAAGCTGCTATCCCAGCACTGCCAACAACTACCTATACATGGTGGTGTAGTGGTTAGCATTATTGCCTCACAGTAAGAAGGTTGTTGGTTCAAATCCACCAGCCATCAGGGCCTCTCTGCGTGCAGGTTGTATGTTCTCCCCATGCTTGTGTGGGTTTACCCTGGGAGCTCTGGTGTCCTCCCACATTCCAAAAACATGCAAGTCAGGTTAAATGGAGACTCTAAAGTGGTCCTGGGTGTGAATGTGTGTGTGAACGGTGAAAGGATTGGCCCCGAACTGTGGCTGCCTCATCCAGGTGGATGTCCTTGAATTTCCCTCTGGGATTAATAAAGTATACACAAAATACAAATACTAATGACTAAAGAGTCTTAAATTAGAAGAAAAAAGTCTTTAATGAGTATTAGTAAATCTGGACCATGAGTGGATAAGTTGTGGGCATTATCTCATCTGTGGCATAAACTGCAAAGAAAGACATGATGAATCAGTTTTATTAAGAAATATACTTTAAGTGTGTCTGTTCTGTTATGAAAAATAAACAAACAGTTTAGTGAAGTAGCAACACAGATCATCTGTACATGAACTCTCTGACTGGTTTTTGTCTTTCAGGGCGACCTGTCAGAGTGATCGTTATTGAAGATACAGACGCCATTTTACCATGTTCCAGCACCCAGAAAAACATTGACTTAAAACGCTTTGACTGGAAGAAAGACAAAGATGACATGAAGAAAAAGAAAGATGTGTTTCTGTATGACGGCCCTGATTCAAAACCTGATGATGATCGAGTCTCATATTTTAAGAATCAGGTGACATCCGGCAACTTCTCCATAAAAATAACAAAAACCGAGCTGACTGACAGTGGAAACTACACCTGTAACATTAATCCAAAGCCAGGGGGGTCCAGTGATGAGACACACATAGTTCAGGTTCAGGTTCAGGTTCAGGTTACTTTATTTGTACCCGTAGGTAGATTTGTTTTGCAGTTGGTGACATCCATATTTACAAGCCACTAATTACATTCAACATAGACACAAACCCAGGCACACATCTTACAAAATAGGTAAATATAAAATATGTACAATATAATTTTTTATAGCTTGTTCAACTCTTTGACAGCAGCAGGGACAAAGCTGTTTTTGTAGCGCTGGGTTCTACTTTTTGGGACAGCAAACCTCCGTCTGGAGGGAAGAAGCTGAAAGTTGCAGTGCAAAGGGTGGGAGTCATCATTTAAAATCGAGTCGGCCATCCTCTGTACTTGTCTGGTGTACAGGGATGTCAGGCTCAGCTGTGACTCACCAAGCAAATGACTGGACTAGTTGAGATAGTTGAGCTTATTGTCAGTAAGTACTGCCATAAAAACTCTTTATGTATGAAACTAAAGCTGAAGCTACTGCCTCATCAGTCACATGACTGATATCAACTGTTTTCCACCTTTAACAATGCTATACAGTCACGCCAACATCAGTCAGACATACCAAGTTTACAGCATCATTTGCACATTGGCTAATGCTAACTTCTAGCCAATGTGCAAATGATGCTGCAAACTTGGTATGTCTGATTGATGTTGGCGTGACTGTATAGCATTGTTAAAGGTGGAAAACAGTTGATATCAGTCATGTGACTGATGAGACAGTAACTTCAGCTTTAGTTCATACATAAACTTTTAAGTTTCATTAACCTCACACAACAACCAATGTCGACTACAGTCCAATTTCCAACCTGCAATTCAACGGCAAAGAGCCACTGCTCAACAGTTGCATTGGTCTGGGAGAGGAGGAGAATCTGGCTTTTAAAAAAAGAAACACAATCCCACAGACATCCCCTTCAAACATCCATGTCCTCACGGGCTGCTCAGATGTCCTCTGGTCCCTCTGGCTCTGAAGAAAGCTGGTGGAGTTAATTCATGGAACTAATTGCTGGTCACAGGTGAAGCCAGCTGATGGAACCAACTTCTGTCACTCTTTAACTGCTGTTGATTAGTTTGTCCAGGTGATGAAACGTCTCTGTTCAAAGACCGTAAAAAAGGATGACGGATGGATGGATGGATAGATGGATGGATGTCCCTCACATCAACATTGTCAAACTCCAGTCTTCCAGCTTCTTCTCTCTTCTCTCCTGACTCTCCCATCTCACCTCTCCTCTCTGGGCTGTTTTCATCTGTTGCTGTGGCAACCACTGCACTTCCTTTCACGACTCACCAAAATAAAGCATATATACATTTGAACACAATTACATTGCCTACAGAAAATATGTGAACAAAACAAGAACAAAAATTCTCATTAAGAGTAAATTTACAACACATAACAAAAATAATAAAAGTAAATCCTAAACTTCTCACTTGGTTACAGTTAGAAAATCAATTCCCTGTGTGCATGCTGCTGATCACACCGCTACTTTAAATATCAAATATTCTTGATACCAGAAATGTTAACAATCTTTACAAAGTGAATGTAAGTTAATGTACGTAGTGACGTCTCAAATAATGTGGTGATATCTATTCAGCAGAGACATTAACCAGTCTCCTCTGTAGGCTCATTATGGACATCTGTGGAATTGTGGTTCTTTTTTAATCATTATATTCCTCTATTTAATTCATACATAATATTACAGCCTAACATTTTGTGTATTTTATCTGATTACCTCAGTAACGATCTCACACACTCATGTTTTTCTTTCTTCTTCTTTGCTTTTTAGATCCCATCTTAAAGGACAGAAGACCAAGAGAGGGTGAGTCACGAGTTTAATGAGGTCACTGACGATTATATCAGTATATATGTGAACGTATCTATAAACAGAGACAGATAAAACACTGACATTCGTGTGTGTTCAGCGAATTCACAACAAAAATCTGGATGATACCATCTATTTAATTTAATTTATCTGAGCCTACACGTATGTCTGAGGGCACACCTCTGCCCAGGTTCTAGTGGTTCACCAAAATTATGAGAGGCTGTTCCTCTAACCTGTAAAAGATCATGAGAAAAGTAGAAAATTTATGAGTTGAAAAGACACATGTACAATAATAATCACTGAAAATGTATAGCAAGGAAATGCATTAAAAAGATGTACTCAATTTATGACAAAAAGTCATTAAATCACAAGAAAAAAGTAGCACATTTACAAGGAAAAATCTCTCTTTTACAAAGAAAAATAATAAAGACATGGGGGGTATTGGTGAAAAGTCAAAAAGTTGGAAGGAAAAAATGAATTTATGAAAATATTCACAAATAAAATAATGCAGATTCATGAGCAAAAAAGCCTTAAATTTTCATGCAGCCTCAAAATTTTTGATAGTCTAATTATAAGGAAAAAAACGAAGAAAAATAGTCATAAAAGGAAAGAAAACATGTGGCCACTTTATTAGAATGTTCAAAAGCTTATCAGATTTTTAAAATAAATGTACATGTTTTCTTCCTCAAATATTTGTGACTTTATTCTTAGAAATGTATTACTTTTTGCATATTTTTTCCACATTAAGCATTTTTTTACTCATAAATTTGGCTCTGATATTTTCACACAATTGTGTCAAGATTCCTTGTCATGTTGTTGCTCTTTCTTTGTAAAGTTAAAAATTTATTCTCATAAATTTGTGTTTTTTCATAATTTTGAGACTTTTTATTGTCATTATGACTTTTATTCAAAAATCAGCAATTTTTAAAACAACTTAATTGGCTACTTTTTTCTGACCAATTTTCACTTTTTTGTAATAAAACTGACTTTAGTATAAAATTGCAGCTTTTTATGAAAAGATCAGACCTTTTTTCCCATAAATTTACAATTTTTTGCAACTGATTTATTGAGAGCTGAATCAGAATAGATGAACAGTTACTTCAACTCTGATTTCAGTGCTACAGAAATTATAACCAGAGGTGGGAAGTCTTCATCTCTCACCTACGGAAGAACTTTGACCACATTCTGAGGGAGTCTGGAGACATGTAGTCTGAATGGGCCATGTTCTCCACCTCCATTGTTGAAGCAGCTGCCCAGAGCTGTGGCCGCAAGGTTGTTGGTGCGCAGGGCTGTTGTGATAACCACAATTATGAAGTGACACTCTATGGACAAGCCTACCGCGGAGGAAAACGAACAATCGCAGTGTTCACTTTTTTTTGTGTGTGTGGCTATATCTCATTGTTCACTTATGTGCCCTATTGATTGATAAATAAATTGTTAAATGTTAAATGTATTTTTATTGCCAATGGCATGTTTGCACCTGGTACTGTGGAAGCTTCCACAGCACAATGTAGGGCACTCTCTCTCCAGATGGACTCCAGCAGGCAGTTGTGGTGGAAGTGTTTGGACTCCTTGCTAAATACAGACGTGACAATGAGCACTGAAAGGGCACAAAGTGTGTTATTTCATTCTGAGCGGAGTGTGTATGATCCTGACAGTTGAGCTCTGACAGCGAAACAGCTACTGCATAGTGCATTGCTTGTTTGAATGTGATTTTTCGCACAGTGGCAAAAATCACAGTGACAAAAATCCAAAAATCACGGAGACAAGAGCCACGCAGGGTCCTGTACGAAAGCTGTCCCATTTAAATAAGCTGAATATTGCTGCAGTCTCCAGTCCACACACCCTGTAGTTACCGCCACTGCTTTATGAAAATGATCCTTTTTTTTTTTTAACAGAATGAGCAATTCATGCCTGTAGAAAGACCAGAGCTCCACACAATTGTCACACACGCACATAAAGTTGAAAGCAGAGCTGCACCGAGTTTCTCACAGCTTCCATCGTTTGCCACATAAGTTATGAACCTGGTTTCAATTACAAGACCACAGGGCCCTAAAAACCTTTGCAATAATACTGCATATTGCGGTGTTGAGCTATCCACCATCACTGTAGGGGAAATTCTTCTACCGCAACAGCCCTATTGGTGCATCATGTGGTGGCAACCCCAAACCAAGTGGTGGACACCAGTGGTGAAGGGGGCCATCAAGCTGAAGGAGTCCTATTGAGCTTAGTTGGCTTGTGGGACTCCTGAAGCAGCTGAGGTGTACCGGCAGGCCAAGTGGCGTGCAGCTCGGGTGGTTGCTGAAGCCAAAATTCGGGTGTGAGAGGAGTTTGGTGAGGCCATGGAACAAGACTTTCGGTTGGGCTTGAAGAGATTCCTTTCAAACTGTACGGCGACTCAGGAGGGGGAAGCAGCTCTCTGTCCACACTGTTGATGGTGCGGATGGCATGCTCCTGACTTTGACTGGGGACATTGTTGGGCAGTGGAAGGAATACTTAGAGGATCTCCTCAATCCCACTGACATGCTTTCCACAGAGGAAGCAAGACTTGAGGATGAGGGAGACGACTCGCCCATCACAGGGACTGAGGTCACAGAATAGTTAAAAAAAACCTCTTTGGTGACCGGGCCCCGGGGGTGGATGAGTTTCGCCCTGAGTACCTTAAGGCCCTGGATGTTGTAGAGCTGTCATGGTTGACACGCCTCTGCATTGTTGCGTGGAGGTCGGGGACAGTACCTTTGGCATGGCAAACCGGGGTGGTGGTTCCTTTTTTTAAAAAGGGGGGACTGGAGGGTGTGTTCCAACTTTAGAGGGATCACACTCCTCAGCCTCCCTGGGAAGGTCTATGCCAAGGTACTGGAGAGGAGAGTCCGGCCGTTGGTCGAACCTCGGATTCAGGAGGAGCAGTGTGGTTTTTGTCCTGGCCGTGGCACATGGACCAGCTCTTGACCCTCTCGAGAATCCTCGAGGATTTGTGGGAGTTTGCCCAACTAGTCCACATGTGTTTTGTGGACTTTGAGAAAGCATTCAACCGCATCCCTCGTGGACTCTTGTGGGGGGTGCTTCAGGAGAATGAGGTATTGGGCTCGTTGTTAGGGGCCATCCGGTCCCTAAACGACCATTGCAAGAGTTTGGATCGTATTGCCAACACCCAGTCAAACTCATTTCCATTGAGAGTTGGACTCCGCTCAGGCTGCCCTTTGTCACCAATTCTATTCATAATTTTTATGGACATGATTTATAGGTACAACCAAAGATTGGAGGGTGTTGTGCTCGGTGACCACAGGATCTCATCTCTGCTGTTTGCAGATGATGTTGTCCTGTTGGCTTCATCATTGACCTACAGGTCTTACTGGGATGGGTTGGTACTGAGTGTGAAGTGGCTAGGATGAGAATCCACACCTCCCAAGTCCAAGTCCATTGTCCTCAGCTGGAAAAAGGTGCATTGTCTTCTCCAGGTTGGGGACAAGCTCCTGCCCCAAGTGGAGGAGTTTAAGTATCTCGGGGTCTCATTCACGAGTGAGGGGAGAATGGAGCAAGAGATTGACAGATGGATCGGAGCAGCATCTTCAGTGATGCAGACGTTGTACCGGTCTCTTATGGTGAAGAGGGAGCTAATCTCTAAAGCTAAGCTCTCGATTTACTTGCCAATCTACATTCCTACCCTCACCTATGGTCATGAGCTTTGGGTAATGACCAAAAGAATGAGATCGTGGATACAAGCGGCAGAAATGAGCTTTCCCCGTAGGATTGCTGGACTCACCCTTAGAGATAGGGTGAGGAGCTCAGTCATCTCGGAGAGGCTCAGAGTAGAACCGCTGCTCCTCCATATCGAAAGGAGCCAGTTGAGGTGGTTTGGGCATCTGATCAGGATGCCTCCTGGACGCCTCTCACTTGAGGTGTTTCGGGCACGTCCCACTGGGAGGAGACCCCGGGGCAGACCCAAGACTTGCTGGAGAGACTACATCTCCCAGCTGGCCTGGGAACGTCTTGGTTTCCTCTCTGAAGAGCTGGAGCAGGTGGCTGGGGAGAGGAAAGTCTTGGCTTCTCTGCTTGAGCTGCTGCCTCCATGGACCTCCGGAAAAGTGGTAGAAGATGGATGGATGGAAAAATTATAAATTCATTAACAGATCCACTTATTTTTGATAAGATTGAGTTATTATGGTATAAAGACTCAGAGTCAAAGATTTTTATTTGTCAATCCTCCTATACATACAGTAGAATTGAAATGGTGCTTCTCTGTTTTCAGTGGTGTGCAGTGTAAAAAAAATAAATAAAAGGAATAAGTCTGGAAAAACAACAACAGCAGTCTGTGTACAGTAATGCTATCCGTAGTGTAAATGGCGACAAAAGAGAGACCAAGACCTCCCATAATGCAAATCAAGATAAACTATGACACCCAGCAATCTTATATACAGAAAAGTAGAGCAGCAATACTCGTAGTACCAAGTTCAATGCAGTAGTGTAGGTGCAGACAGTGACAGATAAGACTGAACATAATCAGTATTGCAGTAACAGACAGCAGCAGGTATGGCATTTGTGCAAATGGTTGCACTAAAGTGCAGAGACATACAGCAGCAAATGTGTTACTGTGGGCGTGCCAGTCTTTCTGTGCCAACAACTGAGGTAGTTATTGTGCGGGTGAGTGCGTTAAGGTCTGGGGGGCGGGGGTGGGGGTGGGTGGTGGACAGAGTTCAGGGTCCTGATGGCCTGATGAACAAAGCTGTTTAGCAGTCTTGTGGAGCAGGCCTGGAGGCTCTGGTATCTTTTCCCCAAGGACAGGGGGCTGAAGAGGGAGTGTGAGGGGTGGGAGGTGTCGCTTGCAATGTTGATGGCTCTGCAGGTGAGGTAGATGTCAGGGGGGCACCAGTGATCTTGCTGGCTGCTTTCACTGTGCATTGTAGTGTCTTCCGGCAGGAGGCGGTGCAACTTCCACACCACACCGTGCTGCAGCTGGTGAGGATGCTCTCATTGGTGCCCTGGTAGAATGAGCACATGCTGGGGGATGAGACTCGTGCTCTCCTCAGTTTGCGGAGGAAATGGTGGCGAGTCATCTTGGCCAGTGATGTGGTGTTGTTGGACCAGGAGAGGTCCTCAGAGATATGCACCCCCAGGAACTTGGTGATGCTCCCCCTCTCCACAACTGCTCCATCAATGATCAGAGTGAGAGATGCTGTGTGTGTCCCCTCCTGAAGTCGACCGCAATCTCCTTGGTTTTTTCCCCATGTTCAGGAAGAGATTATTGTCTTTCCACTACTGGACCAGTTGGTTCACCTCATTTCTGCAGTTGGCCTCCTCATTGTTGGTGATGGGACCCACCACTGTCGTGTCATCTGCAAACTTGATGATGCGGTTGGTGTTGTAGGCTGGTACACAGTCATGGGTCAGCAGGGTGAAGCGCAGCAGGCTGAGCACGTACCCTTGTGGGGCCCCTGTGCTCACTGTGGTGGTCTTGGATGTGTTGCTGCCAACCCACACATTCTGTGTCCTCCCTGTGAGAAAGTCCAGCACCCAGTTACAAAGAGAGGTTTTGAGTCCCAAGTGTCTGAGTTTTTGTATTAGGTGCTGGGGGATGATTATGTTGAATGCTGAACTGAAGTCCAAGAACAGCATTCGCACGTAGGAGTTCTTTGAGTCCAAGTGGGTAAACAAGTATGTTTTAACCAGTTTTAAAACCAGTGAAATAAAAAATTAATTTAGAGAACTAGCACATGTACAAATACATTTTTTCTTCACAAATGTGAGATGAGAGATGAGATGAGATTCAACTTTATTGTCATTACAACATGTATGAATACAAGGTAACGAAACGTGACTTGGCATTTGGGCACGCTCTGCAGAGCGCATCTAAGGCCGGGGCAGCCGCTAGGCGCCAGTCATAAATAGGGTACATTATGTACCCTATAATGTACATTAAAAGTCTGAGTTATTTTAATACATGTTGGATACATATTGAAATAAGTGATTTTCATGTTTGTCAAAAAATTGTAACAATTTAATGGTACATTGATAACACTTTAACACACTTCTTTGATCAGAATCAGTTATGTTATACAGTATATACAGAGAAGGAAAAGAAATGTAAAAGTATTAAAACTGCATTCTGGTATTGATTTTTAGACAGACAAAATATAGTTATCTTTATTTAAAGACATTTTAAAAGTTTGGATCATTTCAAAAATGTTGCACAGTGTGTACCCCATCTCTCACACAAAGATGCTGAAATAGACTCCAATGCCCTTGATTCAAAAATGATTAAATGATTCATAAGATGAATGAATGAATGAATATTTAACTGAACTTTTTCATCTGTTGTTTATGCTATTTCCAGGTGCATCTCCAAAACCAAATGCTAGACCAGTTCGTTCAGAAAATGGATGGGTGCTGCTGCAATGTGATGTTGAAGGAGCTTTCCCCAAACCAACATTAGAGTGGCGGGAAAGTGAAAACCAGACAATCATTTCAAAAACGTCAAAGGCCAGAGGTGGTCAGAAGCAGGGTAGCTATGATGCTACCCTCACAGCGAATGTCACCAAGTCTGGGAACTATTCTTGTGTAGCTACACAGTCTAAAATCCACCACCAGGTGTCTCGGTCAACTTTTGCGGGAATACCTGGTGAGTGATGTTTTAAAATTTAAATAAATGTGTTAATTGCGTTTGATTAACTTCCAAAAGTGTAAAACTGTGCTCCACATGAACAGCAGGAATGTGCTAATATGATATTATTTACAGGAAACTCTGAAGCTAAGAGCTGATAAACCTTACATCTAGATAGTTTAAGGTGAATTTAGCATGGCTTTATTCATGCTTCTGCATCATGATGGTTGTCAGATCACATATTTTTCCTTCTGAACAGAGGAGAATTTCACCTGCATGTACAGTATGTTTGTGCTTACAAATACAGTGGCGTGAAAAAGTGTTGCCTCCTTCCTGATTTCTCATTTTTTTGTATCTTTGTCACACTTAAATGTTAAATACCCAACATGATGATATGAGTGACTAATGATCAGAGCAGACAACATCACAATCACTATAATGTTTTCACACTCAATTTTCTACTACTGGTGGTAGAAACCAAAGCTAAGGAGATCCTGAAGGCGAAGGTAGATGAGAAGATGATGGTTGGAATGGGACTGACTGACTATGGCTGTGTTTACATGGACACAAGTAACCTGATTAAAAGCCTGATCGGAATAAAAATGCATCATGTAAACACGGCAATCTGAATATTCTAACCCGATCACGCTCATTCGGATCAAAATTTCATTCCGATTGAGAGGGGTGGGTCATGCTGATTGCTAATCAGAATGGTGCACATGAAAACACTTATTCCGAATGTAGGGCAGAAAATATGTTTACTGCGCATGTCTGTACACCAGCCGCACGACGTCGACGTGACGTACTTCCGCCTTAGCAGCGGCTAGCGGAAAACATAGCGGGAGTAAAACAAAACTGGTCTGTATCGCCCTGCTGTCTCCCTCTGTTCGTCATATACAGAAGTATGTATTTGTAGCTTCATTACGGAGACCAGCAGAAGCAAAAGTACAGTCTGAATAACACAATACAGGTCCATTTCGACATGAAGCGGGGCTTGCTAACACCGGAAGTTGCTTCTTCTTCTGCTGTTTTCGGAATGTCGAAATGTCGACGTGCTCATTTCAAAATGATTTATTCTGTTCAAACGTGTGACACATGGAAACGCACGTCCTAATCAGATCAGCTTTTTCAGGATCCATGTAAACAGTAAAATTCTGATTTGAATTGTAATCAGATTGAAGAAATTTTGCCCTTGTAACCATGGCCACTGACTTCATCACCATCACAATCATCATCATCATCATCAGTCTGGGACTGTTTGAGTAAGAGTGGACAGAAAACAGCAGAATATCCTTATGTGTTCTGAGATGTTAATTCTGACCACAAATCTTCATCTGCTGTCTGAAATCAGGAAACATTGACCACTTCATACTGTTAAGTACATCTGATTTGGGTTAAAGTTTCTTTGTGATTTGGATAAATAGAATAATAGATGAAACATCAGTGACTCCTGCAGCAGACTGAACTTACTGATTGTAATCTACACCTGTGATATTAATCCAAGGGTGGGGGGGGGGGGGGTCCAGTGAAGACACACACACCATTGAGCTCATTGTCAGTAAGTACTGCCATTAAAAAAAACCTTTACTGTTGAACCTCATACCAAACACAGTAAACATCTAGACTGACTTTATGGAACTGGAGTTACTCCCTCATCAGTAACAAGACTGATATTTACAGTTTTCCATCAATGATTACTAGTGCAGTGTCTGTAGAAAGCCAGTATTCCTGTGTAAAACAGGTCGCTCAGTTAGTCTTTACATTTCCAAATAATAATAATGCATCAGATTCATATAGCGCTTTCCAATGGATTCTTTTATTTATTTTATTTTGTATACTTTATTAATCCCAGAGGGAAATTCAGGGCATCAATATGGCTGGATGAGGCAGCACCAATCCCTTCACCATTCACACCTAGGGCCACTTTAGAGTCTCCAATTAACCTAACTTGCATGTTTTTGGCCTGTGGGAGGAAACCGGCGTACCCGGGCTGAACCCACATAGACACAAGGAGAATATGCAAACTACGCACTGAAGGGTCACTGATGGTCAGGGAGTGGGATTGAACCCATGACCTTCTTACTGTGCTGCCACAGTGCTAACCACTGCTCCACCGAGCTGCCCTGCCTGATACATTATTCGTTCACTCCACAGATAATCGTAGTGGTAAACTACTACTGTAGCCACAGCTGCCCTGGGGCAGATTACGTGGCTTCCAATCTGTGCCAGCAGCCTCTCCGGCTACTACTGATCATTTATACACATTCATCTCCAGTGTCATGGACATTGGACGCAAGGTGGCTAAAGTGTCTTGCCCAGGGACACAACGGCAGGATGTTTGGGGAGAGCGGGATTCGAACCGCCAACCCTCCAGTTATTAGACGACCCGCTCTTATCTCCTTAGCCACTGCCGCCCACATTTCCCTCCATTCCATTTTTGCTGAGCACCAAACTAGACGGCAGGAAGTTTCATTTTTATATAGTCTTTGGCATGACCTGGTCAGGACTTGAACCCTGACCTCCCGGTTGTGGGGCAGATGTTTTACCTCTAGGCCACCACTCCAGTGTGTTTAAATGTAGGCTGTGAAAGTGGGACACAAAGAGGTGTGCATGTAGGTAATCACACGTGTAGTCACTGAAGCTGCTTTCAAACTACAATTGATGAGCCACGGGCGTGGGTTCCATCAGCATAAATTAGCACCTCAACAACCCTCCATGCTTTTTTTCAGATTTCGAGATTAGACATGGGTCTGATCTCATGCAGATAACAGCACATTTCTTTGGGATATCAAGTTTCATGTCCTCACATCGCTGATGTCACATGAGTGCACCAGTCAGCCCAGAAGCTGCTGATGCTGGCCACTGTTAGTGGAGAGTCAAAGTCTTTTAATTTTGTCACCACGTGTCACCACGTGTCAAATTCAATTCAACTTTATTTATATAGCGCCATTTCACAACAACAGTCATCTCATAGCACTATCAACTGTAGGGGGAACCCCCACAGCTGCAGAAAGACCCCAGCAATCAGGCGATCCCCTGTGAGCAAGCACTTGGCGACGGTGGAGAGGAAAAACTCCCTTTTAACAGGAAGAAACCTCCAGCAGAACCAGGCTCAGGGAGGGGCAGTCATCTGCTGCGACTGGCTGGGGGGTGAGGGGATAGAGAAGAAGAAGAGAACAGACATGTAGAGAGCAAACAGCACGATGGGGACTCAATCTATGGGAGAGAACAAACAAATGTTAATGACCAGCAAAAAAAATATTTCATAGAGAGTGAGAAAAGGAGTGAGGCCCAGTGCATTACTGGAGGTCCCCCGGCTGACTAAACCTATTAGCAGCATAACTAAGGGAGGGTTCAGAAACACATGATCCCTCCCTAATTGTAGGCTATATCAAAAAGGTAGGTTTTAGCCCTATTCTTAAAAACAGAGATCGAGTCTGACTCCCGAATCCAGATTGGCAACTGATTCCACAGGAGAGGAGCTTGATAACTGAAGGCTCTGCCTCCCATTGTACTTTTGGAGATTCTAGGTATTACAAGTAATCCTGCATTTTGGGAGCGTAGTGCTCTGTTAGGATAATACGGTAGTATCAGATCTTTTAAATAAAAAGGAGCCTGATTGTTTAGAGCTTTGTAAGTAAGAAGAAGGATTTTAAACTTAATTCTAAACTCTATGGGAAGCCAATGAAGGGAGGCCAGAACCGGAGAGATATGATCTCTCTTTCTAGTACCTGTTAAAACTCTTGCTGCAGCATTTTGGATCAGCTGAAGACTTTTTAAAGATGTTTTAGGACAGCCTGATAATAAAGAATTACAATAATCTAATCTCGAGCTAACAAAAGCGTGGATCAGTTTCTCAGCATCACTCTGAGACAAGATGCTCCTAATCTTGGCAATATTACGCAAATGATAGAAGGCAGTCTTAGAAACAAATTTAATATGTGAATTGAAACTTAGCACAGATCAGTGATCAGTGATCAAACAAACTTAGCACAGATCAGTGATGGATATAGGAGTACACCAATCTAAGGCTGCAGCTAACAATTATTTTGGTAGTCTATTAATCTGACTGTTTTTTGTTTTTTTTTCTGTTAGTCAACTAATCACGATTATTTCTCTCATGTCCACCATCTCTGCTTCCTGCTGGGACGGCTCCTGTTTGGGGCTCCAGGTCACGTTCTACCTCACTTCTTTAAGCTTGCACACCTGTGAAAATCACTTTATTGTCAGTCTCTGCCTTAAAATAATGTAGCCTGTTATAAAAAGTTCCCATAGCTAAATAAAATAATGAGCCATCAAACATTAGTTGGAAACTTGACCTTGATAGTTTAATGAGAAGTGTTTGTAGCAACACAATTAAATAATAGATGTTAAAGGTCAGTCTTTTAACCCCAAAATAAAGTGTAAAAACTCAAACAGCAGCTCTGCTGCTCCATAAAGGCAACACTCTGCATGTTCAAAACAAGCTAGAGTAATATTCAACTCCATTAAAGTAAAAAAGAAAATAACAAGCTAGTCCATCCTGTTTGAAACCTTGCTGTGTCTAGAAGTTTAAAGGTTTAATTAGGCTTCAGATGAAAATTAAAAGAACTTCTGCCAGTCCAAAATAAATTTACAAACACTTTAAATATCAGTGCAGGAATGTGAGCCTCCACTATGCATACAGTGAAATATTTATCAAGCCGTTTTAAATTTATTTGTGATTATTATGGTTATCCTTTTTTAATTAAATTACAAATCATGATATTCCAATTTACCGAGATGCACTAATATTCAGAATGAGTGCTGATATTGCGGTGACAATGAGAGAGAATATGAAAAAGAGTAAGCTGCTCCTGTAATTCACCCATTTACTGCAGTAAACATATAGATAGCCAGCATAAGTGAAGCAGCTCAGCTGTCAACAACCATCGTCAAAGAGAGATTATTGTCCAACAGCAGGTAAACTAAACAGCATATACTAATAGTGTGGTCAGTTTTCTAAAAGTGAGAGAGTCGCTCATTGAAAATAAGAAGCGCTAACTTTACTAGCTAACTTTACCGGTGCAGTCTGCTGACAGGTGGCCGGAGACGGAGCAACAGAGAGGAGGAGGGAATGAATGTATCACTGTAGTGCAGCTGTGATATGACAACGCTGCTTTACAGTCTACATTCAACTTGTTTCATTTATTAATTTTTGGTAAAATGCTCCCGTAATTTGGAAACTTTTGGCCTTCTCTGTGATTTTCTCTCCGTATCGCCATGATGCGTTCCTTTTCTTCTTTGCTGGAACAGTTACACTGAGCATTCCTGCGGCATGCATATAAACATTAAAATTAAGTGACTCGTTGACAATAAAAATCTGCATTGATAATTTTTTACGATTGACATTATCGACAGCGTCGACTAGTCATTGCAGCCCTGCACTGATCTATATAGTTCAATGGTTGCTGGTTTTGTCAATGGAGAGGATTGTAAAATGCACCTGATATTTAACAGAATTACTGTCATTTTTTCATATCAGCACTGAAGAGCTTTCATATTTACAAGAAGAGACAGTGCATGTGTGTGTGTTTGTGTGTGTGCGGAGGCTTGCATTTTAATTTGGTGGGGATGTGTGTTTGTGTGTCCCGTTAAGCACCACAGAAAGCGGAATACATTTTATTTTGGATGGGGCTGTCACGGGGGAGGAAAAAAAAAAAAAAAGAGGAACAGAGGATAAATTGATGCAAGGTGAACCGGGATGCATGAATGAGCACAGAGCAGTGCTGAACAGTGAGAGTTCCCCTTGCTGAACTAGGATAGGCTGGTCTCTTCTCCACAGCACCCGGGGACAGTCACAGGTGGGGGAGGCTCTGAGGGAGAGACTGAAAAAATGCTGTTAAAAGAAACCTCTCACTCTCAACCACTGTGATATTTGTGTAATTGTGGCACACACAGTTGTCTGCTACAACTTCTAAATTAATATAATCATTAGAATTATGGCAGACAGCCTTCTGATTAATTTCCACTCTCTGTCTTCGTGCTGTGACGTAGTGATGGTGACACCTACTTCATCTCGCATATATCTGCGTTTTCTATTCAGATATCCACCAAGCTGAGGTGAGGTGGTCAAATGGCCCACCTCGCTTGCATGGTCATTTAGCCCATGTCATCTTGCACGGGCAACCTTATTCAGACAACAGCAGCAAGCGGATTCATACTGGGTTTGAGTGGATTGGCGGGGTAGATTGAAAGAGGCTTTACAGACAGACAGACAGACAGACCCACTTCTTAATTTTTTTTTTATTTAACCAGGCAGAACCAATTAAGAACACTACCAGGAACCAATTAAGGGGGCCAGGAACTTTTAAAGAGCTGTTCCTGTATTTGGTCCTCTCCCCCATCGTGTCTCCCTTATGGGGGTAGGAACCCTTGGTCTCCTGAGGATTTGTTGGTGATGTTCCGATCTGACAGTTTCAGCCCTGATGTAGCATGGCAAAGTAAAATACATTTACACTAAGGTGAAATCAAACAGAAATGATTATGCATGGAGTGAATGTAAAGTGGAGTGTATGGGACCAACTTGTTTTGTAATTGTGGAGAGGACTGGAGATGTGCGAACAGCATCAGTGGGGCTGGTAGGCCATATTCACTCTTCAGCTTCAAATGGCCTGAGCTGCCGGCTTTCTCATTTTAACCTTATTAACAATGGATGGAACACTTAGACAAATATTTGAGACCCATTCTAGTGTATTCCTTTTATAATTTAGCAATATTTGGTTATTCAAGGATTTTTGAAACTGTAGTCAATCGAATTAACGATAAACTACACTACCACAGCAGAAGGACCCATTTGGCTGCATCTGGTACATCAGTGGTTCCCATTTGTCAGCAAATATTTAAATAAAATTGATTTAATTCATTATTTGGTCATTTTGTGTCCCGTTTGATCCCGTTCATTGTTAAGTCAAACCTTGCATATGTGGCCGCATGCGATATACAATTGATCTGGCCATTCTGCTCCACAATCATGGCGATGTTAACATTTACATTTTTAGAGAGGCACGCAAGCACACAGGGAGGAGTGACAGCAGGGAAGAGTAGTCTGGCAAAGGACCGGTAGCACACGGGAGAAGCAGCAGCTGGGACTCCTGTCTCCCGTTGGCTGGGCTGGCTGAGCTTGAGTCCCCATGAAGGATCGCGGCCCGGCCGATCCAGCTGCTGCTTCTCCCGGTCTGCTAATATTCTTTGCTAGACCACAAGTCCCTACTGGTTTTCCTCCCGGTTAGCCCACCTCGTGTTCTGCACATATGCCAAATTATTAGACCCTGTAAATCCTGGAGCTGACTGAACCACTGATAGATGCTATGTGAGGATAAAACTGTGAAACACTGATGACATGGCGTGGATCCTGACTAAAACTCTTAATCTTTTTCTTTTTGTGTCCATGTTTTGTTCACAGGTCCACCTGAAAAGATAGAAGGCGGGGGTGAGTTTCTTCTCCATCACAACCACACACACACACACACACATCTCCACCTTCAGCCAATCAATCACCAATTAACCTCCATGTCTGTGAATGTGGGAGGAAACCCTCTCTTACCCCATTAAAAAAAAAATAAATGTAAAACTACACATGGACTGACTACCACACTACCATGTAGTCAAACATGTACATTCACTGGCTACTTTAATAGGTACACCAGTTCAACTGCTCGTTAATGCTGATATCTAATCGGCCAATCACAGGGCAGCAACTCAGTAAATGTAGTCACCTGGTGCCTCATGTATGGTGACTTGGGTGGATTTCCTACTGAAAGATGACATTTAAATCAAGAAAACCTCGCAAGCAAAAAAAAAATCCAGATGTATGAAACTGTCCGTCCGCAGGAATCCAAGCACATTTCCTTTGTACATTCTGATCTGCTTGAAATTGAATGCATGTGAGGAAATACCTCCCTCCTCCCTTGACAGGCCTCTATTTGAATATGCAATTAGATGCAAATGGGTATGCAGATAATACAGTACACAAGCCCAGCACATTTGATTCTCCTGTATCCATGGTCAAAAACAATGGATTTAATGGAATTTCACGAAATGTGAGTTGGAGGTGCTTCTGAATGAGGCAGAGGCACATGAAAACATTTTGTTTAGCACGCTGTCCTCCGGCATTAGCGCTGGGTACAGGTAATTCAGTAGCCTGCTCACAGCCCTATAAGATTAGTTTTTCATTTATTCAGACAGGGAAAAGAAGAAGTTTATTTAACTCTGACATATTTAGACTGACATCTGCAGTCGTCCTCAGAAGCGTCAGCTGATTGCTGTAATTTGGAGTGTGTATAGCTCAGTGGTTATAGTGCCAGATTTCAAAGCAGAAGGTTCCAGGTACGAGACCAGCTACACTCTCTTTTAGGGACCACCATGGAAATAAGTGTGTGCACTTTCTTGTGCTATCTCATTGTTTTTAAATGTATGTTGTATCTTTTATAGAATGTTATTTTAAACGATGAATCAATCAATCAATTTGTGACCAGCCGGGTGGATCAGCTGGTTGAATTAATGGAAAACAGTCATGAAAAAGAAGACAATATGAACCTATTTAGTGGGTAGCCACGGACACCTGTCGGTTGAAAGCAGATCATATTAGACTCGGCAAGTACATATATGTCCAAAATGCAAATCTCATGCTTTATAGTTATATGCAACATACATGGATTACACACGCGACTAAGTGAATGAAGTGCCCCGGGGAATGGTTGAGAATGTTGCATTTCAAACTTTATGCATGTGTTTATTGCCATAACTACTGTACACAGAGTCAGTTGGGGGCTTGGTAGAATGCTGTCAAACTGTAGTTTAATCATCAAAAAAGAAAGTCACTTACTCAGACCACTGAGGTATAATGAAACCTTGAAGACAGGGCGATATTTGTGGGGCGCACAGGCGCGCTCCACAAGGACTGCCCGTGGAAGCCTAAACCAGCTGACCAGCCAGTCATGATCCTGAGCCAGAAAATCTTCTGTCTCTATAATACCCGTTCTCTTCTCACTGCACGATTTGCGATATCCTCTAATCCTCTGTTGTTAGAGGCATTTTCTGCACTTCTTTGCACTTGCTTTTATATCCACTCATCTAATTGCACACACTTCGATGTTTGTTCATCATGTGTCTCTGGTGTGTACAATCATTTTCACATCATTATCAGTCTCCCAACATCACTTTTAAGTGTCGCCAATGGACCAATAACTGTAGAAACATATGTATGCCAGCCATGAAGTTGGCGTGGGGCTGCACATATTTCCACGGTCATTTCATTCTTGATACATCTGAAAGTTTCTGTAGAAAAGGACGTACGCTGTGTTTTTGTGCATAAGTACCCTTTGTACATGAGGCCTCTGGTGAAGGTGAGCTGCTGGAGTTGCCACGGCCAAGATATATAGAGTGATGATATAGAGTGAAGTACGTGGTGGTAATGCACCTGTAAGCTGGTTGCCAGCCGCCAATCAAATCTAAAAGAAAAAAAGGATGAGCTGCTGACTTCATAAACCTACAGTATTTTCATCATGATTTTAGAAGGTTTCTGGTTCAGATCTGATCAGCACAAACTTCTTGTTCCTCTGATGGTTTCTCTGGGTTTTCTCAGTCCATCAACAGGCTGGTTCATCAGGTTCTAGTTGGTGGTTCTGATATGTTTCTCTGTTAGAAGGCTCTGGATGAATGTGGTCAATAATTAAAACACTTTAGTTGTCAGAGAGGTTAGAGAAGCTTGATGGAGTGAAACTGTGATGATGTGTGAGAAACTGTGAAGGTCTGAGTCCTGAAGATGTGAGATGTTATTTAATCATGAACAGATGTGAGAAGATAACAAGGAAATAACTGAGTTAGAGTTTAAACGTGAAGGGTTAAAAGTCTGATCAGTCACTGTTACAGGAGTTTTAATAGAAATGCGAGTCATATCAGCAGAGTATGAAATTAACATGAAACCAAACTACAATGTGAGTTTATTAGATGTTAAATATTACAGGACTGTCAGCTACAGTGGATATAAAAAAGTCTACACACCCCTGTTCAAATGCCAGGTTTTTGTGTTGTAAAAAAATGAGACCAAGATAAATCATTTCAAAAATTTTTCCACCATGAATGTGTCCTATAACTTGTACAACCCAATTGAAAAACAAACTGAAATCTTTGAAGGGGAAAAATAAAAAAATTATAATATCCTGTTTGTATAAATATGCACAAATAGCATGCATGTTGCTATCCAGGACGTTGCTGGTGCAGTGAGAGCAGATATTTGTGTGACTCAGGCCCATTTTGAACATCCTTTGTCCTGTGTAATGAATTCTATGTAGACGTTTATACTGTATAAGTTGTAAGTTAGAGTTTTTAGTCATCTTAAAAGTGTTTAAACATATTTGTGTCCAGAAACTTTCCTCCTTATTGGTCGATAGGTCTGTCTCCCATTTTGATATTGGAAGAGATACGGACTCATCCAGCTTTAATAATAGTCCATGTATTTTCAATATCAATTTAGGGGAACGAAGATCTAGAAACTCTGCCACCTTAACTGGTACCTCTAAATCTGTCTGATTAAGATTAAATCTTGCTTTTATTATGGATTTAAGCTGTTGGTATTCAAAATACTTTTTATCACTGATGTCGTACTGTGACACTAGTTCCTGAAATTGGATAAAATTTCCACCTTGAATAAGATGTTCTAAGTTATTTATTCCCTTCTCTTGCCATAGTGGAAATTTTAATGTCCTCTTTTGTTGCAAGAAATCAGGATTATTCCAAATGGGCGTGAGTTTACAGGGGACAAGTGTAGACCCCGTTATTTTTAAAAAATTCCACCAAGCCATCAGAGAAGAGCTAATATTAATACTTTTAAAACAGTCATGGTGTTTAATACAGGGACTTATTAAAGGTAAGTCAGAGATATTTAGTGACCCACAGAGAGCCTGTTCAGCATCTAACCATGGGTTTCCTAGTGGGGTTGATTTTGTCCATTTTGAAACAAACTGCAGTCTATTGGCTAAAAAGTAATTAAAAAAATTTGGTAGATCTAAGTCTCCGCACTCTTTCGCTTTTTGGAGGGTTTTTAAATTAATCTGTGATGGTTTATCCTTCCATAAAAATTTACTTATATTTGAGTCTAGAGACTTAAACCAGGCCATTGATGGTTGGGTAGGAATCATTGAGAACAAATAGTTGATTTTAGGAAGGACCATCATTTTAACAGTTGCGACTCTTCCCGTTTATGATAAAGGTAATGTCCTCCAGCGCGTAAGATCATCTTGTATTGTTTTCATAAGGGGAATGTGATTTAGTCGCTATAACTCTAAAAGCCTGGGGGAAATGTATATTCCTAAATATTTAATATTACCTGATTGTATTGGAATAGTAGATGTATTTGAGAAATTGCAATTTATAGGTAGAACTATTGATTTACCCCAGTTAATAGTCTGATAATGATGGAAATTTATCAATGAGCGCCACTGTCTGAAGAAGAGATATCTGTGAGTTTTCAAGGAAAATCAATACATCATCAGCATAAAGACTAATCTTGCGTTCTTTTTCTCCAGTTTGAATACCTCTGATATCAACATTTTGTCGTATGGCTGCTGCTAATGGTTCAATAAAGATGGTAAAAAGTGAGGGAGAGAGTGGACACCCCTGCCTAGTACCTGTCTGGAGATTAAAGCTTTGGGTAGTCTGATCATTTGTTCGGACAGATTCAGCTGGACACCTATATAGTGTTTTAATTAATCCAGTTTATGAAAGATGAACCAAACCCGAACTTGTTTAACACCATAAAAAGAATTTCCAGTTAACACGGTCAAAGACTTTCTCTGCATCCAGGGACAAGATTGTAGTTTCTACATTATTGATCTTGCAGTAGTCTATTAAATTAAATAGCCTGCGCATATTATCAGCCGAGTGCCTACCCTTGATGAAACCTGTTTGATCTGGGTGTATTCTTTCGTCGGCCTCCGTCGGTCTATGATGACCATGGAAGAGAATCCTAAACATCTACTCTGCTGGAACAGCACCGCCTGTGGCTGAACAGGCCGATGCGCGAATGACAGTCCCTGTCACACAGGTCACACTTGTGGGTGGTCTCCGTGCTGCTGGGTCTGTGGCGGTTCTTCCTGCGGGTCCTTTTTTCATCTGCTGCAGCAGTCAGTCTCTCTTCACCCGCCTTGAGCTGTCTGGTCAGGGTGCCTCTCCATTTGGAGCAGTCCGTTGCAAGGTCCTCCCAGCGCTCTGTGTTGATATCCAGGGCCTTCATGTCTCTCTTGCAGACATCTCTAAAGCGCAGCTGTGGGCGGCCAACGTCTCTCCTGCCAGTTGCCAGTTCTCCATAGAGGACGTCTTTGGGGATTCTGCCATCCTCCATACGGTGAACGTGGCCTAGCCAGCGGAGCCTGCGCTGCCTGAGTAGAGTGAACATGGAGGGAAGGCCGGCGCGGGACAGAACTTCTGTGTTGGGCACTTTGTCCTGCCAGGATATGTCCAGGATGTGGCGAATGCAGCGCAAGTGGAAGGAGTTCAGTCTCTTTTCCTGCCGGGCGTATGTTGTCCACGTCTCACTCCCATAGAGCAGTGTGCTGATGACGCAGGCGTTGTACACTGCCATCTTCGTCTTGACAGAGAGTTTGGGATTCTCCCACACTCGTGTGGTGAGGCGAGCGAGTGTGAAGGCTGATTTTCCAATCCTCTTGTTGATCTCTGTATCAAGGGAGAGGTTGTTGCTGATCGTGGACCCCAAGTACGTGAACTGATTCACGACCTCCAGCTTGTAGTCATCAATGGTGATGGTTGGTGGTGCTTCCGTGCCTTGCGCCAAGACGTTAGTCTTCTTCGGGCTGATGGTAAGCCCGAAGTCCTTGCATGCCTGGGAGAAGCGGTCCATCAGGGTCTGAAGCTCCTGCTGTGTGTGGGTTGCGACTGCAGCGTCGTCTGCGAACAGCATGTCTCTGATTAGAGCCTCGCGTACTTTGGTTCTGGCTTTCAGGCAGGCGAGGTTGAAAAGCCTGCCGTCAGATCTTGTGTGCAGGTAGATTCCCTCTGTTGCTGTGCTGAAGGCATGCCTCAGGAGCATAGCAAAGAAAATCCCAAAGAGGGTTGGCGCAAGTACACAGCCCTGTTTCACTCCGCTGCGTATGTTGAATGGCTCTGAGACGTTGCCATCGTGCTGCACTATCCCCTGCATGTTGGTGTGAAACGATTCGATGAGGCTTTGCAACTTTGGTGGGCATCCTATCTTTGGCAGGATCTTGAAAAGGCCCTCTCTGCTGACCAGATTGAATGCTTTGGTGAGGTCGATGAAGGCGACGTACAGAGGCATGTTCTGTTCTCTGCATTTCTCCTGGAGTTGGCGGATGGAGAATATCACGTCTACCGTCGATCGCTCAGCGCAGAAGCCACACTGAGACTCGGGGTAGACACGTTCGGCAAGCTTCTATAGACGAACGAGAACAACTCGTGCGTAGACTTTGCCAACAACGCTGAGGAGGGAAATGCCCCTGTAGTTGTTGCAGTCGCTTCTCTCCCCTTTGTTTTTGTAGAGGGTGATGATCTTGGCGTCCCTCATGTCCTGTGGTACGGCACCTTCCTTCCAGCACTGGCAGAGGATGTCATGCAATGGCAGCAGTAGGGTGGTCGTGCAGTGCTTGATCAGGTCAGGGGGTATGCCGTCGTTGCCGGGTGCCTTGCCAGCGGCCAAGCTATCAATGGCCTTACTGAGTTCGTCGATGGTTGGCTCGGCGTCAAGTTCGTCCATGGATGGCAGGCAGTCGATGGCATCAAGGGCTGACAGTGTCACGGTGTTCTGTCTAGAGTAGAGGTCGGAGTAGTGTTCCACCCATCTCTCCATCTGCTTGTTCTTCTCTGTGATCATCTCCCCAGTGGAAGATTTGAGGGGGGCCGTCTTGCGCTGAGCCGGACCAAGTGCTTTCTTGATGCCATCGTACATACCACGGATGTTCCCTGTTATGGCAGCGGTTTGAATGTCTTGGCTGAGCTGAGTCCAGTACTTGTTGGCACAGCGCCGAGCAGTCTGCTGAACTTTGCTTCTCGCAGCCCTGAGAATCTGGAGATTCTTCTCGTTTGGGTACTTCTTGTACTCAGCAAGTGCTGAGCGCTTGGCTTCAATGACGGGGGTCATCTCGGTCAACTTGGCATCAAACCAGTCCTGTGACTTCGAGGTCTTCCTCCCAAAGGTAGCCAAGGCTGTGTGGTAGATGGTGTTTCGCAGCTCTTCCCACTTCTGCTCTGCAGATTCTCCTCCTTGTGGTACACCAAGTTCCTTCTCAAAGGTGGAGGCAAACTGCTCAACAAGTTCTGGTTGGGCCATCTTGCTGGTGTCAATCCGTGCCTTTCCAGGTTGTCTAGCACGATGGAATTTCTTCAGCTGCAGCTTGACCTTGCAACACACCAATGAATGGTCTGTGTCGCAATCTGCACTCTGGAACGAACGGGTGATTAGCACGTTCTTCAGTGAGGTGCGCCTGGTCAGGATCAAGTCTAGCTGGTGCCAGTGCTTTGAGCGCGGATGTTGCCAGGAAACCTTGTGTTGGGGCTTGGTCTTGAAGACCGAGTTTGTGATGCACAGATCGTGATATGTGCAGAACTCGAGCAGCCGCTGTCCGTTGTTGTTCATTCTGCCCACGCCAAAAGGTCCAAGACAGGAGGGCCAGGAGTCGTGGTCAGCACCCACTCTGGCATTGAAGTCTCCAAGGAGAATGAGTTGTTCAGAGTTGGGGATGATCCTGACAGTTGTTGCCAGATTCTCGTAGAACTCGTCTTTTGCCTCTGGTGTGGCTGTCTGTGTTGGGGCATACACACTGACGAGGGTGACTGGGCCTTCAGTGGTGTTCAGGCGGAGGGTGAGGAGTCGTGCAGAGCCAGTGCTGCCCGGTTCCACCATCTTCAGCAAAGTGTTCTTCACTGTGAAGCCCACTCCGTGTTCCCTGTGTTCGTCACTGCCCTTTCCCTGCCAGTAGAACGTGTAGTCCTTCTCTCTCAGTGTGCCTGCATCAGCTAACCGTGTTTCCTGGAGAGTGGCGATATCCACTCCCAGTCTCTTCAGCTCATTATTGATGATGGCAGTCTTCCTGGTGTCGTTGATGTCCTTTAGGTTAGCAGCGAGTCCTGTCATCATAGTGCAGACGTTCCAAGTTCCCAGTTTTAGAGTTGGTCTCTTTTGTTTTATTGTCTTGCCTGGTGTGAAGGTTCTCAGCCTGCTGTTTGGATTTCTCCTTATCCCCATGCACTCAATGAGGAAAGCAAGCTGTGGCGGGACAACACCTTATTGGCTGGGGGCTGCCCAGCTTGAGGCGGGCGGTAGCTGTCCAGTGAGATCTGATGATCCCTCCCACCGTCGGGAACAACCCCTGGCGCCACGCTCTACGCCAATTGAGCAGTGGCTTATAACCGGTAACTGTCATTCCCCGTGTTTTGTCTACACCAAAGGCGAAGCTGGAGTGTCCTCTCCAGTGATGCGGTGTTCTACCTTCCAGCGTTGGGCGTTGGTAGGATTCAAGCCTGGGCAGGAAGATATGGAGGACAAGATGTTGCCCATGCAGCATGTCCCCCTGCTCCACGTCACTGATGAATCCAAAGGAACAGCAGGGCTGCTACAGTTTGGCACCAGCGCCGTTGCAGGAGCTGCCAGAACGATGTTGAGCACAACATAGAACTGCCTTAGGGGCTCCGACTCCGGATTTTTCCTCAGGGTTTACTCCCGAAGCCTTTCCCTTGACCGGGTATGCCGCAAGGCAGCAGAGGTTTGAAATCAGGGTTTACCTTCCCCTAGATGGGTTACCTTCCCAGGTTGACGAGCCACCATCTACCCGAAGCATCTGGTTTTAAGGCGCCAGAGATCCGCCCTCGCCCCTTCTCCTATTAGTAAAAGCAGTTCCGCCGGGCTTAGAGACTAAACCACACGGGCAGGCTAGGAGTTGGACTTAGTTGTCAGAGGCTTTTCGAGACGCACGCCATAAGGAGCATTTTATGAGCACTGGGAGCTTAACCCCAGTGTCGCTCCTGGCTATGACAACCTTGGAACCTCTGGGTGTATAATAAACAGAATTATCCTTTCCAGTCTTTTGGCGAGAGCTTTGCAAATTATTTTACGATCGACATTCATAAGTGAGATGGGACAGTAGCTGGATGGAAGCGTAGGTTCTTTTCCAGGTTTAAGGAGTAGGATTTTACTAGCCAAATTCATATTTGAAGGGATTGCATTGTCTTCTTTAATTTGGTTCACCATTTTAAAGAAAGTAGGTGCCATCTCAGCCCAAAATTCTTTATAAAATTCTATTGAAAACCATCTGGTCCCGGCGCTTTGTTGTATGGTCAGTTTTCTAAAGGTGAGAGAGTTGCTCGTTGAAAATGAGAAGTGCTTACTTTAACCGGAGCAGTCTGCTGACAGGTGGATAGAGACGGAGGAACAGAGAGGAGGAGGGAATGAATGTATCACTGTAGTGCAGCTGTGAGCAACTCACTTCTGCCTCCAAAGAGAGCAGACGCCTTTTTGCTTCTCTCTTGCTTCTGACTTTTTTCCTTCCCCCCCAACTAACTGGATCCCAGCTTGCTGTCGTCTGTCTGCGTTTTTACTGCTGATTATCGAAAGAAATTATGGAATTGATAAGCTGGGCTTTGAATGCAATTGACACTATCTTTTCAACGAGGAAAAGTGCCCCGGGGGAGGTTGTTTGCCCAGCAGGAACGGCTCCAGCGGGCTATTTACGGGAGACAAGTAATTGGAAGCTCTTGTGCCTGACTGATCTTTTTATCGAAGATGTAGAAGATCTTTACGTCTTCGCTGTAATGGTGATTTGGATCGTTCTGATTGGATCTGGAATCGTCCTGGTGTACCGCAAATTGCTGAAGATGGATACAACCTATCAAAATGCTGGCCAGGCGAGGTATATCCATCAAATTGAAAAAATGGAAAGGACCCTCATAGCGACAAATGGAGAACTGTCTCGGAAGGTGGATGACATCATGGTTTCGCTTAAGGACATCCAAGATAGATTCAACACCCAGCAATGAAGGATTATGTACTGAGTCTGCAAGAGAATATAAAGTTATTCTCTGTGTTCAGTACCATTCGGCTTCATCCGGCTCCCTCACAAAAAATCCTCCTGATAATCTGCAGTCTTTGTTTCAAAACATTGAGCTCAAGGCCTTGGACAGGCAGCTGCTTGGCCAAGGACAAAAAACTGCCAGCAGTTAGACACAACATCTCCTGCCAAAGAGTCCTTGTTGTTCTTACTGATACAACACTCACACTCCAACATTACAATCATATTGATCCACACAACTGAAGATAAAGATGACTCACACACTGCTCTCTCTGTGTCTTGTGAACTTTTTGGTCTGCTGATTGTGCATTGAGGGCTTTTTTTTTCTTTGTAATCATAATATTGATCATATGTGACCACTATTCTGAGTCAATGATTTTTTTGCTCCTTCCTATTGTATTATTCTTATGCCACCTGTACCCTCCTGTTGGCAGGCGCGTTTCAGATGCCGCCGTGTCACCGGAAATGCAGGTTCATTTTCAGTGTCAAGTCAAATCCCTCGTATGTTATCAGTGATCTGTTATCAGTGATCTGTTATCAGTATCTGTTAATGTACTTGGCAATAAATCTTTTCTGAGTTCTGATATGACAGCACTGCTTTACAGTCTACACTTAACTTGTTTCATTTATTAATTTTCGGTAAAGTGCTCCCGTAACTTGGAAACTTTTGGCCTTCTCTGTGATTTTCTCTCTGTGTCGCCATGATACGTTCCTCTTCTTCTTCGCTGGAACAGTTACACTGAACATTCCTGCAGCATGCATATAAACGTTAAAATTAAGTGACTCGTCGACAATAAAAATCTGCATCGATATTTTTTTATGATTGATGTTATCGACAACATCGATTAATCGTTGCAGCCCTGCACTGATCTATATAGTTCAATGGTTGCTGGTTTTGTCCTCTGATACAATGGAGAGGATTGTAAAATGCACCTGATATTTTACAGAGTTACTGTCATTTTTTTCATATTCGCACTGAAGAGCTTTCATATTTACAAGAAGAGATGGTGTGTGTGTGTGTGTGTGTGTGTGTGTGTGTGTGTGTGTGTGTGTGTGTGTGTGCGCGGAGGCTTGCATTTTAATTTGGTGGAGATGTGTGTTTGTGTGTCCCGTTAAGCACCACAGAAAGTGGGATGCATTTTATTTTGGAGGGAGCTGTCACGGGGGGAAAAAAAGAGGAACAGAGGATAAATTGATGCAAGGTGAACCGGGATGTATGAATGAGCACAGAACAGTGCTGAACAGTGAGAGTTCTCCTTGCTGAACTAGGACAGGCTGGTCTCTTCTCCACAGCAGCTGGGGACAGTCACAGGTGGGGGAGGAAGCTCTGAGGGAGCGACTGAAAAAATGCTGTTAAAAGAAACCTCTCACTTTCAATCGCTGTGATATTTGTGTAATTGTGGCACACACAGTTGTCTGCTACAACTTCTAAATTAATATAATCATCAGAATTATGGCAGACAGCCTTCTGATTAATTTCCACTCTCTGTCTCCGTGTTGTGATGTAGTGATGGTGACATCTACTTCATCTCGCATATATCCGTGTTTTCTATTCAAATATCTGCCAAGCTGAGGTGAGGTGGTCAAACAACCCACCTCGCTTGCATGGTCATTTAGCCCATGTCATCTTGCACGGGCAACCTTATTGAGACATCAGCGGCAAGCGGATTCGTACTGGGTTTGAGTGAATTGCCGGGGTGGATTGAAATGAGTTTTACAGACAGACAGATTGCCCTGTTTCACTACCAGGAACCAATTAGGGCAGTGGTGGCCTAATGGTTAGGGATGTGGACTAGTGAGTGGAGGGTCACGGGTTCGATCCCTGGAGCAGCAGGATTAGATCTGGGTGGGACAGATAACATAGCAGTATTTACCTCATCCTCCTTAACCCCACTGTGGTGATCCTTGAGCAAGACCCTGAACCCCAACTGCTCCAGTGGAGCTGCTCAGTGGCCACAGGTAAGTCTGTGGTTGTATTGGGCAGCTTCCTGGTGTGGATGTGGGAATGTGAACAGGGGGTCCTTGAAAAAGAGAGGTTGCCTCTCAGTGGAACTACCCTGTATAAATAAAGATTAAATAAAAAATAAACTAAAAATTAAGGTGGCCAGGAACTTCTAAAGGACTGTTCCTGGATTTGCTCCTCTCCCCCATTGTGTCTCCCTTATAGGGGTAGGAACACTTGGTCTCCTGAGGATTTGGTGGTGATATAATCGTCTTGACAGTTTCAGCCCTGATGTAGCTGTAGAGGTAGGCTGCAGCTCCTAGCAGGCCCTCTCCGCCAGTGCTTGTCCCCCCCTGCCAGGGCTGGCATCACCCCCAAGGTCGGCCCAGACTGTCTTGGATGACCCAGGTCACAATGGTAAGACCTCTGGCCGACCTCATTGCCCTAGCCTAAGATCGCCCTGCCTTCAGATGATTGGCTGCAACAGTCACTTAAGTGGCCAGGCGAGGAATAAATTTAAGTAAGTTCCTATGAAGGGAAATAACAAACTGAGACATGTGCGTAAAATAAATAAATAAATAAATAAATAAATAAATAAATCAGCTACTGTCAGAGTAGAATGACAGTTTCAGATTTAAATAACAGCTCAGTGTTTTACAGCTGATCACAGCTGCTGACTGAAGTTTTCCGACAGAAACTCTGTAATAATCAGACAGCAGTTGTTACATCCTGTTAATGTTCCTACACAACAACAACAGATCTGTAAGGTGTATAGTTACTGAGGAGTCTACCTGTCCTGAAGGAACTGAAGAGACATGAGGAGAAAAAACAGGTTCACTAATGAAAAAAGCTGGAGTGGTGGCCTAGAGGTAGAACATCTGTGCCACAACCAGGAGACCGGGATTCAAATCCCGGCCGGGTCATGTCAAATACCATTTAAAAAAAAAAAAAAAAAAATGGAACTTCCTGTCGTCCAGCTTGATGTTCAGCAAAATGGAATGGAGGAGGGAAATGTTGGTTACCCAGCCACAGGAGGTGCACAAGCCAGTGTACTCCCTGTCCCAGTCCCAAGCTTGGATAAAAATGGGCAGGGTTGTGTCAGGAAGGGTATCCGGCGTAAAGCTCAGCTCCAACCTATGGATATGACAGATACAGACGTGGACAAAATTGTTGGTACCCCTCTGTTAATGAAAGAAAAACTCACAATGGTCACAGAAGTAACTTGAATCTGACAAAAGTGGTAATAAATAAAAATTCTATTAAAATTAACCAATGAAAATCAGACAGTGCTTTTGAATTGTGTTTCAACAGAATTATTTTAAAAAACAAACTCATGAAACAGGCCTGGACAAAAATGATGGTACCCCTAGAAAAGATGGAAAATAATGTGACCATAGGGACATGTTCAGTCAAGATGTGTCCTCTAATTAACATCACAGGTGTCTACAAACTTGTAATCAGTCAGTCGGCCTATTTAAAGGGTGACAAGTAGTCACTGTGCTGTTTGGTGACATGGTGTGTATCACATTAAACATGGACCAGAGGAAGCAAAGGAGAGAGTTGTGTCGGGAGATTAGAAAGAAAATTATAGACAAGCATGTTAAAGGTAAAGGCTATAAGACCATCTCCAAGCAGCTTGATGTTCCTGTGACTACAGTTGCACATATTATTCAGAAATTTAAGCTCCACAGGACAGTAGCCAACCTCCCTGGACGTGGCCACAGGAGGAGACAGATAATACGAATGGTAACAAAAGAGCCCAGAACAACCTCTAAACACATTCATGGTGAACTCCAAGGTCAAGGTACATCAGTGTCAGATCGCACTATCCGTCATTGTTTGAGCCAAAGTGGACTTCATGGGAGACGACCAAGGAGGACACCACTGTTGAAAACAAATCATAAAAAAGCCAGACTGGAATTTGCCAAACTGCATGTTGACAAGCCACAAAGCTTCTGGGAGAATGTCCTATGGACAGACAAGACAAAACTGGAACTTTTTGGCAAGGCACATCAGCTCTATGTTCACAGACGCAAAAATGAAGCATTCCAAGAAAAGAGCATTGTCCCTACTGTTAAACATGGAGGAGGTTCTGTTATGTTCTGGGGCTGCTTTGCTGCATCTGGCACAGGGCGTCTTGAATCTGTGCAGGGTACAATGAAATCTCAAGACTATCAAGGTATTCTAGAGAGAAATGTGCTGCCCAGTGTCAGACAGCTTGGTCTCAGTCGCAGGTCATGGGTCTTGCAACAGGATAATGACCCAAAACACAGCTAAAAACACCCAAGAATGGCTAAGAGCGAAACTTTGGACTATTCTAAAGTGGCCTTCTATGAGCCCTGATCTAAATCCTATTGAACATCTGTGGAAGGAGCTGAAACATGCCGTCTGGAGAAGGCACCCTTCAAACCTGAGACAAATGGAGCAGTTTGCTCATGAGGAGTGGGCCAAAATACCTGCTGAGAGGTGCAGAAGTCTCATTGACAGTTACAGAAATGGTTTGATTGCAGTGATTACCTCAAAAGGTTGTGCAACAAAATATTAAGTTAAGGGTACAATCATTTTTGTCCAGGTCTGTTTCATGAGTTTGTTTTTTAAAATAATTCTGTTGAACCACAATTCAAAAGCATTGTCTGATTTTCATTGGTTAATTTTCATAGAATTTTTATTTATTACCACTATTGTCAGATTCAAGTTATTTCTATGACCATTGTGGGTTTTTCTTTCATGAACAGAGGGGTACCAACAATTTTGTCCATGTCTGTATATCGATGTCTGCTGCAGCGACCCCATCAGGACATGGGAATAAAGCTAGAAGAAGAAAAACTAATGATTAAAAAAGAACATTAAAACAAGAAAAGAATTCTCATCACATTTGTGAGACCTGTGTGTCTTTGTTGAGCTGAGTTGAAGTTAAAGAAATCAGATAAAACAAACAGAAATGAAAGTATTTTTTTTTTTTTTCCACACAGGACCTGCTATAATTTTCTAAGTGTAGAAATGTTCAGATCTCTAGGGACTGTAGGAATCAGGTATTCTGAGGTTACAACAGTGTTATTACAAAACTTACTATATTTGCCTACAGGAAGAATTTTGTTTTCCCGTTATCTAAGAAATCATTTCTCATTCTTGACTCTTTACAAAAGATGCTGCAGAAAGTAGATTTTTATTGTTTTTATAGTTGACAGCACTCAAAAGTCGCCACATTCCAGACAGACTGCAGCAGACCTTCAACATCCTGGTCTGTTGTGTAAGATTCTTTATAAAATGATCTTTTTAAAACACACCTTAAATACCCAACATGCTAGTATACAAGTATAACAGTATACAAGTTACTAATGATCAGAGCTGAAAACATGATGAACAGACCTGACAGTGACTCAGATTCTGATCCTAAAACTCTGATCTGATCTCATCACAATTACTAAAATGTTTTCACACTCAATAATTTTCTACTAAACATGAACTCCAACCTCTCCAGTCTGGTGGTAGAAACCAAAGCTAAGGAGATCCTGAAGGCAAAGGTAGATGAGAAGATGATGGTTGGAATGGGACTGACTGACACTGACTTCATCACCATCACAATCATCATCATCAGTTTGGGACTGTTTGAGTGAGAGTGGACAGAAAACAGCAGAATGTCCTCATGTGTCCTTTGATGTTAACTCTGACCACAAATCTTCATCTGCTGACTGAAATCAGAAAACACTGACCACTTTTTTGCTGAGCACTAAGCTAGACGGCAGGAAGTTTCATTTTTATATGGTCTTTGGCATGACCTGGCTGGGACTTGAACCCCGACCTCCCAGTTGTGGGGCGGATGTTTTACCTCTAGTCCACCACGCCAATGTGTTTGAATGTAGGCTGTGAAAGTGGGACACAAAGAGGTGTGCATGTAGGTAATCACACATGTAGTCACTGAAGCAGCTTTCAAACTACAATTGATGAGTCACAGGCGTGGGTTCCATCAGCATAAATTAGCACCTCAACAACCCTCCATGCCTTTTTTCAGATTTCAAGATTAGACGTGGGTCTGATCTCACGCAGATAACCACACATTTCTTTGGGATATTAAGTTTCATGTCCTCACATCGCTGATGTCACATGAGCGCACCAGTCAGCCCAGAAGCTGCTGATGCTGGCCACTATTAGTGGAGAGTCAAAGTCTTTTAATTTTGTCACCACGTGTCAAACTTTGCACAGATCAGTGGTGGATATAGGAGTACACCAATCTTAGGCTGCAGCTCACGATTATTTTGGTAGTCGACTAATCTAACGACAATTTTTTTTTCACTTAGTCAACTAATCACGATTATTTCTCTCATGTCCACCATCTCTGCTTCCTCTTGGCACGGCTCCTGCTCGGGGCTCCAGGTCATGTTCTACCTCACCTCTTTAAGCTTGCACACCTGTGAAAATCACTTTGTTGTCAGTCTCTGCCTTAAAATTATGTAGCCTGTTACAAAAAGTTCCCATAGCTAAATAAAGTAATGACCCATCAAACATGAGTTGGAAACTTGACATTGATAGTTTAATGAAAAGTGTTTGTAGCAACACAATTAATAGATGTTAAAGGGCAGTCTTTTAACCCCAAAATAAAGTGTAAAAACTCAAACAGCAGCTCTGCTGCTCCATAAAAGCAACACTCTACATGTTCAAAACAAACTAGAGTAATATTCAACTCCATTAACCCCTTGTACTCCGGTCAGTTTTCCTAAAAACGCCAAAAAATAATGTGCCCAAAGTAAATCGAAAGCTGTTCTTCATCCCTTTGCAGCATCTTCATGGGGTTGGTCTCATTTAAAAGCAAACACTTTGAATTTTTTGGCAAAACAGTCATAATCTCTCTAAGTGCTCCGGCCACTGAGTTACAGTCATCTAAACATAGTGAACTTGAAGAAAATAAATTTGGCCTGGGTGTTTTTTTGGATACAAATGCTTGCAAATAACACACAGCTTCAGATCCGGGCTGGAAAATGCAACAGAAATGTAGAACCAAGTGTTATCCAGCTGAGGTCCAAATTTTGTAACAATACCACAAAAAATGAATATATTACACAGCTTTGTTCTCAGGCTGTTCCCAGGCATTTTGGAACTGTGCCAAATTGTGCCAAATGGCACAGTTTGGAAAAACGTCTGTAACTTTGGAATGATTCAGTGTAGAAGCTTCATTTTGGGCTCTAATGAAAGGTCACATTCAGGGCTGTGTCTCTCTGTGTGTGTGTGGGGGGGGTTGCCCCCCCCTCGCTACAGAGGATGGAGATCGGCCCTCGCTACATGACGGATTACACTGGGATGTGGTATGTTTCCACAGCAGCGCAGTCACCGCGGCTTCCCCCCCCTTGCTACTGTGTGTGTGTGTGTGGGGGGGGGGGGTTGTCCCCCTCCTTTCCTCGCTACAGAGGACGGAGATCGGCCATCGCTACATGACGGATTACACTCGGATGTGGCATGTTTCCACAGCAGCACAGTCACCGCGGCTCCCCCCCCCACCTCGCTACAGAATAGCAGCGGCGGGGGGCGTTCACGGTCTGGAGGCGTGCGCCGCACAGTTGTAATTTACCGATCGGTCAAAAAGTCTTTTTTTTTTTCCCCACAATATTTTTATTGAACCCTTTTACAAACATAACACAAACAATCAGACACTAACACTAAAGTAATAAAAAAAAAAAATACTAAAAAAAACACCAACAACCACTAACAAGAACAGGTCTTCAACAATGCTCCTCTGTTTAGTCTAGGCAATCCATTACATAAGTATACATATTATACATTCACCAGTTTGGAATTTACAAGGTCCACACACATCATTCACCTTCTTCTTCAAAAGTTATGTTTAAATTCTTTACATAATCAATGAAAGGTCTCCATATATTCTCAAACACATTTTCCTTTGATTTCAGTATGTATGTTATTCTTTCTAGTGGAAGGTTTGTTAACATCTGTCTTAACCACTGAGTCACATCTGGTCTGTGAGTCTTTTTCCACAATAGTGCAATACATTTTTTGGCGTTAAGCAAACTGAGGTCTATGAATGCTCTTTCACTTTTATTAAAATTATGCTTTTCTGGATACAGACCCAACAAAAACAATTTAGGATACAATATAATTTGTTTTGAAATTATTTTTTCAATTGTTACCCTCACCTCTTCCCAAAACACTCTAATTTTCCTACATTCCCATACACAATGAAATAAGGTTCCTTTACTTTCCATACATTTTGTGCACGTATCTGGTATGTTTTTATTATATCTATTTAATTCCACCGGTGTAACATACATCCACATTAACCATTTAAAATGTATCAATTTAAGACGTACATTTATTGATTTGGTTTGAGCTTCTGTACAAGCCAATTCCCATTGTTCCTCTGAAATTTCAATTTGCAGGTCTTCTTTCCAATAATTTAATCTTTTCTGTGAGTTTTCACTTGAAGATAGTGTCAATGAATTATAAAACTCTGAAATAATACCCTTTCTCTTACTATCTTTCGTCAAAATTTTTTCCAAGGATGAATAAATGGGTCGAGTGAGAGCATTGTTTTGATTTGATCGAATAAAGTTCCTAAGCTGAAGATATTTAAAAAAATGTGTTCTATTGAGATTAAATTTGATCCTCAGCTCTTCAAAAGACATTATGTTATCTGAACTTGACAGATATAAATCTTGAATCTTTTGAATCCCTTTTAAATTCCATACTTTAAATACAGCATCTGCTCTCCCTGGTTTAAAATATTGATTACCCCATATTGGGCTAAATTGTGACAGTAAATGTGGTTCTTTTAAATATTTTTTAGTTTCACACCATATTTTGATCATATGCTTTACAAATGGATTTTTAACTTGTTTCTGTAATTTTTTTGCCGAGTCTGAGTATATGAATATGGGAAGAGGTAAAGGTAAATTGTATGATTCCATTTCAGTCCAGTCAGGGAGATCATTTGATGAAAAATAATATGTCATAGACCTCAGTTGTGCTGACCAGTAATACAACATAAAGTTTGGACATGTCAGACCTCCATGATCAAATGGTAAATATAGTAAGGACAGACGTAATCTAGCCTTCCTATTGTTCCATAAAAATTCCACTAACTTTTTTTTAATTCTTGAGAATAGATCTGAAGGTGGTGGCAAAGGAATGTATTGAAATAAATAAAGTATTTTAGGTAAGATATTACTTTTAAGTATATTGATTCTCCCGATCATCGACATTGGTAGTGACATCCATCTCTGAATTAACTCATTAATGACTGTCATTAAGGCTTCATAGTTGGCACTGGCGACTAATTCTAGCTTAGGCACAATTTGAATTCCTAAATATTTAAACTGATTTACAACATTGAATTGATTTACCTCAGGAGCTGGGTGATTTCTCTGGGTCTCATTTAGCATTAATATTGAAGATTTAGTTTTATTTATTTTATATCCTGATATTTCCCCAAAATTCTTTATTAAATTCAACAAGGTCGGGATTGATTTTTTAAGATTCGACATAAACAAAATTATGTCATCAGCATACAGGGAGATTTTATGTTCTGTTGGTCCAACTTTAATTCCATATATTTGTGGATGTAAACGTACTGCCATCGCTAAAGGTTCAATTGCCATAGTAAACAATAAAGGTGAAAGTGGACAGCCTTGTCGACATCCTCTATTGATCTTTATTGATTTTGAGATATTGCTGTTTGTTAGGATTTCTGCTGTAGCATTATTGTATATTATCTGAACCCATTTTATGAAATTATTTCCAAGTCCAAACCTTTGTAGGACTTCAAAAAGATAGGGCCATTCGACCCTATCAAAGGCCTTTTCGGCGTCCAATGATAGGAGAGCTGTATCCGGTGCTTCTTTATTAGAATAAATAATATTAAATAGTCTTCTTACATTATTGAAGCCTTGTCTTCCCTTTATAAAGCCATTCTGATCTCGGTTAATAATATTTGGTAATATTTCTTGTATTCGTCTTGCTAAAATTTTGCAGATTATCTTAAGGTCAGCATTTAATAGACTTATTGGTCTCATATGTTCACATTTATTAGAGGGTTTACCTGGTTTTGGCAACAGTATAATTAAGGCATTATTCATGTATGGTGGTAAATTACTATTTTGAAATGCTTCTAAAACCATTTCCAAAAAAGGTTTTATTAATTTATTCTTAAATTTTTTATAAAGGT
Organism: Pholidichthys leucotaenia; assembly: GCA_020510985.1. NCBI lineage: Eukaryota > Metazoa > Chordata > Actinopteri > Cichliformes > Pholidichthyidae > Pholidichthys > Pholidichthys leucotaenia. The sequence continues at coordinate 470,106,572 of CM035837.1, read as the reverse complement.
CAACTGGAAGACCATCTGGTCCTGCACTTTTTCCTGATTTCATATTATCAATGGCTAGCCCAACTTCTTCTTGACTAATTTTAGACTCCAGTATCTCCCTGTTTTCATTTGGAATACACGGTATGGGTGCAGTCGGGGCTACGTCACTTACGGTTAGTAACACATCGCCGCCATCTTAACTCGGTGAAAACAAACCCATTACCAAGCTTTGTCGAGTGCAGTGTTTTGACTTTTTGTCATGGCCTGTGACTACATAGAAAAGCTTGATGAGTCAGCCAGGCTACGTTATCAGGAGAAACTGACAGCAAGTGGACTGACAGATTGCCCATACAAGCTACCAGCCGGAAAATGGGTTAATGACCCGACCAGGTGGCCAGCTGTGCAGTGGCCGGACGTGTACAGCTACTTGATCGACACGCCTGGTAAGCATATTTGCTTCGACCCATATTAACATGATTAACCCTCTTACATGTTTTGAATGTTTTTAAGGAAAGGCCCCTATGGGTAACATGACCAATCCATTAAATATCAGGGCAGCACAGGAGTAATTCTTAAAAGAAATAATTAAACAAGAAAATGTTCACTGATGCTAAACACTGCTTAGGTGCACTTGTGTTGGATCGAAATAAGTGCAGGCGGACACGAGTGAAGTTTAAAAGGGTGCTTCATGCAGACAGTCAACTTATATACCCGGCTAATGCATGCATGGCACATTAGCATCACAGTAGACAGCAGGAAAGCATATACATTTGCATTAGTCACACATATCAGGCGCAGCATTACTGGCGCCGGGATTCCTCTCTGTTCCAGAGCCGCAGAAGGTGCGAGGCGCTTCTATAACGATCAGTAATTGCTCACGCTGAGCGCTCTGCCAGCTCGCTGTGGGAGTCACACGAGGTGTTCCTCTTTTCCCGTATATTTTTCTTTATGGCGTACAGAAATGGCAATACGCCCGTATTTGCTAAAATTGCATTTTCCCCGTATTAAAATACGGCGAAACCGTATTTGTCACCTCTTTCATTAATGGCCAGCCCCTTTGTTGCACTATTTACTACAGTCTACAGTTAAATTAGTCAGGCTGACTGCACATAGAGAGGTCTGTATTGTTGGGTGAAAAGGGAATCAGTCATGCATTTCCATAGACGAAATGTCCGTCTCTGTTTACAATACAGAGAGGCTTGTGTCGGCGGCTAGCATTTTCAAAACGTGACCCATCAAGTGGCAACTAATTAAACTAACACAATATCACTCAATTACCTGATATAGGACGTGATGAGCTGAATATAATGCACTACGACGGGCTGGACAAGCTTGACTGGGTCACAGCAGCTGCCTGGGACTAGGTCGCCACTGAATTGTTTTCACCTAGTACGGCGTTGCCATGTGGGTTGCTAACCGGAAGTAGGCCAAATGCCCGGATGCCCGACTGCGCCCATAGATCAGGGGTCGGGAACCTATGGCTCGCGAGCCAGATGTGGCTCTTTTGATGGCTGCATCTGGCTCGCAGACAAATCTTTAAACTTTAAAGATTTTGTTTTTACAAGAGCGCCGAGTGTCTGCTGCTCTGTATATAGTTTTAGAATCATCTTCCGTGTTGTGGCCATTATGAGCTCAGATCACATGAGATGGCTCGCTGAATTTAAGCATTTATTTATTTATTTTCTACTCGTTTCACTTCTGCATTTAATATGAACCCTGAGTTTGAAATAAACGTTTGAATTTGAATATCTCGGAAGCCGCGGCACATCCGGGTACTCCAGGCTCAGCCAATATTGATCCAGATCGCATAGTTTTAGAATCATCGGCTATTACAAGCTCAGGTCACGCGAGACAGCTCGCTGAATTTAAGCATTTATTTATTTATTTTCTACTCGTTTCACTTCTGCATTTAATATGAACCCTGAGTTTGAAATAAACGTTTGAATTTGAATTTGAATATCCCGGAAGCCGCAGCACATCCGGGTACTCCAGGCTCAGCCAGTATTGATCCAGATCGCATAGTTTTAGAATCATCGGCCATTACAAGCTCAGATCACACGAGACGGCTCGCTGAATTTAAGCATTTATTTATTTTCTACTCGTTTCAGTTCTGCATTTAATATGAACCCCGAGTTTGAAATAAACGTTTGAATTTGAATATTCCAAAAGCCGCTGCACATCCGGGTATTCAAGGCTCAGCCAATATTGAGCACCAGAAGTCGCATTAATGGTAAGAAATACTCATCATTGATTAGCAACAGCATAACAATGTTATTAAAAAGAATTCAGAGACTTATTGTACTTTAAAAGTGTTGAAATTACATAAAATGCACACATTTACTTGTATTTTTAGTTTTAAACATATTGTATGGCTCTCACGGAATTAGATTTAAAAATATGTGGTGTTCATGGCTCTCTCAGCCAAAAAGGTTCCCGACCCCTGGTATAGATAGTCCATCCAAAAACCCATTTAGTTTTATTAAGTCAGTTTCATTTTTTGTATCATATAATTTTTCATAGTAATCTCTATAGGCTCTATTAATTTCTAAAGGATCTACAACTACCTGTCCGTTACTTATAATACTGGTGATTGGTGTTTTAAATTCTAATTGTTTAATCTGCCATGCCAATAATTTTCCTGATTTTTCACCTTGTTCATAAAAAGATTGCTTCAATCTTAGAAGACTTGAGGCAGCTCTATTCACTGATTTTTTGTCATATTCAGCTCTCAGAATCAGTAATTCGTTCTCTAACTTTGGGTCACTTCCTGCATACACTTTTTCTTGAAGAATTTTTAGTTTATGTTCCAATTGGACTCTCTCCTCTCGAGTCTTCTTAGATTTTGAACCTGTATAACTAATAATATGTCCCCTAATAAAAGCTTTGAAAGCCTCCCACTTTATACATGCTGATGTTTGTGTAGTATTAATATCAAAGAACTCATCTATCTGTTTTTCTATGTACTTAACAAATTCCTCATCCTGAAGCCATTTATGCTGAAATTGCCACCTACCAGGTTCCTTTGTCAATTTCTTATCTACATATATGAGACAACAGGGTGCATGATCAGAGATCACAATATTATCATAAAAGCAGTTTTGAATCTTGGACCTTAATTCTGTGGAGATCAAAAAGTAGTCAATACGTGAGAATGTCTTATAGGTATTAGAATAACAAGAGTAGGCTTTAACTTGTGGTTTCATTTCTCTCCATATATCTAGCAATCTCAATTCTTTCATAAAATGCTTAATGATCATCCTGCATCCATTGGGCGTACAGTCCAGTCCTGTTGATCTTTCTATATCGGGGTTCAATGTACAATTAAAATCCCCTGCTATTATATGTTGCCCTGTAAGTGATGATAAGATAAGAAATAAATTAGCAAAGAACTTTTGATCATCTATATTGGGACCGTATAAGTTCACCAGATTTATATTTTCTAATAGCAAAGATCCTTGAATAATTAGATATCTTCCAAATTTGTCTCCAATTACATTTTTCACTTGAAATGGGACTGATTTATGTATGAGAGTCATAACTCCCCTGGCTCGGGATGAAAATGATGAGGTGAATACACTTGCCATCTACTCCTAATTCTTTTTACATCTTCCTCTATTAGATGAGTTTCTTGTAAAAACACAATTTTTTGAGCCTATGTCTTTTATTTTATTCATAACTTGTTTAAGTTTTTTTTAAATTTTGTAGACCTCTGCAATTCCATGAAGTTAAATTAAGATTAATGCTTTGGTCTATGATCAATAAGGAGTTTGGGATTACCTCGCAGTGTAAACATGCTCATACAGAGAAGCAAAAACATGAGTGGTTGAACATTCATCCTACAAACTACACACAAACAAATTCCCCCTTCCCACATTCGTGGTGATCCCCCCCAAAATCAAAAAAAAAATTCCGTCTCCCGATATAGCCATCGACCGCTCCACACCCACGAGGACCAGCCAAAGCCACTCCTACTTCATCCTCCCAATCACCCTGACTCTACTGCTTTAAATGACATAACATTAACTCTCTTCTATAGTTTTCCAACTTAACTCCAAAATTTTATAGCAACTTTGTACATCATAGGTTTTTTTTTTTTAATATGTAATACAATCTATATTTTGTAAACTTGCTATATGCTTCAAATCAGTTAGATGCCTGTGCAAATGCTTAAATATTCTACCTTATATTTTGTTCATGCTTAGCTCCCACCAGTCTCATCTTGGATCTTCCCGATGAACTCCTGCGCCTCCCCAGGGGTCCCAAAGATGTGTGTTCCACCCCCATATGTGACCAACAGTCTTGCAGGGTGAATTACTCCATGACGAATCCCAAGGTTGCGCAGCTCTTTACGGAGGGGGTCAAACTGCTTCCTCAACCGTTGAATTCCTGTGGCCAAATCTGGGTAGAACCGCACCTGTTGATCCTGGTATTTAGTTTCTCCTTTGGCTCGCGCCGCGTCGGAGATCTTCATCCTGTCTCTGTAGCTGAGGAACTTCATAATTAGCGTCCTCGGTGCTGCCTTATTATCTCTCTGTGGTCCAATTCGGTGGGCGCTTTCTAGAACAACTGATGATTGCAGCTCCGCGTTGTTCAGCGCTTCTGGAATCCACTTTTCCAAAAAGGAACACGGGTCCCGACCCTCGGTTCCCTCCGGTAGACCCACCAGCCTCAGGTTGTTCCGTCTCGACCGGGACTCCAAGTCCAGGACATTATCTTCCAGACATTTTTTTTTTCTTTTCCAAAGTGCGCACCTTTAATTGAAGGCTGGCGACGTCATCTTCAGCACTGGAAACTCGAAGCTCCACTTATGCCACTCCTTCCACACAGTCACCCAATTCTTTTCTCATTCCTTCCCATCAAATTTAGCGGAAAAGTCTGCTCTCATTGAACTAATGGCAGCGAGCACTGCACCTGTGCCGTCGCCCGCAGTCAACGCACTGCTGCTAGCTTCCTCCGCCGCCATATCTGGAGCTTTTTCTGCTGCGCCACAGACGTGAAAGTCCGTTAATTTGGACTGTTTCGGCGGTTTAACTTTTCCTCCACCTGATTTCCCAGCCTTAGGCTTCATCGGCATATCCTCTCCCAAACGCTGGGATAGGTTCTGTTCCAAATGAGAGAGTTATTTGCCGATTTTTTTCTTTTTCTCTAGGAGCAGAGCAGAGTGGTACGTGTTCTTCTACGTAGCCGCCATAACCGGAAGTCCAAAAGTCATTTTTGATTACAATTTTCAGGGATAAAAAATAATTTGGCTTATAACACCTTACCTCTTCATAGCCACATTGTCCTGGCGAACTTCTCTTCCTCACTGTCAGACGAACGCGACGCTGGTCCGCTCGTGATTCTGGTCTCGCGACCCGATCAAAACATAATTCCATTATTGCGGTTTTGTGCTTCCATGATTGCGGTTTTTGGCGAACGATTTTTCAAAACAAATAACAGTAGTAATAAAAAAAAGACTGGCGAAGGCGTGTGTGTCACTCAGCCTTCGTCGTCAGCCTCCGTCGGTCTATGACCATGGAAGAAATCATAACGTCTACTCTGCTGGAACCAAAACAAAACAAGCACCGCCTGTGGCCGAACATGCCGGTGCGCGAATGGCAGTCCCTGTCACACAGGTTGCATTTGTGGGTGGTCTCCGTGCTGCTGGGTCTGTGGGGTTCTTCCTGCGTCCTTTTTTGATCCGCTACAGCAGCCAGTCTTCACCCAGCCTTAAAAAAAACAGCTCGCGAACTTCTCTGCTTCAGTTGGCTTGGACCCGTTGGGAGGCGGGTCCTTCTGGCTAGGTTTTCAGTCATTGGTTCTTCAAGGTTTCAGAAACCCAATTCAAAGCTCTTATTAGTCGAATGAGAGGTCAATCAGATGAACTAACCTGTTCGCGGCTGTGTCTGCAGCTTTTATTTTCAGTGCGCGCTTGGACGCCATCACCACCTACATCACCACCATCAGGATCTCCATCATGCGTCCGAGAGCGCACGAGGGCGCTTTCGTGCACCCTCGTGCGCTCTAGGACGCAGAGACTTGCCCGTCCGCGGTACAACGGAGCGCAAGAGGTTAAAGTAAAAAAAGAAAATGACAAGGTAGTCCATCCTGTTTGAAACCTTGCTGGGTCTAGAAGTTTAAAGATTTAATTAGGCTTCAGATGAAAATTAAAAGAACTTCTGCTAGTCCAAAATAAATTTACAAACACTTTAAATGTCAGTGCAGGAACGTGAGCCTCCACTATGCATACGGTGAAATATTTATCAAGCAGTTTTAAATTTATTTGTGATTATTATGGTTATTTTTTAATTAAATTACAAATTCATGATATTCCAATTTACAGAAATGCACTAATATTCAGAATGAGGGCTGATATTACGGTGACAATAAGAGAGAATATGAAAAAGAGTAAGTTGCTCCTGTAATTCACCCATTTACTGCAGTTAACATATAGCCAGCATAACTGAAGCAGCTCAGCTGTCAACAACCATCGTCAAAGAGGGATTATTGTCCAACAGCAGGTAAACTATTTAAACAGCATCTGCTAATAGTGTGGTCAGTTTTCTAAAGGTGAGAGAGTCGCTCGTTGAAAATAAGAAGTACTAACTTTACTAGCTAACCTTACCGGTGCAGTCAGCTGACAGGTGGCTGGAGACGGAGGAACAGAGAGGAGGGGGGAATGAATGTATCACTGTAGTGCAGCTGTGATTTGACAGCACTGCTTTAGTCTACATTTAACTTGTTTCATTTATTAATTTTTGGTAAAATGCTCCCGTAATTTGGAAACTTTTGGCCTTCTCTGTGATTTTCTCTCCGTGTCGCCATGATGCGGTCCTCTTCTTCTTCGCTGGAACAGTTACACTGAACATTCCTGCGGCATGCATATGAACATTAAAATTAAGTGACTCGTTGACAATAAAAATCTGTATCGATAATTTTTTATGATTGAGGTTATCGACAACGTCGACTAATCGTTGCAGCCCTGCACTGATCTATATAGTTCAGTGGTTGCTGGTTTTGTCCTCTGCTACAATTCAAGTTCAGGTTACTTTATTTGTACCCGTAGGTAGATTTTTTTGCAGTCTGGTGACATCCATATTTACAAACCACAATTACATTCAACATAGACACAAACACAGGCACACATGAAGCTGACTATAAACATGATAAAAATACTCAAGGCTCCATCAATCAGGATATAAAGACAAAGGGATGAGAGAAAAACCAGAGGTAAGAGAGAGGGGTCATATTAAAAAGTTAGACTAGTCAAAGAGGTTAAAAACTCAAAGGTCTAAAACCCAATAAAAGATTGAGAACCCAAATAACAATCCTACAAAAATAAGTAAATATAAAATGAAATTAATAAATAGGTAACTAAATTATGTGCAATATATTGTTACAACTTGTTCAACTCTTGGACAGCAGCAGGAACAAAGCTGTTTTTGTAGCGCTGGGTTTTACTTTTTGGGACAGCAATGGAGAAGATTGTAAAATGCACCTGATATTTTACAGAATTACTCTCATTTTTTCATATCAGCACTGAAGAATTTTACTTGACATTTCATATTTTATCATTGTTATATTAAGATTAGAAGTGGTTCTAACATGGAACCCAGGGGGATGCTGTTTTTTTATTTAAATAGTGAATAATGACGATAAAATCAGATAGTGCTTATAAAACAGTCAGTGGTGATCAGACACTTTCTTCTCAGAGTACAAAATATCCATCCATCCATCTTCTACCACTTAATCCTTTTCAGGTCGGGGGCGGGGGTGGGGGCTGGAGCCTATCCCAGCATCTTTGGGTGAGAGTCAGGGTGCACCATGGACAGATCATCAGTCCATCACAGGGCCAACACAGAGAGACAGACAACCATTCACTCATACCTAAGGATAATTTAGAATCCTCAGCTGATGCCAATTAACCTAACCTGCATGTCTTTGGCCTGTGGGAGGAAACTGGAGCAAACCCACACAGACACGGGGAGAACATGCAAACTCAACACAGAAGGATCACTGATGGTCTTGGGGTGGGATCGATCCTGTGACCTTCTTGCTGTGGTGACACAGTGCTAACCACTGCACCACCATGCTGCCCTGTAAAAAAAAAAAAAAAAAAAAAAAAAAAAAATCTCAGCTGAGAAATTAGAAATAAAGTCCATCCATCCATCCATCTTCTTCTGCTTAATCCTTTTCAGGTCGTGGGGGGGGCTGGAGCCAGGATGTGAAAATGTGTTTTAATAAAGTGTTGTTTCTATTATTCTGCTTAATAAATTTTTAAAAAAGCACACTGTCTGGTATTGGTGAAATCTTATTAAAGATGAGCAGCAAAATTTGGGGCTGACAGTATATTTTTGTGATTACTTTCAGAGTCTTCTACTGGATGGATCATTGCTTTTACAGTTATCACTGTTCTTCTTGTCATCATCATCATTCTTCTTGCTGTCCTCAAACACAAAGGCTGCATCAAACTATAGTGTCATAGAGGTCAGTTTTATTATATTACAGGAGACATATGATGAAAATATCACTTTTTCAGAAATTTTCTGCATCAGTTTGTGTATCTGAAGTGTTTTTTTTAACTGTACAATCTTGTTTTTTCTCCATGCAGGTCCAAGAGAACCCAAACAGGATTGTCTCTGATTGGTCACTTGCTAAACACTTTGCAGCTGTTGTGACTTCCTGATGAACCAGTGTGATGTCGTATGAAAAAGATGTTTTCTTAATTTGATTCACTTTTGTCTTCCTGCAGTTTGTTTTCTTTAAGTTACAGCATGTTGACCTCTCTGGGCCACCGTAGGTTCATGTTTGAGTTCATAGAAATGTAACAGGTTAAACTTTAACACAGAGAAGTGTTATGTCCAGTCCGTACAACTGTACTGTAGTTAATAAAAATCTTCACATTCAGTCAGGAGATGTTACACCTCATGAAACTCACACAGAGAAGTGTTAATAAAAAAATACAGCCTTATATAGTTAATATTGTAACATTGTGGCTGTGATAAGGGGGCGGGAGTTTCCCAGCATGCTTGCACGGCAGAGGATTCAGATACTACAGTATGTCTGTGTGTTCTAAGCGTTATTCATGTGTGCCATTATAACTGGGTAATAAGACCGGTTGTGATAGCATTGTTTCCATTGTACCAAATCATGTGTCTGTGCCACCATGAGCGAAATGAGTGCCTGCGTAAATGACCTCCCCTCCATTCTGTGTTGTGAGCGTGTGTATAAATAAAGCCTGTTTTATCACAGTCATCTCTCCTTATTGTGTGAACCCTTGCAATGTCACACTGGTGTCAGAAGTGGGATCACGGAGAAGATGGGAGCCAGAATCAGGACGGGTCAGTGGGGGCAGTGGAGCGGGTCAGTGTGTCAGCAGAAACACAGCAGGCGGTCGAGGAATTCTTCCAGCAGAGCTGCAGCAGACTAGAATCGGGCAGCTGCAGGACCTGTTGGACTGCTACGCTGATGCTCTCGCTGCTATGGTTGAGGAGTGCAGCCGAACCAGCTTGGTGCAGCACCAGATCAACACTGGTAAGGCCAGGCCAATCCGGCTCCACCCCCGCCATCTGCCTTTCTCAGAGTGGACAGCAGCCGAACAAAAAATACGGGAAATACTGGAGGCAGATGCTATTGAACCCTCCAGCCACCCCTGGGTGGCACCGGTGGTTCTGGTTAAGAAGGGCGGTTTGTGGCGGTTCTGTGTAGATTACCGGTGCCTGAATGACGTCACCTGCAAGGATTCCTACCCTCCCCGCTTTGATGACACGCTGGATTACATCACCGGCTCCAGCTGGTTCAGCTCGCTGGACCTCCACAGCAGCTATTGGCAGGTAAAGTTGTCACCGGAGGCCCGTCAGAAAACAGCCTTCTCCATCGGGCAGGGACTCTGGCAGTTCAAGGTGATGCCGTTTGGGCTTTGCAACGCCCTGGCCACCTTTGAACGTCTGATGGAGCGAGTGCTGGCTCACGTGCCCCGGAGCCTCTACATTGTTTATCTGGATGACCTGCTGGTTCATGCAGCTGACTTTGATGGCGCCCTGTCCAACCTCTGGGAAGTATTAGATGCCATCCGACAGGCTGGGCTGCAGCTGCACCCACGGAAATGCCACTTATTTCGGGGAGAAACCACCTTCCTGGGCCACGTTGTCAGTGCAGCGTGAGTCGTCACCGATCCAGAGAAAGTGGCAGTGGTGAAAAACTGGCCAGTGCCGTGGGAGAGTTATAGAGTTTTCTCAGACTAGCCTCCTATTATAGGAGGTTTGTGAAGGATTTCACCACCATCGCCAGCCCACTGCATCAGCTGACGCAGAAAGGCTGTGCATTTGAGTGGAGTGAGGACTGTGCTGCTGCTTTTTCCCGGCTTCGTTCGGCACTCATCGGAGCTTCCATGCTGCAGTATCCCGACCTGAATCACCCCTTCATTGTGGACACTGATGCCAGCCACCAGGACATCGGGGCGGTGTTATCCCAGGAGGGAGAACATGGAGAGCAGGCAGTTGCTTTTTTCAGCCGCACTCTCAGCAGAGCTGAAAGGAATTATTGTGTTACTCGCTGAGAGCTGTTGGCTGTCATCCAGTGGCTTCATCATTTTTGCCCATATGTGTATGGGAGGAGGTTCCAGCTCAGGACAGATCATGCTTCCCTGACCTGCCTACTGAATTTTAAAGAGCAGGATGGACAGTTGGCGAGATAGCTGGAGGCACTGCAAGATTATGATTTTCAAAATGTGCATCGGGAAGGCTGCCTCCATGCCAACGCTGACGCACTGTCTCTATGTTGCAAAGAACTGTCGGCACTGCCAGCGGGCAGAGGACTGAGACCAAGCTGTCCCACGGGCTGCTGCTGTCCGGAGTGCGTGAGCAGGAATAACACAGCAACACACAGCTCCCCCTCGGATAGTCAACTCTCCCCAGCGATGACATCACCGAGGCCCTTGGCATACAGCAGCTGCAGAGCAAGCAGGACAGAGATCCGGTCATCTCCTGGGTTTGGCAGTGGTTGGACGTGGGCCAGCAGCCCGCCTGGGAGACTGTGTCCATGCTGGACCCAGAGACCAAGGCCCTACATTCCCAGTGGGCCAATCTCTGCTGTCAAGAGGGTGTTGTGTATCGGCAGTGGCAGGATCCAGCTGGGCACCATCACGTCTGGCAGTTGTTGGTTCCCCGCCGGCTCCACCCCAGCGTGCTCCAGTTGGTCCATGGGTCGTGGGGGTGAGCCACGTTCGGGTGATGAAGACTGCAGTGTCTTCGGGCCCAGTTCTACTGGCCAGGATGTTGCCAGGACGTAGAGCTCCATGTCCACTGCTGTGACACCTGCATGGCTCAGAAAGGGCCGACTCAGCAATCCCATGCCCCCTTGCAGCAGTACCAGGTGGGGGCACCCATGGAGCAGGAAGGAGTGGACATTCTTGGCCCTTTCCCGACCACGGATTGTGGGAACCGCTATGTGCTGGTCGCAATGGATTATTTCACCAAATGGCCAGAGGCATATGCAGTCCCTGATCAGAGCGCTACCACCACAGCATCAAAGCTGGTGGATGGGATGTTTTGTCGGGTCGGTGCACCAGAGGAGCTGCACAGCGATCAGGGACGGGACTCAGAAGTCTTCAGGGAGGTCTGTAGGTGGCTGGGCATCCGGAAGACCCGGACTACCCTGCTGCATCCACAGAGCGACGGCCTGGTCAAACGTTTCAATCGGACCTCCCAGCTCGCCGTTGTAGTGAACCAGCAACAGCGAGACTGGGACCTGCATCTGCCCTTGGTTCTGTGGGCGTACCGGTTCTGTAGGCGTACCGGACAGCAGCTCAGGAATCCACCCAGTGCACCCCTGCAGCGCTGATGTTTGGACGCGATCTGCGCACACTAGTGGATTTGGTGCCCTCCCCCCCGGAGCCGGATGTGGAGGGCAAACCAGAGTTGGATTATTTGTTTTGCTTGAGAGAATGTTTCCACAGGGTGCACGAACTGGCTCAGGAGGCCCTGGCAGCGGCGTGGAATCGGCAGAAGCAGGTATACGACTCCCGCTGCCAGGTGAGGGACTTTGCAGCAGGAGATGGAGTCTGGGTTTTCTGCCCGGAGCGCACTGTTGAGCCATTGGTCGGGACCATGCGTGGTCCTTCAAAGACTGCCGGATGGAGTGTACAGGGTGAAGCTGCAGAAAAGGAGCCGGGTCGTGGTGCTTCACTGTGACCGTCTCACCCCATACAAGCCATCTGCCCTGCAGGTAGTTGAGCTGGAGGCTTCATTCCGACCGAATACCCCTGTCAAGACGCGAACGGACAATAACAGGCCTGTTAGTACTGGTCGCCGACAATGGCGACCACCCCGACACCTGGACGGATTTGTGTTGGACTTTTGAGTTGGACTTTATTATTCTGGGGACAGAAACAAGTCCGGGCGGGGGGTGGCATTGTAACTTTGGGGCTGTGAGGGGACGGGAGTTTCCCGGCATACTTGCACCCCGGAGGATTCAAATACTGTATCTGCGTGTTCTAAGCATTATTCGTGTGTGCCATTATAACTGGGTAATAAGACCAGTTGTGATCTTTGTTGTAGTTGTTTCCCTCTATGTGCCAAATCATGTGTCTGTGTCACCATGAGTGAAATGAGGGCCTGTGTAAATGACCGCCCCTCCGTTCTATGTTGTGAGCGTGTGTATAATAAAGCCTGTTTCGTAACAGTCATTTCTCCTTATTGTGTGAACCTTTGCAACGTCACAATATATCTGCTCTTCATACAGTATGACGTGATAAACTAAACTACCAAAGAAACTAAATATGTTTTGCAAATGTTTTTGTGACTGCAGATAAACTGAGGTGAGTGTGGGAATGATTTTACCATGGTGAGGCTGTGGACGTCATATACGGAAAGCCAAAAAGGTCAAAAACCAAGAATGAAAATATCAGCGTTAACTGGTGATTAGCAGGATAACTTTGACACCACTGGTAAAAATATAAATGTAATCCATCAGAACCCCTGATTTCACCCTTTTGTTTATTAACATAAATATATTTTATTAAACAGTGAGAAAATCTGCTTGAACGCATTTAAAAACTCTAAAACAATTCCTCAAACTTTCACCGTCTTGTTTTATCCTTTGCAACCATTTTATTTTATACTTGTGCACAAATGAGCACAAACGCTGATTCCACAGTGACTGTTGTTTTTAGTTATCTGTACCTACCTATGGGTACAAATAAAGTAACCTGAACCTGAACCGTTGTGTTAAATATTAGGTGCTACTTATTGTTTTTTTTTTTTTTTTTTTTTCCAGGGAGTGTGTTTGCAGACGAGCTGCTGTAAACATTAACATTCTCTTCATTATTTTATTTATCACATAAGGTTATTTAATTTTTACATTTAGAGAATATTATTGAAACATGGAAAAATTGTGATTTGTTTTTTTTAATTTTCTTGCTGTTTGTTTATTTAAAGACTCACTCCAGCAGCTCTAAAACCACCTCAAAAACAAAATATTACATTGTGGCTTTTTATACACAAAAAACTTTGACTTAGAATGGCTTGGAAAGAGCTTTTACATCTTCCACCTACTTAAGTCTGTGCAGATCTATGAATATTCTAATGAGCTCCACCCATACTCCCACCCACCAGTAGCAGGAAGAAGACAAGGACATTGTACAAGGCTCCGAGAAGGCGATCTAACTTGAGGAAGTACCATCGTAGGTGAACTCTCAGAAGAGTCGCTGCTCGGCCCGGCATGGAGGCTGGATGGCTCGCTGCTGGTCTTTGGTTGCCCACTTGCTGAGGATCTGCCTGGCTCACTCAGAGTCTCTCCTGTGTGGGAGTAAAGCGAGCCGACGGGCGGGTGCGGGGACCACCGAGCAGTTGCTTGCTGCTTTGCTGAGCAGCTCGCTGACAAAGCGAGTCCCTCACTCGGCGATACCCAAGTGGGACTGCCGAACAGCTCACTGGGGGCCGGTGGTCCGGTGTGCCCGCCCAATGGCTTGCCCCGCCCATTGCATCACGCACACCAGGGCTGTCTCCCCTGGCATGCAGGAAAAATGGAGGCTGCAAATTCGTGTCCTCTTGGGTATTTTAGCAGGGACACTGAGAATTTTTCAAAATAAAATTAATCATTGCTGTCATATTTTCACGTCTCTGGGTAAGACATGTAACTTAAAAGAAGAGGATTTCTTGCTCACACATCTTTCCCAACTTGTAAAAGCTCCTGCTGCTCTTTGGTTGCTCCCTCTTCCCCCAAGACAGTCAAGAAGGGGTCTCAGTGCTTCGCCTGATTGTGTAATGTTATAACCAGTCAGGCTAAGCAGCTAGAAACACTCTGTACAAACTGGTCTTTTTTTTGGGGGGGGGGGGGGTAATTGGAAATTCACAGGAGAAAAAACACAGACTTGAAACAGGACTGATTTTGCTCTTGATATGTTTTGAAAGTCACAAAAAAAACACGTTACAGACATGTTAACAACAGAAAAAAACGTGATTTTTTTGGCAGAGTGTTACTTTAATGTATTTCATGTACTTTAATAGACTTTTCAGGGTGTTTTCAATTTTTTGAAAATATTGCGCTTTATCACATCAAGGTGCTTTAATCGAATGATGCCGCATCTCACTTCATGCATTAACACGATTAACAGTGTGATTGATCGTGATTAAAGTGACGCCATGAGTTCAAACTCTTTAAAAGGGGAAAAAGTCTCTCCCCTCTAAACAAAAATATTAAAAAATAAACTCTGGTCTTTGGCTAGATCAGGGGTCTGCAACTTGTGCCTCTGGGGCCACATGTTGCTCTTTTGGCCATAGATCGTGGCTCCCTGAGGGCTTGAGAAAAAAACTTATATTCCCAACAAAAGAAGCATTAAATTTAGAAGAAAAATGGTTGGACATTCATGAGAAAAATATCCTAAAAAGTAGAAAAACTGAAATTTTAGCAAAAAGATGTCACAAATTTCAGGAAAAAATTAGCAGTTTTCTGAGGAAAACTTACAAATTCGTAAAAAAATGTCACAAATTTACAGGAAAAAGTTTAAGAGGGAAAAAATGCAATAAAATTTATGTAAGAAAGGCTGCAGTTTTACCCTTGAAAGGTGATAAATTTATTTTATGGCAATTTTATTTGCCATAGTTTATCGTCCCCCATCAACCTACTCAGAATTTTTATCCGAATTTGCTGATTTCTTAGCTGATTTAGTGCTGAAATCTGATAGAATAATTATAGTAGGGGACTTTAATATACATGTGGATGTAGATAGTGACTGCCTTAATGTGGCATTTGATTCAATATTAGACTCGATTGGGTTTTCTCAGAAAGTAGGAAATTCTACTCATTACCTCCACCATACATTGGACCTTGTTCTGACATATGGCATAGAAATAGAAAATCTTGTAGTGTCTCCTCATAACCCTGTACTGTCAGACCATTGTCTGTTAACCTTTGATTTTACTATTTCTGACTATTTGGCTCCTAAAGAAAAATATTATTACAGTAGACGCCTCTCAGATGATACTGTTTCCAAATTTATGCAGATTGTTTCCTCTATGCCATGTGTCAACACAACGGAAATAAGCTATAGACAGCTTGCTCCTTCTGTAATTGATAACATGGTGGATAGTGTTTCAGCTTCTCTGCATCAGACTCTAGACTTGGTGGCCCCCTTAAAAAAGAAAAAGTCTAATCAGAGATTTCTAACTCCTTGGTTCAACACAGAAACTCGTAGCTTAAAACAGAAGACTCGTCAATTAGAAAGAAAATGGCGCTCCACTAATTTAGATGAAATCTATTTAGCTTGGAGAAATCATCTTTTAATTTATAAAAAATCTCTTAGAAAAGCTAGAATGAGTTATTACTCTGCATTAATAGAAGAGAACAAGAATAATCCCAGGTTTCTTTTCAGTACTGTAGCCAGGTTGACAAAGAGTCAGGACTTTGTCAATCCTAGCATTCCCTTAGAACTTACTAGTCAGGACTTTATGAACTTTTTCAATAATAAAATTTCATCTATCAGAGATAAAATCAATCAGATTCTTCCCACAGTTAACTTAAATACTGTAACTACTACAACTCCTTCTATAAGTTAAGTTCTATAAGTTATAAGCAATATAAGCTGCGGCTTCAGCCATCACCCATTTCGGATAACTCACGTGGAATTGTATAGAAGAAGGAGTCTTTGTCTAATTTGACCTTGTTGTTATATTATACAGTTTCTTTTAACCTGTACTGTACTATCCGAAATAAATTCATTCATTCATTCATTCATTCAATGATGTCTGTCTTGATGAGTTTACTCCAATCGACCTTTGTGAGTTAGACAAAATAGTTTCCTCATCCAAACCTTCAACTTGTCTTTTAGACCCTATTCCTACCAGGTTATTTAAAGAAGTCTTCCCACTTATTGGTAGCCTTATTCTTCATATAATCAATTCTTCATTAACTTTAGGCCATGTACCGCAGGCTTTTAAAACAGCTGTAATTAAACCCTTACTCAAAAAGCCAACGCTAGATCCAGGAGCTTTAGCTAACTATAGACCAATCTCTAATCTCCCTTTCATTTCAAAAATCTTAGAAAGAGTTGTTGCTACGCAATTATTTGACCACCTGCAGGGAAATGGTTTACTTGAAGAGTTTCAGTCTGGGTTTAGAATCCATCATAGTACTAAAACAGCCTTAGCGAAGGTCACTAACGACCTCCTCATTGCATCTGATAATGGACTAGTTTCTGTACTTGTCCTTTTAGACCTTAGTGCAGCTTTTGATACTATCGATCATAATATTCTACTTGATAGATTAGAACACTATGTTGGACTTAATGGAACTTCGTTGCAGTGGTTTAGATCTTATTTATCTGATAGGTTCCAGTTTGTTCATGTAAATAATGAGTTTTCTTTCAACTCAAAGCTCAGTCATGGAGTTTCACAGGGATCTGTGCTAGGCCCGACTCTTTTTAGTTTATATATGCTTCCGTTAGGCAACATTATTAGAAAGCACTGTATACATTTTCATTGTTATGCTGATGACACACAATTATACCTGTCAATGAAGCCAGATGATAGTAATCAATTAGCCAAGTTAGAAGCCTGTCTTAAGGAAATCAAAGCTTGGATGACTTGTAATTTCCTGCTATTAAATTCAGATAAGACTGAAGTCATTCTTGTTGGTCCAAAAAACCTTAGAAATTCCTTTCCAAATCAAACTTTCAGTTTGGATGCGGTTACTCTTTCTCTTAATAGCTCTGTGAGGAACCTTGGAGTTATTTTTGATCAGGATTTGTCCTTCAATTCACATATTAAATTTGTTTCTAAGACTGCCTTCTATCATTTGCGTAATATTGCCAAGATTAGGAGCATCTTGTCTCAGAGTGATGCTGAGAAACTGATCCACGCTTTTGTTAGCTCGAGATTAGATTATTGTAATTCTTTATTATCAGGCTGTCCTAAAACATCTTTAAAAAGTCTTCAGCTGATCCAAAATGCTGCAGCAAGAGTTTTAACAGGTACTAGAAAGAGAGATCATATCTCTCCGGTTCTGGCCTCCCTTCATTGGCTTCCCATAGAGTTTAGAATTAAGTTTAAAATCCTTCTTCTTACTTACAAAGCTCTAAACAATCAGGCTCCTTTTTATTTAAAAGATCTGATACTACCATATTATCCTAACAGAGCACTACGCTCCCAAAATGCAGGATTACTTGTAATACCTAGAATCTCCAAAAGTACAATGGGAGGCAGAGCCTTCAGTTATCAAGCTCCTCTCCTGTGGAATCAGCTGCCAATCTGGATTCGGGAGTCAGACTCGATCTCTGTTTTTAAGAATAGGGCTAAAACCTACCTTTTTGATATAGCCTACAATTAGGGAGGGATCATGTGTTTCTGAACCCTCCCTTAGTTATGCTGCTAATAGGTTTAGTCAGCCGGGGGACCTCCAGTAATGCACTGGGCCTCACTCCTTTTCTCACTCTCAATGAAATATTTTTTTTGCTGGTCATTAACATTTGTTTGTTCTCTCTCATAGATTCAGTCCCCATCGTGCTGTTTGCTCTCTACATGTCTGTTCTTTTCTTCTTCTCTATCCCCTCACCCCCCAGCCAGTCGCAGCAGATGACTGCCCCTCCCTGAGCCTGGTTCTGCTGGAGGTTTCTTCCTGTTAAAAGGGAGTTTTTCCTCTCCACCGTCGCCAAGTGCTTGCTCATAGGGGATCGCCTGATTGCTGGGGTCTTTCTGCAACTGTGGGGGTTCCCCCTACAGTTGATAGTGCTATGAGATGACTATTGTTGTGAAATGGCGCTATATAAATAAAGTTGAATTGAATTGAATTGAATGCCCTTGCTGGTGGAAGGAGGTTTTCACTCCAAATCTCACGATACATGGCCCCATTCATTCTTTCCTTTACACGGATCAGTCGTCCTGGTCCCTTTGCAGAAAAACAGCCCCAAAGTATGATGTTTCCACCCCCATGCTTCACAGTAGGTATGGTGTTCTTTCTCCTCCAAACACGACAAGTTGAGTTTTTACCAAAAAGTTTTATTTTGGTTTCATCTGACCATATGACATTCTCCCAATCCTCTTCTGGATCATCCAAATGCTCTCTAGCAAACTTCAGACGGGCCTGGACATGTACTGGCTTAAGCAGGGGGACACGTCTGGCACTGCAGGATTTGAGTCCCTAGCGGCATAGTGTGTTACTGATGTAGCCTTTGTTACTTTGGTCCCAGCTCTCTGCAGGTCATTCACTAGATCCCCCCATGTGGTTCTGGGATTTTTGCTCACCGTTCTCGTGATCATTTTGACCCCACGGGGTGAGATCTTGCGTGGAGCCCCAGATCGAGGGAGATTATCAGTGGTCTTGAAGGTCTTCCATTTTCTAATAATTGCTCCCACAGTTGATTTCTTCACACCAAGCTGCTTACCTATTGCAGATTCAGTCTTGCCAGCCTGGTGCAGGTCTACAATTTTGTTTCTGGTGTCCTTTGACAGCTCTTTGGTCTTGGCCATAGTGGAGTTTGGAGTCTGACTGTTTGAGGTTGTGGAAAGGTGTCTTTTATACTGATAACGAGTTCAAACAGGTGCCATTAATAAAGGTAACGAGTGGAGGACAGAGGAGCCTCTTAAAGAAGAAGTTACAGGTCTGTGAGAGCCAGAAATCTTGCTTGTTTGTAGGTGACCAAATACTTATTTTACTGAGGAATTTACCAATTAATTCATTAAAAATCCTTCAATGTGATTTTCTGGATTTTTTTTTCTCATTTTGTCTCTCATAGTTGAGGTATACCTATGATGAAAATTGGAGACCTCTCTCATATTTTAAGTGGGAGAACTTGTACAATTGGTGGCTGACTAAATACTTTTTTGCCCCACTGTATATATATATATATATATATATATATATATATATATATATATATATATATATATATATATATATATATTGTGGGACACATATATGCACATATGTATATCACTGTATGATTCATACGTATACCACCTTAGGCTCCACATCTGAGATGGAACAAAGGACTGAGCCGCTTTGGAGATAATACGAGGATGTGAAAGTTTAGTCTTTGGCATGCAAAGAGACAGCCTTGGGGGATTTCGCCCAGCAGCCAGAGACTGAAGGTGGGGTGTGTTAAGATCGGGAGGAAGTTACATTGTTACTGGGGATTAAGTGCCATGTGACTGTGTGTTTTGATGTCCTGGGTATAAAAGGGACAGATGTTGGGGGATTCTCTCTCTTTCTGTTTTTGGATGATGTTGGAGAATGTGAATAAACCTGACTTGTGAAATAAACTCAGCCTCGTCCTTCCACATTCCCTACACTGGTGACCCTAAGACGTATCATGAGCGGAAGAAATTCCCCCGAGCCGGACTCGTCAGGACCCAGCCAGGTGAACGCAGCCACAGTCAAGCTACCAGACTTCTGGCAAGACAACCCGTGCTCCTGGTTCCACTTGGTCGAAGCACAGTTCGCCCTCCAGGGGATAACGGTAGATGACACCAAATTCTACCACGTTATTGCCAAGCTCGACAACCGCACGGCTCGACATGTGCAGAGCCTGTTGGAGCGCCCACCGGCCGACGACAAATACGGCGGGTTGAAGGCTGCGCTCATCCAGCGTTTCACTCCCTCAGTCCAGGAGAGAGCAGAGAGGCTCCTGGCTCTGAACGACTTGGGAGATAGCACGCCCGTCGACCTGATGGAAGACATGCTGAGGCTGAGGGGCTCAGATGACGACGACTTCCTTTTCACCCACATTTTCCTGAGAACCCTACCGTCGGCCATGAGAGCGACCCTGGCCGGTTCACAGTTGTTGGCCCAGCGGGACTTCCGCGCGCTGGCCCAGGAGGCACAGCGGATTCTCAACACCAGCAGACAGCGCGCGGCCACCGCAGCAGCGACGGAACTCAGCGCGACGGCTGGAGATGGCAGGGGGCCAGAGGCGGCGGTAGCAGACCCACCGACAACGGCAGCGGCGAGGGCCAGGGATCGCGGAGGAGACGACCTCTGTTTCTACCATCGCCGCTTCGCAGAGAGGGCACGCAAGTGTATACCACCTTGCCAGTTCAAGAGCTCGGGAAACGCCAAAGCCGGGGGTCGGTAGCAGCCGCGGCCCTCGGGGAAGAGAACAAGCTGCTCTACTTGACGGATGCGCGTTCAGGGAAGAAATTCCTCGTGGACACAGGCTCCCAAGTGAGTTTCATCATGCCTACCTATGCTGACCGGCTGGCGGGCCCCGGAAGTCACGGAGCATTGGCAGCGAACGGCTTGAGGATTAAGACCTTCGGTGAGAAGACTCTGCTTCTGTCCCTACACGGCCGTACATTTGATTGGACTTTTGTTATAGCTGCAGTGAGCTTCAATATGTTAGGGGCTGATTTTCTGTGCTCACATGGTTTGTTGGTTGATCTTGCTAATAGGCGCCTGGTTAATGCACTTTCTTTTTATTCTATTCCCTGTGCAGCCCGAGTGACCCCGCCCACAGCACAAGCCAACGTCGCAATGGCAAGCGGTAAGTTCCACACACTACTCACTCAGTTCCCAGCACTCACGTTTCCCACATTTTCAGCAGCCGTCGCTAAACACGGAGTGGAACATTTTATTGCTACCACCGGACCGCCCGTTTTTGCAAAAGCTCGGCGCTTGGATGCAGCTAAACTGACCATAGCGCGCGAGGAGTTCGCCAACCTGGAAAAGTTGGGCATCATCAGGCGTTCGAAAAGCCCATGGGCTTCCAAGCTTCACATGGTCCCTAAAGCTGACGGCTCATGGCGACCTTGCAGAGATTTCCGCAAGTTGAACAACGCTACAGCGCACGACCGCTATCCAATCCCGCATATCCAAGATTTTTCCGTCCATTTGGCGGGGGCGCGCGTTTTATCTAAGATAGACTTGGTCCGCGGGTACCACCAAGTCCCAGTGCGCGCTGAGGACATACCCAAAACAGCGGTAATAACTCCGTTTGGCCTATTCGAGTTTTTGCACATGCTGTTTGGGCTTAAAGGCGCTGCGCAGACGTTCCAATGCATGATGGACGCGGTGTTGCGCGATCTCCCCTTCGTGTTCGTCTACCTGGACGACATCTTAGTAGCCAGCGCATCCGAAGACGAACACGAAAATCACCTCACGGCAGTTTTCCGGAGGTTGGGAGAGCACGGGTTAATAATCAACCCAGCGAAGTGTCAATTCGGGGTGACACAGATTGATTTTTTGGGGCACCGCCTCTCTCCAGAAGGAGCGGTTCCTCTGCCTGACAAAGTGCGCGCAGTAACAAATTTTCCCCAGCCACAAACGGTCAAAGTGTTACAGGAGTTTTTGGGAATGATGAATTTTTATAACCGTTTCCTCCCCCGTGCAGCGCAGCTCATGCAACCATTGTATGCCGCGCTAAAAAAACAAAAACCCAAAAAACTAACTCAGCCGGGGAGGCTTCTAAATCCTCTTTAGGTGCAGAACGCAACCCCAATAAAACCCATGGTAGCCTGTCCACCCAATTTGCATCCGTAAGCGACGCTCTGAGGGCCGCCTTCAATGACCTATGGAAACATTCGCATAACCCATTAGCCTGCGGGTTGTACGCGGTAGTGCGGTGGATCGTTACCCCCAGGCTGCGGGCCATCGCTGACCAAAGCTCGGAAACAAATTGAGGACCTCTGTCGGATGTAATGTCCGACGGAACTCCAAAGCGCGCTACCCATGCCGTTAAAAACACGCGCGCCACCTCCTCGGCTGTGGTTGACGACAGTGGGACCACTTCCGGCCAGCGCGTGGTGCGGTCTACCATTGTCAGAAGGTGTGTGCATCCCTGCGACGGCGGGAGGGGGCCTACGAGGTCCTCGTGAACGTGATTGAACCTCTTAGCCGGGAAGTGAAACGGCTCCAAGGGAGCTCTCGTGTGTTTGTGTACCTTGGCTCGTTGACAAGCCATGCAGGCTGCTGCCCACTCTCTAACTTGCTTGCGCAGGCTCGGCCATACAAATTTCTCTCCTACCATTCTGACCGACCCGCGCACCCCTGGGTGCGCCAGAGAATGAATCGAGTCAAAAACGCGGCAGACCCCCTAAGGAGCATTCACCAGAACACCCACAGGGATTGACTAACAGTTCTCATCCTCAGACAGCAGCTCCCCAGCAGGAGGGTGCCGCGAAATTGGTAAAGCCCGCTTACAGCAAATACGGGAGGAGACTGAGGCCCAAGCGACACGTGGACTGATGTGTAATAATTTTACCATGACTTGCAGACTGTTATTACGTTGTTCCATCTTAGACGTTTGGTGGGGGGGGGGATCATGTGGGACACATATATGCACATATGTATATCACTGTATGATTCATACGTATACCACCTTAGGCTTCACTTCTGAGACGGAACAAAGGACTGAGCCGCTTTGGAGATAACACGAGGATGTGAAAGTTTATTCTTTGGCAGGCAAAGAGACAGCCTTGGGGGATTTCGCCCAGCGGCCAGAGACTGAAGGTGGGGGGTGTTAAGATCGGGAGGAAGTTACATTGTTACTGGGGATTAAGTGCCATGTGACTGCGTGTTTTGATGTCCTGGGTATAAAAGGGACAGATGTTGGGGGATTCTCTCTCTTTCTGTTTTTGGATGATGTTGGAGAATGTGAATAAACCTGACTTGTGAAATAAACTCAGCCTCGTCCTTCTACATTCCCTACTATATATATATATATATATATATATATATATATATATATATATACAGTATACAGTATATATATATATATATATATATATATATATATATATATATATATATATATATATATATATATATATATATATATATATACCTACATATATATATATATATATATATATATATATATATATATATATATATATATATATATATATATATATACATTATATATATATCTACTATATATATATATAAATATAAATTTGAGAAAGCTGAAAATTTATACCAAAATTTAGGGAAAATGTTGCAATTTTATGAGGAAAAACCCTCAAATTGGCAGAAAAAAGTCACAACTTTACCAGAAAAAGCTACAATTTTATTGGAGAATGGTTGCAAATTTATGTGAAAAGGCAGCAGTTTTACCTGAAAAGGGTAACAATCAGACAAGATAATCTTATGAGAAAAGGAAAGTATTATGTCAAAAATATCAAAATTTATGAAAAAAGATTATAATTTTATGGTGAAAAATGTCACAAATTTACATGAAAAAGTCTTCAATTTTACACAATAAAGGTAGTAAATTTGCAGTGTGTGTAAACTTATGAGAAAAAGAGTTGAGTTTTATTTTAATTCTCAAAAAAATAAACAGTTAAGGGTGAACATGTGGGTTGGGGTCCCTGTAGCCGATGAAGGGGCTTGTATCATCTGTATATTCTGATTTACAGAGAGAAACAGCTCTGGGTTTTATTGATGGGACTCATAATCAGATAAAGGTAGCAGGAAAACATCCATCAGGTTATAAAAATTGAAATGACAGAGTCAAACTGACTGTAAGAACATGAGTTTATGGTCAGGGTTCATTCATGGTGGTTCTGCCATTATAATTTGAGTTGAGTGGTTCTCATTGTTTCACTTAAGTGAGCTTGGCGCCCTCTAGTGGTGTAATGAAAGTATTGTTTTTGAACTGATACACAAAGTGTTGCACATGCACAATCAATCAATCAAACTTTATTCCAGACTCATGGTCCATCAAAAATAAAATAAAATAAACAAGACAATTGAAACAGTTAATAAGAAAAACAATCAAAAAGTTACAAAACAATAAGAAACAACTACTAAAAGAAGTACAAAAACAGTACAGACTTTAAGAAGACTTAAAAAGACTACTGTACCAGTGCCTTCTAAACTGTGACTGACAGCGAATAGAATTGAGCTTAATGCTAGACATGACTTGAATGATTTCATTTCTAGATACATCAAGCCGACAGATGAATTTATACATAAGATTCCTTATTACTGCATGCAATGCATTTACACTTGATGATACAAATAACTCGGAAGCACTGCACCATCGAGGCTTTTTAAGTAAAATTCTTAAAGCAACATTGTAAGCAACCTGTAATTTCTGCATACTTTGTTTCCTATAATTTATCTATAAATGAGCAGTGTATAAAGGTGCACAACAGATTTTAAAAAGAACCAGCTTCACCTCATCTGAATAAAAACCAAACCTGCGTGCAAGAATATTTGCTTGCGTGTAGATTTTGCAGCGTTGTCTGAAAATATCATCATCATCAGTCATTCTATCATTAATAAAATGTCCCAGATATTTAATTTTATCCCTGACAATTAATTCCCTGCCTGCCAATTCAAAGACAGGGAATTTCATTAACAAATCTTCTCTAGTGCTGCAAATCAGCATTTTCCTCTCCATAAGCACTACACACTCTTAATAATTCCTGGAGACCAGCACTACTTGGACTGAGAAGAACTAGATCATCGGCATACATAAAATGATTCACTAACTTATTCCCTATTAAACACCCAGTTTTACAGGCATTCAGTTGCTTTGACAACTCATCAATATAAAGATTAAATAGAATAGGGGACAATATACTGCCCTGTCTGACCCCACTGCTCACACCAAATGGGGATGAATGACTCTTCCCCATTTCACCAGCATCTTCTGATGTGCGTACCAGTAAATCAGGATACGTACTAAGTACTTGGGAACCCCCCTGTCAATCATTTTCCTAAACAATATCCTGTGATTAACACGATCAAACGCCTTAGAGGCGTCAATAAAACACAAAAAAACTGATGAATTTTGATTTCTATACTTACTTATAATTTCTTTTAAAGCATATATGCACAGGTCTGTTCCATGATGGGGTTTAAATCCAAATTGATGATCAGTAGATTTGATGAATACATTTAATTTTTCAAACAGGATTCTTTCCAGTACTTTAGATATTATATTGGCTATAGCTATGGGCCTGTAATTGTCCAGGCTACACAGCTTGCCAGCTTCATCTTTAATGACTGGTACCAACACAACAGACAATAATGATTCTGGTAACATCCCATGAATCATGAAGCTGGTGAAACAGATTGCAAGAAGAGGAGCAATTCTTGAGCTTGTGGAGAGTGTGGAAATGATAAGGCCAAGTTACGATCAGACGAAGTTTTATTCACACTCTCACATCATCATACACAGAAAGCACTGAATCAGCCAAACCAGGTTTCCCCTTAAAAACTCCACAGATCATCTCACATCTGCATGACATTTCACCTCCACCACACATTTCCCTTAAACCCCCAGCTCTCTCTTCCTGCCAACTCCCCATGAGGTCCTTGCCTATTATTCTCTTGTGTTTAACCACTGCCTCCTGACTGAGACGCTGTCTGCTGACACAACCACAATATACATTGCTATATCGCCAATATGCATCTCCATATCACCCCCCCCCCCCCCCCCCCAGACAGAGTTTCAGTCGGCACGTCTTTTGGGCTTCAGTCTCCTCCCATATCTGCTGTAACGGGGGTTTCTGTGCCGGCGGGGGGCTGCTGGACGTGTATCTGACTGCGGGTGGGCCAAGGCGAGGGGGGGGGGGAACTTCGCTCTGCCCGTGTGGCTGTCCTGGTGAATCGTTTGCCTGGGGAGCTCTCAGTGGGGGTCTTCCACGCCGAGGGGCCAGAGCCAGCAGCACTTGCTCGTCCGCCACTACGAAGGCGGGCTTAAGTCTGTCTATGCATATTTTCTCCCAACGCCCCCCCAAGTCTAACAAAAAATGCTTGTCCCCTGTTTCCAGCACTCTGAACGGGCCATCATAGGGTGGGCGCAATGGCGGGCGGTGGGCATCGTGTCTGACGAACACGAACGCTGCTTTCTTCAAAGTTTTTGGCACAAAAGCGCATGGGAAACAGTGGTGGGCCGGGCCAGGCAGCGTGCCTGTGTCTGCACTATCCTGCAAACGCTGAGACGGGCAGCTGTCCGGCGCGGGATTATCTGGCAGAAATTCCCCGGGCAGCCACAGTGGCTGAGAAAAAACCAGCTCAGCCGGGGAAGCCTCCAAATCCTCTTTTGGTGCGGAACGCAACCCCAATAAAATCCACGGCAACCGGTCAACCCAATTTGCATCCGTGAATGAAGCCCTGAGTGCTGCCTTCAGTGACCTGTGAAAACGCTCGCATAACCCATTTGCCTGTGGGTTGTACGCGGTTGTGCGGTGAACTGCAACACCCAGGCTGCAGGCCATCGCGGACCAAAGTTCGGAAACAAACTGTGGGCCCCTGTCAGACGTGATGTCCGACGGGATTCCAAAACACGCCACCCATGCTGTCAAAAAAGCGCGTGCCACGTCTGCGGACGTGGTTGCCACCAGCGGGACTGCTTCTGGCCAGCGTGTGGTGCGGTCCACCACTGTCAGAAGGTGCGTGCACCCCTGCAACGGCGGGAGGGGGCCCACGAGGTCCATGTGAACATGGTTGAATCTTTTAGCCGGTATCCTAAATGGCTCCAAGGAAGCCTTCATGTGTCTGTGTACTTTGGCTCGTTGGCATGCTACGCAGGCTGCAGCCCACTCTTTAACTTGTTTGCGCAGGCCTGGCCACACGAATTTCGCTCCCACCATTTTGACTGACGCGCGCACTCCTGGGTGTGCCAAAGCTTGAACTTACTCAAACACGCGGCGGCGCCACGCGACCGGGACCACCGGGCGTGGGTGTCTCGTGGAGACGTTGCAGATTGGGGGGGGGGGCTGCCGTCTTTCAGTACTCTGCTCTCCAGCCTTAACCCTGCTGGTCCAGACTGGAGCGCGCACACATCCGTATCGCTAATCTGCTCTGCGGCCATGGCTGTATAATCTATCCCTACGCAGACTAGGGCCGCCACCACGTGCGAGAGGCAGTCCGCCACCACATTCAGTTTACCCGACACATGTTGAATATCGGTCGTAAACTCTGAGATCGCGGCCAGCTGTCTCTGCTGCCGGCCCGACCACGGTTCCGAAACCTTGGCCATCGCGAACGTCAGCGGCTTGTGGTCCACGAACGCGGAGAAGCTGCGCCCTTCCAGCCAGAACTGGAAATGGCGTATGGCCAGGTGGAAAGCCAGCAACTCTCTGTCGAACGCGCTGTATTTACGCTCACTGTCTCGCAAAGCCCTGCTGAAAAAAGCGAGCGGCTGCCAAGAACCGGCGACACGTTGCTCCACGACGGCCCCTATGGACACGTCCGAGGCGTCGGTAGTGAGCGCTATCCGGGCCGCCGGGTCTGGGTGCGCCAACAGTGTGGTGTTTGCCAGAGCTGCTTTCACCTCAGAGAATGCCTGCTCTCACTCCAGACTCCATTCGACTTCATCCGCGGGTTTCCGTCTCTTGAGCGCGGTGTACAGTGGCTGCATGAGTTGAGCTGCGCGGGGAAGGAAACGGTTATAAAAATTAACCATCCCCAAAAATTCCTGCAGTGCCCTGACCGTCTGAGGCCGGGGAAAGTTTGCCACGGCGCGCACTTTGTTGGGCAAGGGTATCGCTCCCTCCGGTGAGACGCGGTGCCCCAAAAAATCAATCCCCGTCACGCCGAACTGGCACTTCGCTGGGTTGATTATTAACCCGTGCTCCTCCAACCTCTGGAAAGCCGTCCTGAGGTCGGTTACGTGTTCGTCTTCGGATGCACTGGCTACCAGGATATCATCCAGGTAGACGAACACAAACGGGAGATTGCGCAGCACCGCGTCCATCATACGCTGGAACATCTGTGCCGCTGCTTTTAACCCGAAAGGCATGCGCAGAAACTCGAACAAGCCGAACGGAGTTATTACCGCTGTTTTGGGTACATCCTCCGCGCGCACTGGGACCTGGTGGTAACTGCGGACCAGGTCTATTTTAGAAAAAAATGCGCGCTCCGGCGAGGTGAACGGAAAAATCCTGAGTGTGGGGAATCGGGTAGCGGTCGTGTGCTGTGGCGTTATTCAACCTGGGGAAATCGCTGCACGGTCACCACGATCCCTCAGCCTTAGGGACCATGTGTAGCGGGGATGCCCATGGGCTGTTCGATCGCCTGATGATGCCCAACCTTTCCAGGCTGGCAAACTCCTCGCGCGCTATGGCCAGTTTAGCTGCGTCCAAGCGCCGAGGTTGTGCGAAAACGGGCGGCCTGGTGGTGGTGGTGATAAAGTGCTCCACCCCGTGTTTAGCGATGGCTGCCGAAAACGTCGGGACCGTGAGTGCTGGGAACTGGGTGAGCAGTGTGTGGAACTTACCGCCTGGAGCTGTGACGTTGGCTTGTGTTACTGGCCCGGCCCCTCGAGCTGTACAGGGGAGAGAGTCAAAGGACAGTGCATTAACCATGCGCCTGTTAGCAACATCAACTAGTAAACCATGCGCACACAGAAAATCAGCTCCCAGGATTGGGAAACTCAGTGCTGCTATGACAAAAGTCCACTCGTATGTGCGGCCGTGTAGAGATAAAGCTAGTGTTCTCTCACCAAAGGTCTTAATGTCTGAGCCGTTTACTGCTACCAGCCCGGGGTCGCTGGGTCCTGCCAGCCGGTCAGCGTAGGTCGGCAGGATGATGCTCTTCTGGGCTCCGGTGTCTACAAGGAAACGCCTCCCTGAGCACGAGTCCGTCACGTAGAGCAGCTTGTTCTCTTCGCCGGCGGTCGCAGCTGCTACCGACCGCCGACTCTGGCATTTCCCGAGCACTTGAATTGGCACGGTGGGGCACATCTGCGTGCGTTCCCTTCAAAATGGTGGTGGTAGAAGCAGAGCGTGTCTCTCTGGCGCTCCTTGGCCCCCGCTGCCGCTACCGTCAGTGGCTCCTCGCCTCCTCTGGTCGTCTCGCAGGGTTCCGGCGCCGCTGCGTTCACCGTGAGCGCTCTGGTGGTGAGGATGATCCAGTCTGCCTCCTGGGCTAGCGCATGGTAGTCATGCGTGGCCAGCAATGGCGAATTGGCCAGGACCGCTCTCGCCTCTGTTGGAAGGTTCTGGAGGAAAAGGTGGGCAAACAGAAAATGCCCGTCATCCGTGCCCATTAACGCCAACATCTTCTCCATCAGATCGACGAAGCTGAACCATCTCCTAACTCGGAACGCCTCAGGAGCCTCTCTGCTCTCTCAAAGTCCGAAAGCGTGTAGCGCCGAATCAGTGCAGCATTGAGAGCCTCGTATCTGTCGTGGGCTGGGGGCCGGTCGAGCAGGCTCACTACCTTCTGAGCTGTGCAAGCGTCCAGCGCTGCAACCACATGGAAAAACTTGGTGTCGTCTGCCATTATTCCCCAGAGGGCAAACTGGGCCTCGGTGTGGTGCCAACAAGAGCGCGGGTTGTGCTGCCAAAAGTCCGGTAGCTTGACTGCAACAGCACACGTGTTGCTGGGGCTTCCCGTTCGGGCCGACTCCAACTCCGACTCTTGCCTCTTGTTCCATAATACGTCTAGGGTCACCAGTGTGGAAATGATGAGGCCAAGTTACGATCAGACGAAGTTTTATTCACACTCTCACATCATCATACACAGAAAGCACTGAATCAGCCAAACCAGGTTTCTCCTTAAAAACTCCACAGATCATCTCACATCTGCATGACATTTCACCTCCACCATACATTTCCCTTAAACCCCCAGCTCTCTCTCCCTGCCAACTCCCCATGAGGTCCTTGCCTATTATTCTCTTGTGTCTAACCACTGCCTCCTGACTGAGACGCTGTCTGCTGACACAACCACAATATACATTGCTATATCACCAATATGCATCTCCATAAGCTAGCATATTTAAGATGCTCAGCAGAAATACAGTCTAAACCACTCGCTTTGTTATCTGATAACTCTCTAATGGCTTTGGTCACTGCATAAGTGTCAATCAGGAACAAATCGTCCCTTTCTACTTTCCCTACCTTATA
Source organism: Pholidichthys leucotaenia (assembly GCA_020510985.1). Taxonomy (NCBI): domain Eukaryota; kingdom Metazoa; phylum Chordata; class Actinopteri; order Cichliformes; family Pholidichthyidae; genus Pholidichthys; species Pholidichthys leucotaenia. The sequence goes on along the minus strand of CM035837.1, from coordinate 470,076,321 downwards.
AGTTTCATCCTTAGTTGAATTAAATAATGAATAAAAATGCTGCCGCCATAGATCCACAATATTTTCTATACCTGAAATGCCTTCCAGGGTACAGGGTAAAGACGTTTTACTATTACTAATCCGTCTAAGCTCCTTCCAAAAATCTGTGACATTCTTATCTAACAATTTCTTGGCCAAGGAATTACTTCTCATTAGCTGCTCATTTTTAGAAATATGACGAATCGCATACTTAAACTTTGCATTTGTACATTTCTTCATCTCAAATTCTGGCCCTTGTCTGGGTCTCCCAGCCACCACCCATGCTTTATATGCTTCCCGAGCTTCAGAATAAGGCACAGCTACGGCCTCATTCCAGCCAGGTCTGACATTATGTGTTTTACGTATCTTCCTATAATAAGGCTTACTGTCCTTATACAGGGAGCTAACTATAGCATCGTACATACTACAAAGGTCTCTCTTATGCTCGACAATGCTACATTTCACATCGCTGCACATTACAGCATCTCTAGGAAGACATATTTTACTCAAGGATTTATCTGTACGGACACAGTATTCTACAATTTCTTCCTTAGAAAGAGTGTCCCAGTCTAATTTTCCCACCTCATCCTGACTGACATTTTGACAAAGTGCAGGTAGACAGTCAACATTAATTATCATCTCAAACGGTATATGATCAGACATTGCTAGCCCATAATAAATACCCATGCCACCCAAAGAGGCATGTGCATCACCAGTGCTGATGCAATGATCTAGCCAGGACGTAGTGTGCCAAACCTCACTTATATAGGTATAACTATCAGAAGGCATTAACACCTTACTTGACAAAATTAAGTTATTTTCATAACAAAAATGATACATATGTTTTGCAAATAAGGAGTCAGTGTCAGATATGTCCGCATTCAAGTCCCCTATAATAAAAATACAAATATTATTATAATCTTGCATATAAGAATTAATAAAAGCAAGCTTATTTAAATATTCATCCTCTGTAGAGGATGCCTTTCACAAACAAGACTGAGTTTATTTCTCAGGGTTGGTTTATTGAGAGGTCACATCCTCCAACAAGAACAGAATCTCAGAAAAGAGGTAGAACAATCATCCTTCACAGTTCTTATACCCTCCAAAGACACAAAACCCCCAACATCAAATAACACCCCCCCAACCCACAGTCCTTAAGTAAACATACAGCCCCCCGAGGCTCCTTGGCGTCTCCATTGTCTCTCTCATCCTTCTAGCCTCCGGGGCTCCTGCTGGGACATTCTCTCCCACTTCCCGTCTCCTAAAAGACCAACTTCACACCTCTCGTAGGTCTCTGCAGGGTCAGGTCCTCTTTGTCCATTGAGACGTGAAGCTTCCAGAATATGCACCGTCATGCCTACTAGGTATATGTGGGTGAATATGAATGCCATATATGCGCCCTAAATATGCGCCATATAACCCCCCCAAACGTCTAAATAAGGACAAAGTACACCCCAAAATGCATAGAAACATGTCATATCACACAGAACAGCAAAATGGCACAACATATCACACTTCTAACTGCTTGGGCTTCAACCTCCTGCCATATTTGCTGTAAGCAGGTTTCGATCTGCCTGTAGCTGTTTCTTGCATCTGTGGATCAGAGTCGTTAGCACATCCTTGTGAAAGCTTAGAAGAGTGTCTCCTCGGTGGCCTGCCGCGATGGGGGGCCCTGGCTAACTGCAATTGTTCATCAGCCAACACAAAAGCGGGCTTGAGTCTGTTAATGCAGACTAATTCCCTCCTGTCACCCAAATTGAGCAAAAAATGTTTTTCCCCAGTTTCCAACACTCTGAACGGTCCATCATAAGGCGGCCTTAAATCTGGCCTCTGAGCATCGTGTCTGACAAAGACAAATTCTGCGTTCTTTAAGGCTTTAGGCACAAAAATGCGTGGGAAACTGTGATGAACTGGGCCGGGGAGGGTGTTTGATCCCGTGTCGCTCTGCAGCAGCTTAGCGGGTGAGCGATTTGGTGCGGGGTTCTCTGGAAGGAATTCACCCGGTAACTGGAGGGGTTGGGCAAAAACTAGCTCAGCCAGAGAGGCTTGCAAATCTTCCTTAGGTGCTGAACGCAACCCTAATAAAACCCATGGAAGTTTATCAACCCAATTTGTGTCCGTGAGAACCGCTCTGAGGGCTGCTTTCAATAACCGGTGAAAGCGTTCGCACAAACCATTGGCCTGAGGGTTATAAGCGGTAGTGCGGTGAATTTTCACCCCCCAGACTGAGGGCCATGGATGACCAGAGCTCGGAAACGAATTGGGGACCCATGTCAGACGTTATGTCTGACGGGACTCCAAAACGCGCGACCCAAGCCGTTAAAAACGCGCGCGCCACGTCTGCTGCTGTAGTTGACGCCAGGGGGACCGCTTCTGGCCAGCGCGTTGTGCGGTCTACCATGGTTAGAAGGTGTGTGACACCCTGCGACAGCGGGAGGGGTCCCACCAAGTCGATATGCACGTGGTCGAAGCGTTTGGCCGGGATGTGAAAAGGTTCTAAGGAGGCCCGCGTGTGCTTGTGTATCTTTGCTCTTTGACACGCTGCGCAGGCTGCGGCCCACTCTTTGACCTGTTTACGCAGCCCCGGCCAAACGAATTTTTCTCCCACCATTGTGATCGAAGCACAAACTCCCGGATGTGAGAGCGAATGGATTAAATTGAAAACGCGGCGGCGCCACGCAGCTGGGACCACGGGGCGGGGGCACCCCGTGGAGATATTGCAGATTAGAGGAGGCATACCTGTCTGATGCACCCTGTGCTCCAGCCTTAGCCCTGTTGGCCCAGACTGGAACGCGCGCACATCCGCATCGCTAACCTGCTCGGCGGCCATGGCTGCATAATCTAAGCCTATGCAGACTGGGGCTGCGAGCGCTTCCGCGCCGCAAGCCTGGCCCGCGTCCACGGCCACCGTGTCTGCCCCCTGGGGGCCTGGCGTTGCAACTGCGCGCTAGAGGCAATCTGCCACTACATTGTGTTTGCCCGCTACATGTTGAATGTTGGTGGTAAACTCTGAAATTGCGGCCAGCTGTCTCTGCTGTCGGCCCGACCACAGCTCTGAAATCTTGGCCATTGCAAATGTTAATGGTTTGTGGTCTACAAACGCGGTGAAACGGCGCCCTTCCAGCCAGAACTGGAAGTGGCGGATGGCCAGATGCAGGGCTAAAAGCTCCCTATCGAACGCGCTGTATTTCCGCTCGTTATCGCGCAATGTTTTGCTGAAAAACACAAGCGGTTGCCAGCTCCCTGCTACCAGTTGCTCGACAACCGCCCCCACTGCTACGTCGGAAGCGTCCGTGGTTAGTGCCATGCGAGCTGCTGGCACGGGGTGTGCCAACAGCACAGCGTTCGCCAGGGCCGACTTGACCTAGGAGAAAGCGCACTCCCGTTCTGGGGACCGCTCAACCTTATTTGCAGGTTTTTGTTTCTTTAGTGCCACGTACAGTGGGTGCATGAGCTGTGCCACGCTGGGGAGGAAACGGTTATAAAAATTGACCATCCCCAAAAATTCTTGCAATGCTTTAACTGTTTGCGGCTGGGGAAACTCCGTTATCGCGCGTACTTTATCGGGCAGCGGGACCGCTCCTTCTGGAGAAACGCGGTGGCCCAAAAAATCGATTTGCGCTACCCCGAATTGACATTTCGCTGGGTTAATTATCAGCCCATGCTCTGTCAGCCTCTGAAAAACCGCTGTGAGGTGGCGTTCATGTTTGACTTCGGATGCACTGGCTACCAAAATATCATCCAAATAGGCGAACACGAAAGGGAGACCGCGCAACACCACATCCATCATGCGTTGGAACGTCTGTGCGGCGCCTTCGAGGCCAAAAGGCATGCGCAAAAACTCAAAAAGCCCAAAGGGGGTTATTACTGCCGTTTTGGGTATGTCTTGAGCGCGGACTGGGACTTGGTGATAACCGCGCACCAAATCTATTTTGGAAAAGATGCGCGCCCCCGCCAAATGCACCGAAAAATCCTGGATGTGCGGAATCGGGTAGCGGTCGTGTGCTGAAGCATTATTTAACCTGCGGAAATCACCGCAAGGCCGCCACGAGCCGTCAGCCTTGGGGACCATATGCAGGGGTGACGACCAAGGGCTGTTAGAGCGTCTAACAATGCCCAGTTTTTCCAAGTTGGCGAATTCCTCGCGCGCGATGGCCAGTTTAGCTGGGTCCAAGCGCCGAGCTTTTGCAAAAACAGGGGGGCCGGAGGTAGTTATGAAGTGCTCGACCCCATGTTTAGCTATTGACGCTGAAAATGTTGGGACCATGAGTGCTGGGAACTGATTGAGTAGTGCATGAAACTTACCACCCGCAGCTGTGACATTAGGATGTGCAGAAGGCGGGGCCACCCGAGCTGTACAGGAGATAGAGTGGAAAGACAGTGCATTTACCATACGTCTATTAGTAAGATCAACTAATAAACTGAGCATAAAAAATCAGCACCTAACATGTTGTTGCTAACTGCAGCTACGACAAAAGTCCACTCGAAGGTGCGCCTGTGGAAGGATAGAAGGAGCGTCTTCTCCCCATAGGTTTTGATCGTCGAGCCATTTGCCGCTAGCACCAGGGGTCCGCTGGAAGGCGCCAGCAGGTCCGCGTAGGAAGGCTTGACAAAACTCAGCTGGGAGCCTGTGTCCACCAGGAAATCCTTCCCTGAATTCGCGTCCGTCACGAAAAGCAGCTTGTTCTTCGCGCCGAGAGCAGCAGCTGCTACCGACTCTCGGTCTTGGCGTTTCCCTGGCGCTTGTATCGGCACGGTGGGATGCATCTGCGCGCCCTCTCGGCGAAACGTCGATGGTAAAAGCAGAGGGTGCCGTCCGCTTCGCTTCTCCTGGTCTCTGCCGCTGCTGACGTCAGTGGGTCCGGTGCTGCGGCCTCTGGTCTCCCCTCATCTCGCGGGGGTGCGTTCAGCTCCGTTGCCGCGTGGCTGCGTGTCGTCTATGGGCGTCGACGAGCCGCTGCGCCTCCTGGCCCAGCCCGTGGTAGTCGCGGTCGTTGAGCAGCTGTGAGCTGGCCAGGGTGACTCTCACTGCTGGCGGTAGTGTTCTGAGAAAGAGGTGGGCGAAGATAAAACTGTCATCATCTTCGCCTCTCAGGTTCATCATCCTCACCATCAGATCTGCCGGCCTGTCTGCTTCCCCTTCTGTCAGCGCCAGAAGTCTCTCTGCTCGCTCTCCCTGCGAGGGAGTGAAAGCTCGAATGAGGGCGGCTTTCAGTGCGCCATACTTGTCGTCCTGGGGCGGGTGGTTGGTCAGGCTCTCCACCCGCTGCACTGTGAGGCTGTCCAGCTTCGCGACGACATGGTAGAACCTCATTGCGTCTGCTGAGATTCCCCGAAGGTGGAACTGCGCCTCCACAGTGGTAAACCAGGAGCACGGGTTATGTTGCCAGAAATCGGGCAGCTTTAGTGTGGTAGCTGCGTTAACCCGGTTGGCTCCTGAAGAGTCCGGTGCGGGAAGATCGTCATCACCGGCCATTGTTTGTCGTAGGTCACCAGTGTAGAGGATGCCTTTCACAAACGAGACTGAGTTTATTTCTCAGGGTTGGTTTATTGAGAGGTCACATCCTCCAACAAGAACAGAATCTCAGAAAAGAGGTAGAACAATCATCCTTCACAGTTCTTATACCCTCCAAAGACACAAAACCCCCAACATCAAATAACACCCCCCCAACCCACAGTCCTTGAGTAAACATACAGCCCCCGAGGCTCCTTGGCGTCTCCATTGTCTCTCTCATCCTTCTAGCCTCCGGGGCTCCTGCTGGGACATTCTCTCCCACTTTCCGTCTCCTAAAAGACCAACTTCACACCTCTCGTAGGTCTCTGCAGGGTCAGGTCCTCTTTGGCCATTGAGACGTGAAGCTTCCAGAATATGCACCGTCATGCCTACTAGGTATATGTGGGTGAATATGAATGCCATATATGCGCCCTAAATATGCGCCATACCTCATTCTGTTGACACTCAAATGGCGTATATACATTGATAATAAGGAATTCCTTATCATTACAATTAAACTGCACACCAATACACCAATCTACACCAAGTCGGACCACTTTTATCAAGGAGTCCAGCTTCTTTCTCCAGAGGACAGCCACACCTCCAGGTATCCCACCCCTGATAATCCCCTTGCTGAGGTCAGTTGTAGACTCCCCAGCACCATGGAAATCAGGGTTAAGACAGTTCAAACATTTCAAGTCTTGTTCAGAAAGAAACGTCTCCTGAAGGCACAAAATATCACAATTGTTCAATAAATTGTCAATAACTAACTGGCGAGCTTTCTCCCCAGCACTTTGCCCCAATTTAAGGCCACGACAGTTGTAAGACATGACCTGAATACCCATCAAAAAAAAGGGGAAGAAGAGTTAAGAAAGATCACCATCATCCGTGGGTGCCCGCATATTCTTCACAGCAGCCGCTCCACTAGCTCCAGCCCTCCCAGCCCCATGGGGCTCATAATACCGCCGCACCAATGCGCCTTCTGGCCAGAGCTCTGGCTGCTACATGTCCCCGACCTCAGAGCATTCCGCCGTTACTTTAAATGAACCAACCCTGCTGTTCCCAGTGAGGATTTTCTGACAGAAAACTTCTCGTCCAAGCTTGTCTTTAAAAGGAACTCCGATTATATTGGCATGTTAGCTCTATATGCTTTATTTTTATGTTACTAACATAACTATAATATAATTTTTTTGAAAATAATTCCCAGTTTTATATATTTTTAAAAAACTTTATTACGATTTTTGTTTACGTTGCAATACATTCTGGGTAGTGACGTAGAATGGTTGCAGACGTTTTTTCTGTCTTATACAAGCCAAGAAGCGAAGCTCCTAACTACTGCTATTTGTCAGTGAAAATGCCACATTGCGCCGCTTTTGGATGTAATTTCCAATCAAAGGGAACTAAAGAGAGTGGGGTGAGCCTCCATAGCTTTCCTAAAGAGGGAAAGTGGAGGAAAAAGTGGGGCGGCAGCGGCTCAGCAGGTCGTCTAATAACCCGATGGTTGGCAGTTCGCATCACGCTTTCCCCAGATATCCTGCCGTATCTTATCCTACACTTTATTACATGTATAGTTTATTTCTCTTATCTTATCATGTTTAATGTTGCAGCATTGTACCGAGACAAATTCCTAGTTTGTGTACTACATGAACAATGGCAATAAACCTGATTCTGATTCTGATTCTGATTCGTTGTGCCCTGGGCAAGACACTTCACACGCATTGCCTCCGGTGCCCATAACACTCGGTATGAATGTGTAAAAAATGTTTAAATGCTCGGTGGTGGCCGGAGAGGCTGATGGCGCGGATTGGCAGCCACATTTCCCTCACTCTGAGTCTGTGATCACGCGCTGTAGCGCATGCCTGATAAAGCTGATATATATATTAATCATGCTATGATAAAGCACAATATCGTGCAAAGCGTGCGCATGAGACATGCCTGTGATTGCACGCTTGTGTTGACCATTCCTGCCTTTCGTCTCCTAACCGTGGTTTTGGGACGCAGGGGAGATCTATCTTCCTCCGTGGTCAACTCCCGAGTGGTACACAGAAGCACAGGCCGTTTTGCTGAAGCGTTGGGGCTTTATTTATATACCGCACTGTTGTCAGCAACAAATTCTACCTGCTCCGGTCGCCTCGCTCTTTCTACTTATTCGCACCAAATCACACACTGTTCGCCACACACACCGGGGAGGGGGGGGGCGCCTCGGCTGCGCAAACGCCATCACTCACTCACGTCCACGCACCAAGCTGCCCCATCCAAACACACACACCAGACACATCCCACAACACTTGATAGAGCTGACATATGTATTAATCACGCTATGATAAAGCACAATATCGCGCAAAGCGCACAAGCGTGCATTTTGCGCACCAGTGTGGCGGATGAAATAAGGGAACCCAGTGTTGAGGCACGGAATAAGTGCAGGCAGGACACTGCGAACTGAAGTTTAAAAGGGTGTTTATTTCAGCCTCCAGCACGAAGCTCACTCCAGCGCTGTGGAGCGAGCCCCCCCCCTTTTTTTATTACTTATTTTGTACCCATAGGTAGATTTGTTTTGCAGTCTGGTGACAAGCCACCAGCTGCCAGTCGCTGCTTGCACAAGCGCCCCTTAACTCCCTAACCTGCATGTTTTTGACATGTGGGAGGAAACCGGAGAAATCCCGGAGTAAACCCACGCAAACAAGGGGAGAACATGCAAACTCCACACAGATCACTGTTGGCCGGGGGCAGGGATCGAACCCACGATCTCCGCGATCCCCCGGCCGAGGGTAAACTGTGCTGCCACAGTGCTAATCACTGCGCACTGTGGTTAGTACAAAATAAGTAATTAAAAAAAAAGGGGGGCTCGCTCCACAGCGCTGGAGTGAGCTTCGTGCTGGAGGATGAAATAAACACCCTTTTAAACTTCAGTTTGCCATGTCCTGCCTGCAATTATTCCGTGCCTCCACACTGGGTTCCCTTATTTCATCCGCCACACTATTGTGCTTTATTACAGCGTGATTAATATATATATCAGCTTTATCAGGCATGCGCTACAGCGCGTGATCACAGACTCAGAGTGAGGGAAATGTGGCTGCCAATCCACGCCAACAGCCTCTCCGGCCACCACCGAGCATTTAAACATTTTTACACATTCATACCAAGTGTTATGGGCACTGGAGGCAATGTGGGTGAAGTGTCTTGTCCAGGGACACAACGGCAGGATATCTGGGGAGAGCGTGGTGCGAACCGCCAACCATCGGGTTATTAGACGACCTGCTCTACCTGCTGAGCCGCTGCCGCCCCACTTTTTCCTCCACTTTCCCTCTTTAATTCAATTCAATTCAACTTTATTTATATAGCGCCATTTCACAACAACAGTCATCTCATAGCACTATCAACTGTAGGGAGGACCCCCACAGTTGCAGAAAGACCCCAGCAATCAGGCGATCCCCTGTGAGCAAGCACTTGGCGACGGTGGAGAGGAAAAACTCCCTTTTAACAGGAAGAAACCTCCAGCAGAACCAGGCTCAGGGAGGGGCAGTCATCTGCTGCGACTGGCTGGGGGGTGAGGGGATAGAGAAGAAGAAAAGAACAGACATGTAGAGAGCAAACAGCACGATGGGGACTCAATCTATGGGAGAGAACAAACAAATGTTAATGACCAGCAAAAAAAAAATATTTCATAGAGAGTGAGGAAAGGAGTGAGGCCCAGTGAATTACTGGAGGTCCCCCGGCTGACTAAACCTATTAGCAGCATAACTAAGGGAGGGTTCAGAAAACACATGATCCCTCCCTAATTGTAGGCTATATCAAAAAGGTAGGTTTTAGCCCTATTCTTAAAAACAGAGATCGAGTCTGACTCCCGAATCCAGATTGGCAGCTGATTCCACAGGAGAGGAGCTTGATAACTGAAGGCTCTGCCTCCCATTGTACTTTTAGAGATTCTAGGTATTACAAGTAAACCTGCATTTTGGGAGCGTAGTGCTCTGTTAGGATGATACGGTAGTATCAGATCTTTTAAATAAAAAGGAGCCTGATTGTTTAGAGCTTTGTAAGTAAGAAGAAGGCTTTAGGAAAGCTATGGAGGCTCACCCTGCTCTCTTTATTTCCCTTTGATTGGAAATTACATCCAAAAGCCGCGCAATGTGGCATTTTCACTGACAAATGGCAGTAGTTAGGAGCTTCGCTTCTTGGCTTGTATAAGACAGAAAAAACAGCTGCAACCCTTCTACGTCACTACCCAGAATGCATTGCGACGTAAACAATAATGGCGATTTACATCGTAATAAAGTTTTTAAAAAATATATAAAACTGGGAATTATTTTCAAAAAAATTATGTTATAGTTATGTTAGTAACATAAAAATAAAGCATATAGAGCTAACATGCCAATATAATCGGAGTTCCTTTTAAGATATACAGATAGAGCTTCAGCTTCCAAATCAGAATGAAAACGGGTCGCAAACACACTCACCATCTTAGTCCGTACAGTTTTAATATTACCAGAGCTCGTACCAACAACAGTAGCCGCGTTGCTGGCTTTATTCCTATGGCTGATTGAAGAAGAGGATGGCTTGGGTTTATCCGCAGCGCGCTCAATTCGTCGTCCCTTTTTCATCACTTGACTCCATTTTGGAGAGCCTGGTGAAGACGCTACTGTTCCAGAATTTTCCCCGGTTATAGGCTGACCCACCGGGTCCAAATTCACAGCCGAAACCTTCTCTCCAGCGGTCAAGTAGATTCCCGTGCATCTTCAGATATTGAATCAGTCATCGGGCAGACTCCCTCCTCCGCTCCGACATCAGCGGGACCGACAGGCCCTCCCAGAGCAGGCGCCTCATTATCCACGGCCCGTAAAGCAGATTGCTCCAGGCCACTTACACTTGGGGCAGCACGGTGGTGCAGTGGATAGCACTGCTGCCTTACAGCTAGAAGGTTCCTGGTTCGAATCCTCAGGCTGGCAGGGGTTGGAACCTTTCTGTGTGGAGTTTGCATGTTCTCCCTGTGCTGCGTGGGTTTACTCTGGGGGCTCCGGTTTCCTCCCACAATCCAAAGACATGCATGTTAGGTTAATTGACTGTTCTAAATTGTCCCTAGATACAGTATCTGTTTCCTATAGGCCCTTAGAATAGAGGGTTAGTACTAGTGAAAGCGCTTTGAGTGGTCTTTGCGACTAGAAAAGCGCTATATAAGTGCAGGTTAGTTAGTTACACGTCGGGCAATATCCAAAGTAATAGTACGTAGATCTTCACTGGAGCTAGTCTGTAACAACAGTAACCATATAACAGAAGACCGGTCGGAGGTCCAGCCCGATGTGTGAACGCGGTGAATGTTGTTACTATTGTCGCCTTGGACATCATTAGTCCGTGAGTATGCTATATGATTTGACAGTGTTAACAATTACAGTGAGAACCGCACAGTTACATTGGTGTATTTTAAGTTACTTTTTAGTTTGTTGCCAACAGTGTTAACAAGCTAGGTTGAAGCTAATGCTAACGTGTGCTAAGCTAGACACGGTGACCATATCATTGATGGCATATATATGTTTACTTTGTTTCAGTTTTACACGGATGTAGGAACGGATGTAGGACAAATGTACATCACGTTAAGTTCCTTGTGGTGTTGCAACAATAAACAAGATAAAATGAGACATCTTGTCATCATTGAAGCCTGCACCACACGTGTTAGCTTGCTGTCTACCAGTCGACAACTAGGAAGCTCGATGGGAGGGCAGTAAAGTAAAAGGACTACGGTGCAGCGGGCACAATAAAACAAGGCAACAAGCAGCAAATGAGCCTCAAGTCAGGAAAGCAGTATCAGCCAACTACCCAACCCAGAAGTGAGAATATGGAGATGGAACATTAAACTCCCTTGGCTACAGTTGTACAAGGTAGCTCGTTATATTCACATAGCTCTAAGTCAAGCAAGGCTTCTTCAGCGACCTCCTCAGCCATAAAAGCTAGAGCTAAAGCAGATGCTGCATGAGCTAAATTAGCTTTTTCAGAGAAAGAAGCAGCTCTCATCAAATGGAAAGCTAATCTTGAAGCACATATGCACATTCTGAACTATCAGAAGGCTGCTGCAGCTGCAGAAGCTGAAGCTTCGGCCTATGAAGAAGCAGAGCAATGTACAAGAAGTGAACTTAGTCAAGTATTGATGGACTTGCCAGTTAGCTCAGCACAACGCACATCTGAGTATGTACAGAAACACTCTGATATGCGCTTTGAGGAAGTTCCTTTCAAAACTGATCCAGCCACCTCCTCTAAGATCCAATGTGACCAGTTTGAAATGGCCACAACTGTACCATTCATCCCATCTAATGCTGTAGGTGGTAAGAATCAGGCCAGCATCAACACTGAGGAGGTGCATGGAGCTACAGAGACGATTAATCCCAACATTACAACCCTGTTATGCCCCCGCAACACATTGCACAGAAGCACAAGGCATTCAAGATCTGACTGAATATCTCATACGCCGGGAAATGTTGAGCACAGGACTCCTACAGTTTCATGACCTCCCAGAGAATTATTGGGCATGGAAGGCATCTTTCCAGAACTCTATAAAAGACCTCAGTCTCTCACATCATTAGATTTGATGATAAAATGGCTCGGCACAGAATCAGCAGAACAAGTGAAGAGGATCCGCTCTGCACATGTCTTCAACCCAAATGCAGCCCTTAACTTAGTCTGGGAAATGCTAGAAGAGTGTTATGGGTCACCTGAAATAGTAGAAAATGCACTGTTAACCCCTTAGCATTGCAACCAGTTTACCTAAATTTAGCATAGCAAAGACAATCAAATTCTTTCTTCACTGAAAGCCGTAGAAAATTTGAAATGTCCCACCAGTGGAGCAGCAGAATTTAAAGAGGTTAAAACCATTCCATAAAAAATCTGTGCATCTTATCAAAACTGATAAAAGTTTAAATTTCCTGCAGAAGTTCATCTTAATGCTGATATTTACAGACATTTTCAGACGCCCTCCCCTGTAAGGACCAGCGCCACATGGCTGATCAACGCAGCTGCTCTGACACCTACGCAGTTCAGGTGAAAGAATGATGGGGTCCGGCAGATTAAGACGTACAGCAGCTTTTAAAAGGCTGATGGAAAACAGATGAAATGGAGAATAAAAATGCCTGCTGCCTCGGGATGGAACTACTAATGTTGGAGAAATGAGAGGTGGTGACCTGGGACTGCTGAGAAGGAGAGGTGGTGATGATGGCAGAACAAAATCAGAACTGAATCAGGATCGTGTAACAGTAGAACTGCTGTATGAGTACATGAATGCCTCCTATTGTTGCTGTTCCATCAGGGAAAATTAACTTATTAAAGTCTGAAATCATGAGGTCTGAATTCTCTTTTATTTCCCAAAACCAAACAAGCACAGAAGGACTGTATATGGAGACTGACATTTAATCAAAAATGGGTCGAAGAATAGAAAAGGGGTTTATTTTTACCCTAAAATGACTTTGTTAAATTGCAATTTTGCAACTTTGAATCACTACAGCAGTGACAATGTGAAGAGTTTACAATGGCAGTGGTCGGCCAGCTCAGAACTCCCTAAAGGGGCCCCACCCCCACCTCTCACCCCCGTGTGGCCTCATGTGAGTTTCACCATTAAATATGGAGTGCTAACCCTTAAACTGGCAAGATTTCATGGACAGATCGCGCCCATAGCAGCACAGCACTGCACTGCACCTGTCAGATGATGTTATATGACTTGGCCAAAAAACTCCCCAGTTGATATAAGTTGTATCAGAATTGTGGCAGGTGTGGCGCACATATTTTGACTGCATAGGTATAGCACAGTGAGTGAGATGCTTAAGACTGCATGTGTATTTTGTGACCTCACGTCTTTGAAGGAGCAATACATCTGGACCTCCTGGGGATAACAGCAGGAGGTGGAGGTGCCTTTGGTGAGGACTCTGAGAGGACTTCCTGACCTCCTGGGGTCAGATGGAGGACGAAGGGACTTGGGGGGAGAATTATTGTCGATGGGGGGTTTGATGACAATGTGATTCTGTTCTTTGATGTCCCAGGTATAAAAGTGGGGGTTTGGGGTAGTTCGATCTCTTTTTTTGCTGTTGAGAGAATGCTGGAGATGTGAGATCGTCAATAAACCTGAATTGAGAAATAAATTCAGCCTCTTCATTTCACACTCTACACATTGGTGACCTAAGACGTGCAATGACCAGAGACGATTCCCCCGAACCAGACTCGTCAGGGACCGCTCGAGCAAGCGCGGTCTCGGTCAAGCTACCAGAGTTCTGGCAGGACAACCCGGACTCGTGGTTCCTCCTGGCCGAAGCCCAGTTCACACTCAGGGGAATAACAGCAGATGACACAAAATTCTACCACGTCATCGCCAAGCTCGACAACCGCACAGCTCAATACGTGCGGAGCCTGGTGCAGCAACCACCCGCTGGCGACAAATACAGCGGGCTGAAAGCTGCCCTCATCCAGTGTTTCACGCCCTCAGCCGAGGAGAGAGCTAGGAGGCTCCTACCTTTGCACGACTTGGGAGGACGCAGGCCTGTCGACCTGATGGAAGACATGCTGCAGCTGAAAGGCACAGACAATGATGATTTCCTCTTCACGCACATCTTCCTGAGAACCCTTCCATCGCAGATGAGGGCGACCCTGGCAGGCACTCACTGTCCACAGACAGTGGAGATGATTGTAGACTTCAGGAAAGTCACTACCCCTCTGCCCCCCCTCACCCTCTCAGGCTCTCCCATCACCACTGCTGATTCCTTCCGCTTCCTAGGCACTACCATCACCAGGGACCTCAAATGGGAGCCGACCATCAGCTCACTCATCAAAAAAGCCCAGCAGAGGATGTTCTTCCTGCGGCAGCTGAGGAAGCTCAAGCTACCCACCAAGATGTTAGTGCAGTTCTACACAGCCATCATCGAGTCCATCCTCACCACCTCCATAACCGTGTGGTACGCAGGAGCCACTGCCAGGGACAGACTAAGGCTGCAGCGCGTCGTGCGCACTGCTGAGAAGGTGATCGGCTGCAAGCTCCCATCTCTCCAGGATCTGTACATCTCCAGGACCTGGAGGCGTGCTGGCCGGATCATAGCCGATCCCTCACACCCTGGTCACGTACTGTTTGCCCCCCTCCCCTCTGGTAGAAGACTTCGGTCCATCCAGACTAAAACCTCCCGTCACATGAACAGCTTCTTCCCCTCTGCCATCAGACTGCTGAACACTAAGTAACTTATTGACTCTCGTGCACTATGTACAGCAGCTCAACCAGACTCATGTCAATCATCACTGTTTTCTTCCTGCATTACCGACTGCACTATATAGTTCTCCACAGTATCTGCTGCTCGCTAATATATTTTAACTGCTGACCAGTATCACTTACTCTTATTCTACACTTTATTGCATGTATAGTTTATTTCTTTTATCTTATCATGTTTAATGTTGCAGCATTGCACCGAGACAAATTCCTAGTTTGTGTACTACATGAACAATGGCAATAAACCTGATTCTGATTCTGATTCTGACTCATTTCGTGACCCAGCGGGACTTCCGCGCGCTGGCCCGAGAAGCACAGCGGATCCTCGACTCCAGCGAGGAGCATGCAACCACCGCAGCAGCGGCAGACCTCGGCGCAGCGACCGGGAGCAGCGGTGGGCCAGAGGCAGCGAAATCGATCCCGCCAACAATGGCAGCAGCGAGGTCCCGACGCAGCGGAGGAGACGACTGCTGCTTCTACCATCGGCATTTCGCAGAGAGGGCGCGCAAGTGTGTACCGCCGTGCCAGTTCAAGAGCTTAGCAGCAGCGGCCCTCGGCGAGCGGAACAAGCTGCTCTACTTCACGGATGCGCGCTCTGGGTGGCACTTCCTCGTGGACACAGGCACCCAAGTGAGTTTCATCACCCCAACCTACGCTGACCGGCTGGCAGGTCCCCGTGGTGACGGGGCGACAGCGGCGAACGGCTCGAGCATTAAGACCTTCGGCAAAAGGACTCTGCTTCTGTCCTTGCACGGCCGCACTTATGAATGGACTTTTATTATAGCGGCGGTGAGTTTCAACATGTTAGGTGCTGATTTTCTGTGCTCACATGGGTTGTTAGTTGATCTTGCCAATAAGCGCCTTGTTAATGCACTCTCCTTTTACTCCATTCCTTGTGCAGCTCGAGTGTCCCCGCCACCAGCACAGACCAACGTCGCCACAGCAGGCGGTAAGTTTCACATGCTCCTCACCCAGTTTCCAGCACTCACAGTTCCCACCTTTTCGGCAACAGTTGCAAAACACGGGGTGGAGCACTTTATCACTACAACTGGCCCCCCCGTCTTCGCGAAAGCTCGGCGCTTGGATGCAGCTAAACTGTCCATAGCGCGCGAGGAGTTCGCCAGCCTGGAAAGGTTGGGCATCATCCGCCGTTCAAACAGCCCATGGGCTTCCCCACTGCACATGGTCCCTAAGGCTGACAGCTCGTGGAGACCTTGCGGTGACTTCCGCAGGTTAAACAACGCTACAGCGCATGACCGCTATCCAATCCCGCATATTCAGGATTTTTCGGTCCATCTGGTGGGGGCACGCGTTTTTTCTAAAATAGACTTGGTCCGCGGCTATCATCAAGTCCCAGTGCGTGCTGAGGACATTCCCAAAACAGCGGTGATAACCCCGTTTGGACTTTTTGAGTTTTTACGCATGCCATTTGGCCTCAAAGACGCCGCCCAAACCTTCCAACACATGATGGATGCCGTGTTACGCGATCTCCCTTTTGTGTTCGTCTACCTGGACGACATTTTGGTCGCCAGCACATCCGAAGAGGAACACGAAAAACACCTCACAACAGTTTTTCGGAGGTTGGGAGAGCACGGGTTAATAATCAGTCCAGCTAAGTGCCAGTTCGGGGTGGCGCAGGTCGATTTTTTGGGGCACCGCGTCTCCCCAGAAGGGGCGGTTCCGCTACTGGACAAAGTGTGCGCAGTGGCAGATTTTCCCCGGCCACAAACTGTCAAAGCGCAACAGGAGTTTTTAGGAATGGTGAATTTTTATAACCGTTTCCTCCCCCACGCAGCGCAGCTCATGCAACCACTGAATGCCACGCTTAAAAAGCAAAAACCCTCCAATGCAATCGAATGGTCCCCGGAGCGGGAGTGCGCATTCGCGGAGGTAAAAAAAAGTCCTTGCAGACGCTGCGTTGTTAGCTCATCCAGACCCAACGGCCCGCATAGCGCTCACCACTGATGCGTCAGATTTGGCCATAGGGGCGGTTGTGGAGCAGCACGTTGCCGGGGTTTGGCAGCCGCTGGCCTTTTTCAGCAGATCCTTGCGCGAGGCCGAGCGTAAATACAGCGCATTTGACAGGGAGCTGTTAGCGCTCCACTCAGTCCACACTGACTGTCTCTATAAATTTCAGCACAAGTCAAGGTTGAGTTTTGAATAACTTACTGTTTGTTTTAAACAGAAGTGACGTAAAGGAAGCAAGATGTCTAAGTTCCCATTAGCCAAGACACCTTCTCTGATTGGGAGAAGGCGTAGTATGGAAGCAAGCATTTTTAAGTTTTACACTTACACTACCGTTCAAAAGTTTGGGGTCACTTAGAAATTTCCTTATTTTTGAAAGAAAAACACTTTTTTTCAATGAAGATAACTTTAAACTAATCAGAAATACACTCTATACATTGCTAATGTGGTAAATGACTATTATAGCTGTAAATGTCTGGTTTTTGGTGCAATATCTACATAGGTTCAGGTTCAGGTTCAGGTTACTTTATTTGTACCCGTAGGTAGATTTGTTTTGCAGTTGGTGACATCCATATTTACAAGCCACTAATTACATTCAACATAGACACAAACACAGGCACACATCTTACAAAATAGGTAAATATAAAATATGTACAATATAATTTTTATAGCTTGTTCAACTCTTTGACAGCAGCAGGGACAAAGCTGTTTTTGTAGCGCTGGGTTCTACTTTTTGGGACAGCAAACCTCCGTCTGGAGGGAAGAAGCTGAAAGTTGCAGTGCAAAGGGTGGGAGTCATCATTTAAAATCGAGTCGGCCATCCTCTGTACTTGTCTGGTGTACAGGGATGTCAGGCTCAGCTGTGACTCACCAAGCAAACGACGAGCATCTGACTACCTGATCCAAGGATTTCCTCTGTTTCAGTTTTATCTGACCAAACCATGACATTAAAGAAAAGGATAAAACAGATTCAATAAAAGCCCGATAGAACATAGTCATGTCTATGGTTCGGTCAATTTGGAAGCGTGCAAGTTTCCTCAAACAATGCAAATTTTGCTGACCCTTTTTGCACACCCTTTCACAGTTTACCTCAAAGTTCAATCCACTATCAATAATCGTCCCAAGATATTTGTACGATTGTACACATTCGGTGGTCTGGCCTTTTAGTATGGTGACTTTGTGCCTGGGAGTTTTCCTCCTAAAGTCAATAATCATATCTTTCGTTTTTGTTGTATTCAGCTGCAGGTAGGAATCCTCACACCAGTGAACAAAGTCATCAACTACTGGGCCGTGGCCCAGTAGTTGATGACTGACAGTCACTGACAATGACTGAGTCATCAGCATACTTTATAATGTGTCTGTTGTCATGTCTGCTCCGACACATGTTTGTGTACAGGATGAAGAGTAGTGGTGACAACACACACCCCTGAGGAGAGCCAGTAGAAGAGCACTTTAGGTCAGACAATGTGCCATTGTCCCTTACTCTCTGCGTCCTGTTGGTTAAGAAATCCAGAATCCAACCCACCAGATTATTGCTTAAATCAAATTGTTGCAGGAGCCTTTCAACTAAAATATGAGGTTGGATTGTATTAAAGGCAGAAGAAAAGTCCACAAATAAAAGCCTGGCGTGTGTCCCATTAAAATCCAGATGTTTAAAAAGCATGTCAAACAGAGTGACAGTGGCATCCTCCACTCCTCTGTGAGGCCTATAGGCAAACTGCAGAGGATCCAATGCATGTTCAGTCTGCCTTAGGACCTCACATCTGACCAGTTTTTCAAAAATTTTCATTAAAATTGAAGTCAAAGCAACTGGTCTAAAGTCATTTACCGTTTTAGGACAGCTGGATTTAGGAACGGGAACAACCACGGCATCTTTCCAGATCTTAGGCACATGTTGTGTCTGTAAGGACTTATTGAAAATATAATGAAATATAGGACTCAGTTCATGTGCACAGGACTTTACCAGGCGCCCACATATATTATCAGGGCCCTGACTTTTGTTCAGTTTTACAGCGCGGAACTCCCTTTTAACATCCTGCATCTCAATATTAAAGTGCTGATTGTCTTTGAGTTTCTGTTTCAAATCTTGGATTTCTGTGCTAAAATCAAAGGAGTCAAAACGACCATAAAAACAGTTAAGAGCATTAGCCAGCTCTGTGTCTGAACTAAAACCATCTAAAAACACACGATTACTGCGCTCTGTGCTCTGAAGGCCTGCAATAGTTTTCATACTGGCCCAGGCCGAACCAAGTTTATTTGCTGCCATCTTGCTTTCCAACTCTGATTTATAATTCTGTTTTGCTCTTAAAATTTCGGCCTTCAGCTCCTTGGTGGCAACTTGTAGGTCAGAAACAGACCCCTGTTTAAAGGCAAGAGCTTTCCTCTGTAAGCAGGATTTAACTGATTTAGTTACCCATGGTTTGTTGTTGGGGTATATTTTGACACGTTTACGTGGAACAAACTTATTTTGACAGTAAGCCATGTATGAGCATGTGAGCTCAGCCAGAGAGTCCAAATCATCCCCGCAGGCCATTATGAACATCTTCCAGTCTGTACAGTCAAAGCATTCCTGGAGGCTGTGCTCTGAATCTTCTGTCCACACATCAATGTCTCTCATCTCCACCTTGCCTCTTCTGAGAGCAGTTTTATATGTGGGCAGCAAATGAACACAGTTGTGATCTGATGATCCTAAAGGAGGAAGGGGGAGTGATTTATAGGCCCTCTCTATGGATCCATAGCACAGGTCCAATGTCTT
>CM035837.1:469407474-469456666 GCA_020510985.1 Pholidichthys leucotaenia | reverse complement strand
GGACGGGCTAGCTGATAGGCTAGTTGCGCGCCAAGTCAAGGTTAAGGGCACCAAGCTGGGCCTCAAGGCGGGACCGGGACCGCGAGGAGAAGAGTCCCCGGTCGCCGAAGTCAGCGAGCCATCCATGGAGCCCAGTTTGACCCGGGAACATGGTGCAGACAGGTTGGACGGTGCGGTGTGCGAGAACGGTGGAGAGGTGGTGCAGCAGGACGCAGATGCGATGCAGCAGGATTCGGCCCCGCTCTTGGAGGCTGTACAGCAGGAGAGTGGGACCGTGCAAGCCGAGGGCTTCGGGGAAGAGCTACAGCCGGACATGATGATGGCGCAGCGGAGCACCGGGACCGAGAGCGCTGCATGCAGCGGCAAGGAGCCTGGGTCAGTGAAGGAACCTGGTGAAGGTGATGGTGTGGGCCCCGGAGAGCAGCAGCAGCTGAATACGGAGGCAGCGCAGCAAGGCACCTTGGAGGAGGGTGCTAGGTGTTTTAAAGAGGTGCCCAAGGCAGCGGACGAGGCCAAAGAGCGAGCTTTAGTTCTTCCTGAGGTGAGGCCATTGTGGGCCGGAGTACGTGGAGCCATGACGGCGGTGTGTGGGACAGTCGGGAACGGCTTGTCGGGCGCAGAGAGGTGGTGTACTGACCAGCAGCACTGCGGGTCCAAGGGGAAGAAGCCCCAAATGACAGGAAAAGACATTTTCACCAGGGAGGGGTGTTTCGAGCCTGGAGGTGGACAGAGGCCAGGGGCGCATATGCCGTGGGGCTGTCCGGGGCCTCCGAGGTAACAGTATACTGTTCTCCTTGTTCTTTGTGTGTGATTCGGGTTTCTAAATTTGGGAGGTTACAATGGTGTGTGTGGTTTTGCATTTTTCTAAAGGGGGGTGAGAATGTCATGTATGAGAATATGTGTGACTGGGATGCCGTGCCCATCCACAGGTTGTCGGCGGCGGGCACGGCCCACTCTGTATATAGTTGAGTGTTCGGCTTAATAAAGAGTCAATTGGTTGCTGCATGGACAAGACTCCGAGTCCCATTATTTCCAGACATTACAGTCACTAAACTCACACACACCCCTCATCAACTTTCACACACAGGTGTTACTGCACCTTCCACACACATATAGCACTCAGAACATCCACACAATTAAACAACATTCACACACAACAACAGTGGTCACAGTTTCCCATTACTTAACATCTTTTTTTATACATTTAGAAAACTTCAATAAACAAACACTGTTAGACATTAACTTGACTGTAGCGCAAATCACACCACCCATGTTTCAACGTCCCTTTTACCTTCCGGCATCAAATGTCATAATTAAACGCAGGACCCTGAGCAAAGGACTCATAAGTGATGTGACAACACATTACACATCGGTTCAGCACTACTTATGATTACACTTACAGACGTTGACATAATTGTTGGTGCCCCTCTGTTAATTAAACATCTTTGCAACTCACAGTCCAGGGTTTGGGTCTTCGTCCTACCCTGAGGGGCGAGTTTTTTGACACTTTTTTGTCATAAATTTGCAGTTTTTTCTTCTAAATCTGTAAATTTACTAGTTTTTCTTGCAAATTTGCAACATTTTCTTAAAAAAAATTGCACCTTTTTGTCATAAACTTGCAGGGTTTTTTTTATTGTAAATTTGCATTTTTTTCCTGAAAATTTTCAAGTTTTTCTTGTAGATTTGCAACTTTTTCCTGTAAATTTGCAACTTTTTTTTCTCATAAATCACCATTTTTTTCCTTTAAATTTGAAACTTTTTCCTCTTAGATTTGCAACTTCTTTCTAAAAAAAATTGTGACTGTGTCATGATGCTGAGCACAGTTGGAGAACTGTGCTCATGCTTTCAGTTCATCCAAGTTATTTTCTGTATTTTTCCCACTTCAGTTTTATTATTGTTTTTGAGTATGGTTGTCTGTATTATGTTATCTTTGTTTCTGTTTGTTTTTAGTTGTCCTGTGATCATAATCTTAGTTTGGTCATTATAGTCCTGTTTATTATTATTATTATTATTATTATTTGTTGATGGATCGTCTTGTATTTTAAATGATATCTTTCTGTGTTTGGACTTTAGCCTACTCACGCCTCCGCCTTTAGTTTCCTGTTTAGATATTGATTTTTATTATTAATGTCGTTCCCAGCACCATTAGCATCTCTTGGTTGAATTCCTTCCCGTCCTTGCCTTGGTGGGTTATGATTTCTGTTTTGTGTATTATTAGGTTTGAACCTCATTTTGTAGTCATTTCATATTCATAGTCAGTTAGCTTTTTGTTCCTCCTGTGCTTTTACTTTGACAAGGTTCTTTGTTTACTTCCGTTGGCACTAAGCTAGTTCCACGGTCAATCACAGCTGTCATTATTTTGGACTGATTATCCTCGCTCCTCTCTCCCACACCTTTCTATCATTTTGTCCAATCTCTCTTTGTCCTATTTGAGGGATGCTGCCGTGCAGCTCGGGGCAACATCCTTCATAATTGTTACCTGGCGTGTGTCCCACATTTCTACTATTTTGCAAATCCGACGTGTGTTCCAGGTCTTAGCCAGTGTGCTAGTCAACCTGCCTGTCTCAAGCCTTGTAAATGTTTGTTCTCATTTGGATTTTGTGTTTTTATTAAACTATTGCAAGTGGCTAGCACTGCGGCAGCACAGCAACTCACCCTTGGCCAGAGGATCCTGGGTTCGATCCCAGCCCCCGACCAACAATGATCTGTGTGGAGTTTGCATGTTCTCCCCGTGTCTGCGTGGGTTTACTCCAGGATTTCTCCGGTTTCCTCCCATGCCACAAACATGCACGTTAGGTTAATTGGCATCAAACTGGGGATTCTAAATTGTCCTTAGGTATGACTGTGAGAGTGAATGGTTGTCTGTCTCTCTGTGTTGGCCCTGCGATGGACTGGCGATCTGTCCAGGGTGTACCCTGCCTCTCGCCCAAAGATGCTGGGATAGGCTCCAGCCCCCCCCGCGACCCGAAAAGGATTAAGCAGAAGAAGATTGATGGATATTGCAAACTCACAGTCTGGCGTTTGGGTCTCCATTCTGCCCCTGAAGGCCCATTTGTAATAGACAATATCTCATCAATTTGAAATTGTTTCTCAAAAATTAGCAACTTTTTTCTTGTAAATTTGTGACTTTTTCCTCATGAATTTGTGACTTTTTTCCATAAAAATGCTCAGAAATTGATCTTTTTTTCATTCCTGGTGTAAGTCCTCCTCCTCCTTCGCTCCACTTTCACGGTGCCACAGTAAACAGTGCGGTGGTGGCGGGGGCAGCTCTGGGGTTTCAGGGTTAATTTGCTTTGCTCGTTCAGGTCATTTTCTGCCCGGTTTACCACACACTTACCAGAGAGACCACAGGCTGTGGGTGGAAGTGACTGTTGTGGCTGTTTCAACTGCTGGCTCACTGTTTCAGCTTCAGTTATTTACATCTGCAGTCACATCTGTTGGTCGAGACTGGCTTATTGAAACTTATCTGTCTGGAAAAAAATTACAAATTTATGAGGAAAAGATCGCAGTTTGTTTTTTAGAAAAAATTTGCAACTCCATGAGAAAAAGTTGAAAATTTTCAGGAAAAATGTAAATGTACAAGAAAAAAGCTACAAATTTATGAGCCCAAAAAATCAATTTTTTGAGGAAAAAAAAACCTGGAAAATCAACAAGAAAAAAAAATTAAAATTTACACAAAAAATGCAAATTTTCAAGAAAAAAATAATTTTAAGAGGGGAAAAAGGTCACAAAACTCGAGAAAAAAGTTGAAAATTTACAGGAAAAATTTGTAAATTTACAAAAAAATGTAAATTTATGAGGGAAAGGGCTTCAAATGTACAAGAAAAACTTGAAAATTTACAGGAAACGAATACAAACTTACAACTACTACAACTACTTACAACCCCCGACCAACAGTGAGCTGTGTGGAGTTTGCATGTTCTCCCCGTGTTGCGTGGGTTTACTCCGGGATTTCTCCGGTTTCCTCCCGCATACCAAAAACATGTAGGTTTAGGGCGCTCGCGCACGCAGCGACCGGCAGCCGGTGGCTTGTCACCAGACTGCAAACCAAATCTACCTACGGGTACAAATAAGTAACAAAAAAAAAAAAAAAAAAAAAAAAAAAAACTAACTAACTACCCTACACTTATATAGCACTTTTTTAGTCACAAAGACCACTCAAAGCACTTTCACAAGTACTAACCCTCTATTCTAAGGGCCTATAGAAAAAGACTGCAAATTTATGATGAATAACGCTGCAAATTTATCAGCCAAAAAAATCACAAATTTTTGAGAAAACGATTGAAAATCAACAAGAAAAAAAATTTACACAAAAAATTTAAATTTACAAATTTAGATAAGATAAGATAAGATAAGATAAGCCTTTATTAGTCCCACAACGGGGAAATTCCAGGATTGCAACAGCACAGGGATAGCAACACTCAGAGCAACAATCAGAAGGCAAGAAAAAAAACAAGCAAGCAAGAGCAGCTAATATACATATGTACATATTACTATAAAATATATATATACACACACACACACAGACACACAGTGCAGAGCATTGTAGCTGGATGGAATAAATATATGCATGTGAAAACCCTCCAGCTCAATGTTAGCGTCTGCTGCTAGTTCAGTTAGCCACGTCTCAGTAAACAAAAGGAGAGAGCACTCCCGGTACAGGAAAAAGTCACAAATTTGTGAGGAAAAAAATTAAGAAAAAGTTGCAGATTTACAGCCATTGACAAAATTGTTGGTACCCCTCTGTTAATGAAAGAAAAACCCACAATGGTCACAGAAATAACCACCATCGCCCTCGCCAAGGGAAGCACTCACTGGCTTTCTCCGTCTTCTGCTTTGCGAACCGGAAACCATATGGCTCTTCAGCGTCCCGCTAAGCTTGCTCGAGCCTTTTCCCCTGTTTTCATTTTGGGCACGTCTAGGGTTCGTGCTATCTGGTCTCAACCCGATCACTTGTAGCTGCTGCGTCGGAGCGGCACTGGCAGCGTCTGGCTCAACAGTGGTACTCAGCCGGCCACCGGAGCCCCGCTGCACTCGCTTTCTGGAACCATGCCATTCGGGTCCCACGTCCACAGAACTGCAAACACTGTCATGGAGTACCCATCGTGTTGGCGTACTCTGGTGCTGGCGGCATCCCTCTTCACTCGGAATGGGCCACCTTAAGTTCCACACTTCTTCGCCACTTTCCGAATAAAATGGCCTGTCCCACAGTCCATCACCCGACCACTCCTCCACTTCTCTGCAGGTGATGGTGAACCCGAGCCCATGAAACAAATCACAGCCCATCAAGTTGTTACCACTCCAGGACACCATGAACTGGACTGCGCACATAGAGGCTTTTCTGTACCTCACCGACAGCCACACCAAGCCCACGATGTCCAAAGGGTTATCACCATACCCGTAACAGGCTATGTCTGTTTTACTCACGGTGTAATGGGGGAAGAACTTCTTTACCGTTGCCAAATTCAGAATGGAGGCTGCCGACCCCGTATCCACAATCATCGGCATTAACGTCCCGTCCAACAGTATCTTGCACATGACACGACCCTCTGTGGTTAGCGAGACCGTGTGGACCGATGTAGACGTCTTCTTAGTGGGCGTACCTTTTCCAGCTCGTCGGTCCTCCTTCTCAAAATTTCGGCAAACCCTGGCGAAGTGATGGAACAACCCACACCGTCCACAATGCTTGCCCATCGCTGCACGCTCCCTCGCTCCATAGCGGTGCCTACTGGATCTGCAGCCGTAGCATCTCAGTGTCCCCGGGGTGGACCTAATTTTTACAATGGCCGCGTATTCATCTTCGCTGCCATCGTCCGAATACAAGGCCAGTGCCTTCCACTGCTTATCGTTCCTGTGCGGGACCTCCATATCACCGAGATTCTTTGTTAGCCTTTCCGCTACCTCGTGTTGTTGTGCTAGCTCCATGGCTGCTAGCAGTTTTAGCTCAGCAGCGTGGGTTAGCAGGCAGACCCTCGCCGAGGAATAGGCCACATGTTCCGCTAACTGGTCACAGACCATCTCCTCCTCCAAAGTCCCAAACCTACACTCACCCGCCAGCCGCCGAAAGTCCACCACAAACTGTTGAACCGACTCTCCGAGTTGCTGGTGCCGCTGCCTGAACTGTATGCACCACATCATGATGTTTTCAGGGGCGCAGAAGTAGCCCACCAAGAGCCTCGCTACATCGCCAAATGAGTCACCTCCTCCAAGCGTGCTTAGGATCCTCTGGCCTTCCATACCCAGGTTATGGACCAGAATATCCCTTGCATGCAATTTGTCAAGGCTGCCGAGGTCTAACGCACTCAGACAGTTCTCGAAGGCTGCATACCATCTGGCCCAAGGGACCAATGGCTTACCCAGAGCCTCCAAAAATGGACGAAGCACGGTAGCAGCCCTGCTACCATGCTTTCCATCTCCGTATATCCTCATCGCCAAATGTTGTGTCTCAAATTAATGGAGAGGCAAGGTGACGTTTTATAGTTTTATTGAATGAGAGCAAAGGAACACAGGAGACTCTACTGTGAGCACAGGAGCCACAGCGAAAAGAAACAAGATGCCTCCCGCAGTTGGCTTATATACCCCAGGTGACGCCCCCTCCCAGAGGCGGGGCATCACCCCTCTAAAGCCCAGGGCACCGCCATAATAATGATATATATATGTATAATATACGATCCTCCATTAACATTCACAGATTCACTAATGATTAGTTTAATTCATTTTCATCAGATTAGATAGATTAGCTTTATTAAAAATCCTCTGGAGGATTCAACAGGATTTATGATTTTTATACGTATGTTAACAACAGGTGGTACTTTTTTTAAAAAGGGGGAAGGGGGTATTCACCAATTTATCATGAATTTCAAATGGATAAATGTAAATTACGTACAAATTTGCAAGAACAAAGGTGTTGTTGAGGAATGATGTGACGAGACACGAGAGCTGCCAGTTCAGAACTTTATTCAACTTCAACAACAAGACTGACTCTCTGACGCCAAGGCGCATACATTTACATCTCCTCCCCCCCTCCCCCTACTCAACCAAGTCACTGGGTGAGAGTGAAACCTCCTAGTGGTCCACCCCACCCCCCACCCCCGAACACCCAGAAAGGGCCTTAACAGCCCGGTACCTTGGCCTTGAACAATCCCCCGTAACAGCTGTAACATGGAGCAACCGGGCGGACCGAGGGGCCTTCTGGTCAAAGTGAGGAGGGAAAAGATTCAGTATCTGGCGTACAGTCGTCTAAAGGGGGAAAAGGTGGGGAGAAACAAGTGATATTATAAACAATAACGATAGAATGGCTTAACAGAAATCAGCAGAAATCAACACAGCGGTCCAGCAGAGTTTTCTGTGCTTTTCGGCTGATGAGAGAATGCAGAGGGAAGCAGACTGAGCTTGCAGTGGGGAGCACAACAGACACACTAGAAAATAGAAAGAGACGCACTGGGAATTAGACCCTGCCACCCGAACTGAATTGAATGTACAGCTGCGACGTACCCAACTTCAGCAGTTGAAGCCATGATATTGTGATATACAGGACGGTGAGTGATGTGATATTCATGTTTTACGTTATATTTCCCAGCAGTGGAAAGTTCACTGTGGACAGAAGAAAACTTAATCGTGTTTTGTGGCAACCTGGGGAGTGCATAATGGTTTACCACCTTAGACAGGAACAAAGGACGCAAAGTTAACCTTTTGTTTGTGAGAAGTTTCTAGATGCCCTAGTAAGATAACAGGGAGGTGTCAAGGATGAATGGACTGACTGCAGTCAGACGGGGAGATTATCTTTTGTGTGTGGGAAGAGTCTAGACGGGGATTATCTTTTGTGTGTGAGAAGAGCCTAGAAGGATGTCATGTTATTTAAGGGAAGAGTTCCTACTTGTATGCCATTCTGTCTATGCTCCTTGTGTGAGTCGTGTAATAAACCGCCTGAACCAAATCCGCCTCATTATTTACACACTCCACAGTTTAAACAAGGACCTAGCTCAATGCTACGTCCGTCCTAGTATGTTGCCTTGTGTTGACAATATCTGATGAAATAAGCTAGTTGTAACTCTGGTTAAAAAGGTTTTTTTTACATGTTGCATTTTCGTGCTGTGTATGAACTTAAGGTGTGAGTATTTTGATTGTAGAGTCCAAACAGGATCGGCTCGGAATGGCGACGTTTTGAAAGCAGTATTGTGACAGGTAAACAACACATCATATTTATAGTAAAATCTTTTGCTTTTTAAGTTAAAGTATAGGTAAACCGCTTGTTTATTTATTTATTTTTTATCAGATCATTTCTGTGATCCTTTTTGAGTTATAGTCATAATAGTGTATCTTGCACCTTGGGGAATGGGAGTTGTTCAATCACCATTAGAATTTAGTTTATATGTGTAGTCTATAGTATTTCATCTTTAACCCCTTGCACTCTGGTCAATTTCCCTAAAAACGCCTAAAAATAACATACCCAAAGTAAATCAAAAGCTGTTCTTCAACCCTTTGCAGAATCTTCATGGGGTTGGTCTCATTTAAAAGAAAACACTGAATTTTTTGGCAAAACGGTCATAATCTCTCTAAGTGCTCCTGCCACTGAGTAACAGTCATCTAAACAGGTTCAGGTTCAGGTTCAGGCTACTTTATTTGTACCCGTAGGTAGATTTGTTTTGCAGTCTGGTGACATCCATATTTACAAGCCACTAATTACATTCAACATAGACACAAACACAGGCACACATCTTACAAAATAGGTAAATATAAAAATATGTACAATATAATTTTTATAGCTTGTTCAACTCTTTGACAGCAGCAGGGACAAAGCTGTTTTTGTAGCGCTGGGTTTTGCTTTTTGGGACAGCAAACCTCCGTCTGGAGGGAAGAAGCTGAAAGTTTCAGTGCAAAGGGTGGGAGTCATCATTTAAAATCGAGTCAGCCATCCTCTGTACCTGTCTGGTGTACAGGGATGTCAGGCTCAGCTGTGACTCACCAAGCAAACGACTGGACCATCTAACTACCTGATCCAAGGATTTCCTCTGTTTCAGTTTTATCTGACCAAACCATGACATTAAAGAAAAGGATAAAACAGATTCAATAAAAGCCCGATAAAACATAGTCATTATGGTTCGGTCAATTTGGAAGCGTGCAAGTTTCCTCAAACAATGCAAATTTTGCTGACCCTTTTTGCACACCCTTTCACAGTTCACTTCAAAGTTTAATTTACTATCAATAATCGTCCCAAGATATTTGTACGATTGTACACATTCGGTGGTCTGGCCTTTTAGTATGGTGACTTTGTGCCTGGGAGTTTTCCTCCTAAAGTCAATAATCATATCTTTCGTTTTTGTTGTATTCAGCTGCAGGTAGGAATCCTCACACCAGTGAACAAAGTCATCAACTATTGGGCCGTGGCCACTCTCACCATCCTGGAGGAGACTGACAATGACTGAGTCATCAGCATACTTTATAATGTGTCTGTTGTCATGTCTGCTCCGACACATGTTTGTGTACAGGATGAAGAGTAGTGGTGACAACACACACTCCTGAGGAGAGCCAGTAGAAGAGCACTTTAGGTCAGACAATGTGCCATTGACCCTTACTCTCTGCGTCCTGTTGGTTAAGAAATCCAGAATCCAACCCACCAGATTATTGCTCAAATCAAATTGTTGCAGAAGCTTTTCAACTCAAATATGAGGTTGGATTGTATTAAAGGCAGAAGAAAAGTCCACAAATAAAAGCCTGGCGTGTGTCCCATTAAAATCCAGATGTTTAAAAAGCATGTTAAACAGAGTGACAGTGGCATCCTCCACTCCTCTGTGAGGCCTATAGGCAAACTGCAGAGGATCCAATGCATGTTCAGTCTGCCTTAGGACCTCACATCTGACCAGTTTTTCAAAAATTTTCATTAAAATTGAAGTCAAAGCAACTGGTCTAAAGTCATTTACCGTTTTAGGACAGCTGGATTTTGGAACGGGAACAACCACGGCATCTTTCCAGATCTTAGGCACATGTTGTGTCTGTAAGGACTTATTGAAAATGTAATGAAATATAGGACTCAGTTCATGTGCACAGGACTTTACCAGGCGCCCACATATATTATCAGGGCCCTGACTTTTGTTCACTTTTACAGCTTGTCTTTGAGTTTCTGTTTCAAATCTTGGATTTCTGTGCTGAAATCAAAGGAGTCAAAACGACCATAAAAACAATTAAGAGCATTAGCCAGCTCTGTGTCTGAACTAAAACCATCTAAAAACACACGATTACTGCGCTCTGTGCTCTGAAGGCCTGCAATAGTTTTCATACAGGCCCAGGCCGAGCCAAGTTTATTTGCTGCCATCTTGCTTTCCAACTCTGATTTATAATTCTGTTTTGCTCTTAAAATTTCGGCCTTCAGCTCCTTAGTGGCAACCTGTAGCTCAGAAACAGACCCCTGTTTAAAGGCAAGTGCTTTCCTCTGTAAGCAGGATTTAACTGATTTAGTAACCCATGGTTTGTTGTTGGGGTATATTTTGACACGTTTACGTGGAACAATCTTATTTTGACAGTAAGCCATGTATGAGCATGTGAGCTCAGCCAGAGAGTCCAAATCATCCGCGCAGGCCATTATGAACATCTCCCAGTCTGTACAGTCAAAGCATTCCTGGAGGCTGTGCTCTGAATCTTCTGTCCACACATCAATGTCTCTCATCTCCACCTTGCCTCTTCTGAGAGCAGTTTTATATGTGGGCAGCAAATGTACACAGTTGTGATCTGAGGATCCTAAAGGAGGAAGGGGGAGTGATTTATAGGCCCTCTCTATGGATCCATAGCACAGGTCCAATGTCTTTTTCCGCCTGGTTGGGCAGGAGACATACTGATGAAAGTTTTTAAGTGTCTTCTTTAAAGAAACATGGTTAAAATCCCCAAGAATGAAGTTTGGCGCCTCTGGAGAAATTGACTGCAGCCGCTGCACCACATCAGAGATAGTGCTGCAGGCGGAGTCAGCGTCTGCCCTCGGATGAATGTACACAACTGTGATGAAAAGTTGGGGAAACTCACGAGGCAAATAAAAGGGGCGTAGTGACACAGACAGCAGCTCCACATCAGGTGTACAGATGCGCTCTCTGACCGTGACAGATGTGCAGTACTGCTTATTAATGTATAAACATACTGCGGCACTGAGGACGCACAATGCGCACTGAGGCGCATTAGGACGCGCAGACGTGACCGCCCGCGGTATCCCAGAGTGCAAGAGGTTAAACTCATCCACTAAAAGAACACATTACAAATATTTGAGACCCATTGTAGTGCTTCCTTTTAATGTTAGCAATACAAGCACAAAACACCCACACTTGAAACCAGGGAGACACAGCGGTGGCTAAACTTTTATTGACAACGTTATTTCACACCATCACAACAACTCAGTATCTAAACTCAGTGTAAATGGTGTAGAGATTGAAAGGGTATCCAAAATTAAAATCCCTGGTGTAATAATCGATAAAAAACTGTGCTGGAAGTCACATATTAATTATATTAAAGGTAAAATATGCAAATCAATGGAAATACTACCCAGAGTGAAATATTTGCTGAATCAACCCACATTATAGACTCTGCATTATTCATTAATACTCCCATACATGACATATTGTACTGAAGTATGGGGAAACACATCTAAAACATATATCCAGTCCTTGCAGTGTTTGCATATCGTTCAAACCGCTCCACGGAGGATGCTATAGTCACCACCCTACACTCTGTCATCACCCACCTGGACCAGAAAGACACCTACGCCAGACTCCTGTACATTGATTTCAGTTCAGCATTCAACACCATTATTCCCCAGAGACTGATAGAGAAATTACTCCTTCTCGGTCTGAACACCGCCACATGTCTCTGGATCCTGGATTTCCTGACTGAGAGACCTCAGTCTGTCCGGGTTGGAAACAACATCTCCAACTCTGTCACGCTGAGTACCGGAACCCCTCAAGGCTGTGTACTCAGTCCACTGTTGTTTACACTTCTAACACATGACTGTGTATCCAAACACGAGGGGAACCAGATTATTAAGTTTGCAGATGACACCACGGTAGTGGGACTTATTCAGAGGGATGAGGAATCAATGTACAGGGAAGAAGTGAGAGACCTGGAGGGCTGGTGCAGGGAGAACAATCTGGTGCTCAATGTGGACAAAACAAAGGAGATGATTATCGACTTCCGGCGGTCACAGCCTGAGCACGTCCCCCTCAGCATCGGCGGCCGTTTAGTGGAGAGAGTAGAGAACATCAAGTTCGGAGTGCAGATCTCGCAGGACCTGACCTGGAGCAAGAATTCCTTGGAGATCAGGAAGCGAGCTCAGCAGAGACTACACTTCTTGAGGAAACTCAAACAGGCCTCTCTCCCCATCTGCATCCTCAGGACCTTCTACAGAGGTGTGGTGGAGAGTGTTCTGACGTACTGCATTGCTACATGGTACTCCAGCTGCAGTATGTCAGACAAAAAAGCCCTGCAGAGGATAGTCAAGGGGGCGGAGAGGGTAATTGGAGTCTCCCTCCCCTCTGTCCAAGAACTTTTTCAGAACCGTTGTAGGAGCAGGGCACTGAACATTGTCAAGGACCGTTCTCACCCTCTGCATAAACACTTTGAACTTCTTCCATCTGGTAAACGATTCCGGAGCATCAGAGACAGAACCACCAGACTGATCAACAGCTTCCTCCCACAAGCTGTCAGGATGCTGAACAGCTGACCCGGAATCTCACATACACACTACTGCACCTATGGACATTTTGTATATTATAGTTAGTTATTCTTTTTCCCCAAGTATGTCTCAGGGATGTGTGAATGGATGGGGGGGTGGGAGCTATGTGGGAGTGTGTCTTAATCATGCTGCTTCTTATATGGATGCCGAGAGAAACGCAATTTCATCTTGCCTGCACTACAGTTGTATGTACAGCAATATGACAATAAAGTTTGATTTGATTTGATTTGATTTGATTTATGCTTCAGAAGAGAGCTATTAGAATAATAAACAAAGCTGCTCACAGGGAACCAACAAACCCACTTTTTTTTAAATTAAAAGCTCTCAAGTTGAAAGATCTGGTTGCCTTTAAAACTGCAGTCATAATGTTTAAAGCTAAGAATCTATCACTGCCCGCAAATATCCAAAAGTTGTTCCAAATAAGAGAGAAACTATATCATTTCAGAGGAACATGCACACACGTGGACAAAATTGTTGGTACCCCTCTGTTAATGAAAGAAAAAACCCACAATGGTCACAGACATAACTTGAATCTGACAAAAGTGGTAATAAATAAAAATTCTATGAAAATTAACCAATGAAAATCAGACAATGTTTTTAAATTGTGATTCAACAGAATTATTTTTAAAAAACAAACTCATGAAACAGGCCTGGACAAAAATGATGGTACCGCTAAGAAAGATTGAAAATAATGTGACCATAGGGACATGTTCAACCAAGATGTGTTCTCTAATTAACATCACAGGTGTCTACAAACTTGAAATCAGTCAGTCTATTTAAAGGGTGACAAGTAGTCACTGTGCTGTTTGTTGACATGGTGTTTACTACACTAAACATGGACCAGAGGAAGCAAAGGAGAGAGTTGTCTCAGGAGATTAGAAAGAAAATTATAGACAAGCATGTTAAAGGTAAAGAGTATAAGACCATCTCCAAGCAGCTTGATGTTCCTGTGACTACAGTTGCACATATTATTCAGAAATTTAAGATCCACTGGACTGTAGCCAACCTCCCTGGATGTGGCCGCAGGAGGAGACGGATAATACGAATAATAACAAAAGAGCCCAGAACAACCTCTAAACACATTCATGGTGAACTCCAAGGTCAAGGTACATCAGTGTCAGATCGTCATTGTTTGAGCAAAAGTGGACTTCATGGGAGACGACCAAGGAAGACACCACTGTTGAAAACAAATCATAAAAAAGCCAGACTGGAATTTGCCAAACTGCATGTTGACAAACCACAAAGCTTCTGGGAGAATGTCCTATGGACAGACGAGACAAAACTGCAACTTTTTGGCAAGGCACATCAGCACCATGTTCACAGATGCAAAAATGAAGCATACCAAGAAAAGCACACTGTCCTTACTGTGAAACATGGAGGAGGTTCTGTTAAGTTGTGGGGCTGCTTTGCTGCATCTGGCACAGGGTGTCTTGAATCTGTGCAGGGTACAATGAAATCTCAAGACTATCAAGGTATTCTAGAGAGAAATGTGCTGCCCGGTGTCAGACAGCTTGGTCTCAGTCGCAGGTCATGGGTCTTGCAACAGGATAATGACCCAAAACACACAGCTAAAAACACCCAAAAATGGCTAAGAGTGAAACATTGGACTATTCAAAAGTGGCCTTCTATGAGCCCTGATCTAAATCCTATAGAACATCTGTGGAAGGAGCTGAAACGTGCCGTCTGGAGAAGGCACCCTTCAAACCTGAGACAACTGGAGCAGTTTGCTTATAAGGAGTGGGCCAAAATACCTGCTGAGAGGTGCAGAAGTCTCATTGACAGTTACAGAAATGGTTTGATTGCAGTGACTGCCTCACAAGGTTGTGCAACAAAATATTAAGTTAAGGGTACCATCATTTTTGTCCAGGCCTGTTTCATGAGTTTGTTTTTTAAAATAATTCTGTTGAACCACAATTCAAAAGCATTGTCTGATTTTCATTGGATAATTTTCATAGAATTTTTATTTATTACCACTTTTGTCAGATTCAAGTTATTTCTGTGACTATTGTGGGTTTTTCTTTCATTAACAGAGGGGTACCAACAATTTTGTCCACAGCTGTATAAATGCACCAAATCACTGTCTGTGTGTGTGTGTGTGTGTCTGCTTGTTCCTCAGATATTTCCCAAACCGTCCATCAGACTGGCCTCAGATTTTTTAAATGCTTTACTGAGGTTAAAAGCGTGTGCAACCCCGAGTATGGAGTTGTTCAGTGAAAATATGTCATTTTTATCAATAAAAATGTAGCCACAACTCTGTCTTCTCATGCCCTCGTTTCAGGAAGTGTGGGCGGTGTTTTGGATTGACTCTGTGCTGATTGGATAATACACAGCATCACGAACATGCTTACTGGATAATCAGTCAGTCACCACAGCGCTCACTGAACAAAACAAGGAAGTGAAAAATGACAAATTTGGCTAGAAAGAGATAATACTGAAGATTTAACGCTTAAAAAAAATTATACCATAAAGTTGTCCGGATTGTGTAGGTCTAAAGGATAATTTGGCATATGTGGACAAGACAAGGCACACCAGTGGGGACCCAGGGTCTGACAAAGAACACCAGTGTATCCAACATAAGACACACCGGGAGAAGCAGCGGTCCGACCGGTGTTCTGTCAATTTGTGCTGCCCTATCGAAAAATGCTACCGGTACCACCAATAGACAGCAGAGTCCATTGATTTTTGTCAAAAACTGCTACTGTTTCTTATCGGTACGATTTGTGTATATTCTGCAGAGCACATAAATGTTTAATGTGTTTAATTAGTCCACAATATTTAGTTTAGTTATTTTATTTTCCTTTATAAA
The DNA here is from genome assembly GCA_020510985.1 of Pholidichthys leucotaenia. Taxonomy (NCBI): domain Eukaryota; kingdom Metazoa; phylum Chordata; class Actinopteri; order Cichliformes; family Pholidichthyidae; genus Pholidichthys; species Pholidichthys leucotaenia. The sequence goes on along the minus strand of CM035837.1, from coordinate 469,441,151 downwards.
TTTATTTGCTCCGTCTGATTGCTGAATTTATCATAAACTTTGAAAATTCCCATTTCTATATGTGAAACATTATTTTGCTAACTACAAACAAAATCATTTAGTTATTGTTTAATTTCCAATACCCACTTATCAAAAATTACTTTTCTGTTGATTTGTTTCAAAAATACACAAATGCTTACAACTCAGAAGAATTCAAAGACATTGTATTCTTCATGAAGATATATATGTATATGTGTGTGTGTGTGTGTCTTCTGACCTGATATACTTTATGTATATATATATATATATATATATATATATATATATATATATATATATATATATATATATATATATATATATATATATATATATATATATATATATATATATATATACATATATATACATAAAGTGTGTGTGTGTGTGTATATATATATATATATATATATATATATATATATATATATATATTTTTTTTTTTTTTTTTTTCCAGGTCAGAAGACACACACACAAATAGTACTTTCTCCAGCATTAGGCTACATACAGTTCATGAGCTTGAGGCTCCTTTGTTTAAAAAATGCACATAAATGTTTATGGTAGCATGAAATGACGGAGCTTCTGTACACGACTCTGATAGCTGTAGAGACAAAGGGCAACTTTTCAACTTAATTTTACGTACAGTACAGGAACTCCATCACTGAACAGTGATATAAACTAAAATAATTCTAATGGTGACTGAACAACTATAACTATATATATATATATATATATATATATATATATATATATATATATATATATCGGGTCAGAAGACACACACACAAATAGTACTTTCTCCTGCATTAGGCTACATACAGTTCATGAGCTTGAGGCTCCTTTGTTGACAAAGGGCAACTTTTCAACTTAATTTTACCTACAGTACAGGAACTCCATCACTGAACAGTGAAATAAACTAAAATAATTCTAATGGTGACTGAACAACTCCCATTCCCCAAAGTGCAAGATACACTATTATGAATATAAGTGATAAAAGATCACACAAATAAGTGATCTGACAAACACATAAACAAGTGATCTGAAACAGTCGCTAATCTTGGATGTCCCATTTGTTTTCAGTAATTATGTATTCTGTAATTAATATTGACACAATCAAATAAATCTTCGTGGCATTCAGTCCCTTTCGTATTTGTCAAAGTCTAACATGTGATTGCCAATATACAGGCTACACCTCTTTGTATTCCACTTTCAAACACAGCCTACATTTGGGCCTGAAAAGCCTAATTGGGATATTTGTTTCAGACAGGAATACTTGCGTTCTATGGCCAGTGCACTAATTATCTCAAACATCAGAGCTGCTGCTGTGGTCATAGTGGAGCGTCTCTGGTGCACGGACATATAGGGCTGTCCTGAGTACCACTACTGGGGCTCCAAATATTCTGAAACAATCATGATTGGTTATCAGAATCTTCTTTTTTATGTGTCAGTGCTTCTGTCAAGTCTAGATTCTGATGTTCAGAGAGATGGACAACATGTGTTCAGTCATCTCATCACTGACATACTGTATGTCCATGTCGGTTTTTCAGGCTCATGACCTTGACCTACAGAAACTACAGACCCAGTTTCAATGAAATTTGATAAAAGGACAGAACCCATTTGCCCAGCTGTGGAAAACTTGTTGTTTTTGTTCTGTTTCTTCTTCATTGCCACTAAAAGTGCATTTGCAGAAAAAAGGCAATATTTCGAAATTCAATTCAATTCAATTCAATTCAACTTTATTTATATAGCGCCATTTCACAACAACAGTCATCTCATAGCACTATCAACTGTAGGGGGGGAACCCCCACAGTTGCAGAAAGGCCCCAGCAATCAGGCGATCCCCTGTGAGCAAGCACTTGGCGACGGTGGAGAGGAAAAACTCTCCACCGGGAGGAAAAACTCCCTTTTAACAGGAAGAAACCTCCAGCAGAACCAGGCTCAGGGAGGGGCAGTCATCTGCTGCGACTGGCTGGGGGGTGAGGGGATAGAGAAGAAGAAAAGAACAGACATGTAGAGAGCAAACAGCACGATGGGGACTCAATCTATGGGAGAGAACAAACAGATGTTAATGACCAGCCAAAAAAAAATATTTCATAGAGAGTGAGGAAAGGAGTGAGGCCCAGTGCATTACTGGAGGTCCCCCGGCTGACTAAACCTATTAGCAGCATAACTAAGGGAGGGTTCAGAAACACATGATCCCTCCCTAATTGTAGGCTATATCAAAAAGGTAGGTTTTAGCCCTATTCTTAAAAACAGAGATTGAGTCTGACTCCCGAATCCAGATTGGCAGCTGATTCCACAGGAGAGGAGCTTGATAACTGAAGGCTCTGCCTCCCATTGTACTTTTGGAGATTCTAGGTATTACAAGTAATCCTGCATTTTGGGAGCGTAGTGCTCTGTTAGGATAATACGGTAGTATCAGATCTTTTAAATAAAAAGGAGCCTGATTGTTTAGAGCTTTGTAAGTAAGAAGAAGGATTTTAAACTTAATTCTAAACATAAATATTGAGTTTTACATTTTTGCAAATATCTCAATGGCTGGGACTAGACTCAAAAATGTTTCTTCAATCTAATCTATGAAATCTTTCACAACTTTTCTCCACTGGTGAAGTTAAAGTGAACTCTTTCTAGGTCATTCAGCCAAATTGTTTGAAATTAAGCATGAATCATCTTCTGCTTATGATAATAAAGTTGTTAAAATTATCCAAAAATGTCAACCGTTTTTGTTTTTACAGGCCAATGAAGTTGTAGTTTCTCTTTGGCATGCATTTTCTGATTTATCTTTTGACGTATCTTCTGATGTAGTGACCCAAAGTTAATGAAACTTCACACTCACAATCAAAACAGTATTCTTCTGGATCACTCCAAATTTCATGCAGTTCTGTTAATAGCTGTTGGAGGTATTTTACAGATGTTACAGTCAGGTACCGGAGGGTATCAGCTACATCTGGATCCACAAGGCCTTCACCTGTCACTTCAGGGCTGATATGAACTCTAAAAACAGTTTTCAGAAAAGATATAGCTGCAAGTCGTGATCAACTGGTTCAAGATTTTGTACTATGTTCGACATTTAAACCTAAGATGTGCTATGTGTTGGGTTTTATTCAGCATATGAGAGGTATGCTGGCGGTCCCTGTTCGAATCCCAGCGAAATTCTGTTCTTTTGAACAACTACTGAAATATAACATGTTTCTCATACTGTATGCTGTTTAAAACCTAAGGTATGCACTGTGCTGGGTTTTAAACAGCATATGAGAGGCATGAGGGAGGTCCCTGGTTTGAATCCCAGTGAAATTCAACTGAAATGTAACATGCCTCTCACATGCTGTTTAAAACCTAAGGAGTGCTATATGTTGGGTTGTACACAGCATATGATAAATATGTTACATTTCAGTTGCTCAGAAGAATAACGTTTCCCTGAGATTTGAACCAGGGACCTCCAGCATGCCATATTGATCCCCTAACTTACTCCACCACATGATGCTTTTAGTTCACAAATTTTAATTCCTCACCACCAATTGTTCCATGGACAGAATTGCATAAGATTTGGTGTGATTGTGAAGAATACTGTTGTACTTGTGAGTGTGAATTTTCAACAAAATTGCATCGCCACATCAGAAGATGCATCAGAAAATACATACCATAGAGAAACTGTACAAACTACACCACAGGAGGATTTTACTTCACAAACTTAGTTCCTCACCACAAATTGTTCTATTGACAGAATTGCACAAAATTTGTTGTGATTCTGAAGAATAGTGTTGTCATTGTGAGTGTGAAGTTTCATTAAGTTTGCATGACTACATGAGAAGATACATCAGGAAATACAAGAGAAACTGTATAAATTCATTATCCTGTTAAGAAACTACACACATTCGATGACCTGTAAAATCAAAATGGATTGACGTTTTTCGATCATGTTAACAAATTTTCAACATCTGTATATGATTTGTGGTGATTTTCAAGCAGTTCAGATGAATGACCTTTGAGGAGTTCAGATTAGCTTCTGAAACTGAATTTTATCTAAACACCTTTAAGGTCTTGAAATAAATAATCAGACGGCTCTGTAGGTTGAATAACCTTGATTTGTGGATGGGAACGCTGAAAAACACGTTTGACAAATCCGCCACTGTAAAACAGGTTGAGTTTGGAGGAATTTGAGTCAAAATGGTGTGGGGTTTCGGGACCACAGGTATACATTGGACAACGACAGCGTTAACAGCCTGGAGGTCTTGAACAAAACGCCATTCAGCAGGTTGGCCCTTATCTATGATCTTTTTCACGGGAAAAATTGGTGTGCATACTGGAGAATTTGGTGCGGGAACTTTAATTCCTTCTTTTAAAAGTGGAGGGGGCTTTTGTGAGTGAAACATGCGGGTTGCTGTGTGGAACTGAGAACACAGTAGACATGCAAGGTGTGAGCACGATCAGTAGGAAACTGAAGTCTGCTGCCCACACAATGTGCGTCGTTTGCAATGGGTTGGATTTAACTTGTAACCATTGATTTTCATATTCTGTGTAAGAGCCCTGTGACAGATGTGATGTGCAATGTGTCTTGTGTGGTGGCAAGGAATCTGTGGCATGTGGCAAGAGCTTCTTTCCCATTTCAACCAAATGGAGGCTCTGCCCTTCATCTGTCAGTGCCCATTCATAAATGTACAGCAGAGATGGAATTTTGGCAAAGATTGAACTAGGAGTTTCAATTTGGTTTCCCTGTGGTGTGCAGGAAAGTGAGAGTAACAAACTGCATTTTCAAGCATAAGGGTGTCCATATGTGCACCTGGCACCAGGACACCCCAGGTCGCAGGTCGATGATAGATTTTGTTGTCGTGTCATCAGACCTGCGACCGTATGTCTTGGACATTGGGGTAAAGAGAGGTGCAGAGTTGTCAACTGATCACCACCTGGTGGTGAGTTGGATCCGATGACAGGGGAGGAAGCCATTCAGACCTGGTAGACCCAAACGTATAGTGAGGGTGTGCTGGGAATGTCTGGCTGAGGCCCCTTTCCGGGAGGTCTTCAACTCCCACCTCCGGAAGAACTTCAACCACATTCCGAGGGAGTCTGGAGACATGGGGAGACATGTCTCAGCACTTTTTCAGTGCTGAGACAAAGTTGCTGATTTTGCCACTAAAATAACTAACCAACAGTGAATATCTGATCGGCATTTGTGACACACACGCACGGGCTGAATTTCCACCTTGGTTAAAATACCCCTTTATTCGCCTTTCACCGGGCTCTGTGAGTAAACTGATTTGCGTTTCTTTTCGTGGTTCGCTGCTATGCTTTACCCGAAGCGTTTGCTAAGCTAACGCTATCACTATAGGTAACACCATAGCTAGTCGTAGCACCTAACACCGACACGAAGCGACTCTGTCCCCGGTGATTGGGGCTTGCCGGAGGAACTAACCGAGGCAACAGTTGGAAGGGAGCCGGATCAGAGTTCGGGTGCAGCTGTGGTAGGAGACGGGGACCAGTGGAGGACCACCGGGGCCCCAGCCAGACAAGAGCCTGAGTCGGAGCCCAGTTACAGCGGCGGGGCTCAGCGGAGGATCTACTGAGGAAGACGGCGGTAGGTGGCGGGGCTCAGCGGAGGAACTACCGGGACCCCAGCTGGACAGGAGCAGGATCGGAGCTCAACTACAGTGGCGGCGGGACTTGGTGGAGGAGCGGCCGGTACCCCGGCTGGACAGGAGCTCAATTGCAGCGGGACTAGCAGCGGAGGGGGCTAGCTGAGGCCCAGCTGGATTCGAGGTTGGTCGGATCGGATACCGGCGACACCAGCAGAGATTGTTTTACTATCAACAGGTCAGTAAAAATGCCACCAAAGAAGGAAGAAATGGAAGAGATCAAAAAATCTCTGAAGTTCTTGTCAGAAGAACTGACCAAAGTGGCTAGTAAGCAGGCTAAAATAATAGGGCTAATGGAAGAAGTCCGAGAATTAAAATTAACAATTAAGGAAAAAGACAAAAAAATTGCGGACTTGGAGCGACGCGTCGAGGATCTTGAACAATGTTCTCGTATGGATGAGCTAATTATAAGTGGACTAGACATTAAATACCAATCATATGCTCATGCTACAGCAGGATTGAGAGGTGAGGAGGCTCCCGCAAGTGAATCAGTCTCCCTGGAACACCAGGTGCTTCAGCTCCTTGATAGTAGAAATATAAAGGTCAAAGCAAATGCAATTTCAGCCTGTCATGCTTTACCCAGAAAGGATAATAAAACAAAGAAATCAATTGTGATGCGCTTTGTGAACAGAAGGGTAAAGAATGACATAAAGAAGGCCAGAAAGCTACAGGGAACAGAAGTTTTCCTAAATGAACATCTAACAAAAACTAATGCTGAAATAGCACGGCAAGCACGGATGCTGAAAAGACAAAATAAGATACAGGCAACATGGACAAGAAATTGTAGAGTTTGGATCAAACTAAATGGAACACCTGAGGAAGCAAAGAGTATAATAATCAGAGAGATTACTGACTTAAATAAATATAGATGAACACTGATTAAGAAAATTAAGAGACTATGATAAACCATATCCACACACATGGCAAGAATAGTTCTTCTGTGACACCATGTCAATGTACTTCAAAAAAACAAAAAACTAAAAACAAACAAAACTTATGACTAACTTGAGTAGACATCAATTATACCTAGTTGGAGGAAGTCATTTGACACAGAGTGAGGAAATTCAAACTCTGAAAATATGCCATTATGCTGAACATAAACTACAAGAGATGGAGAATGATATTGATCTTGATAACCACTTTTTCAATAATATTCATAATCATTGTGAATATTACACTGAAAAGCAATTCAAAAGTCAAGTGCAACTATATTGTAAACTATCAATAATACACTTCAACAGCAGAAATCTTAACAAAAACTTTCCACAGATTCAGGACTATTTAAAACAGCTGGACAGAAATTTTAAAGCTATCGCAGTTTCTGAAACTTGGCTTAATGAAGAGCAGGCTCCTCTGATGGCAATAGAGGGATATCAGATGTTTCATATTAACAGATTTCAAAAAAAGGGTGGTGGTGTTGCACTGTATATTGATGACCTGTATAGGTGTAAACTTGTAAATGGAATGTCCTTCGCACTACCAGGGATTTTGGAATGTGTTACTGTTGAGATTGACCAAGATAAAACAAAAAATCTAGTTATAAGTTGTATATATAGAACGCCGGGAACTTGCCTTGACACATTCAGAGATAAATTAGTGGAGCTGTACAATAATATTATTAGTAAGAAAATGGTAGTAATTTGTGGAGATTTCAATATTGATCTACTAAATCCATATCAACAAAATGTAATTACAGAGTTCATGAATTCTATGTACAGCATGAGTCTATATCCCACAATAAGACATCCCAGTAGAATCACAGTTCACACTGCTACACTTATTGACAACCTGTTTGTTAATATTGTTGATAAGAAAATAGAAAGTGGATTACTGATAAATGATATAAGTGACCATTTGCCAACCATTGCACTTATCCATGGCCACACGGGGGCCAATACAGAAAATATTTTTAAAATCGTTCAGATACAAATCACAAAATGCAATCAGTTCTTTTAAAGAAGACTTGCTGAAGGAAGACTGGACAAAAGTCTATGTATCAGATGTAAATGAAGCCTATGACACATTTATAAACATTGTAACCAATCTTTATGAAAAAAATTGTCCATAAGTAAAGAAAAAGCCTAAACATAAATTTGCCGATAAGCCATGGTTAACCAAAGCATTACAAAAGGCGTGTAAAAATAAAAATTTATTATATAAAGCTTTCCTAAAGAAAAGGACAAAAGAAGCAGAGCAGCGGTATAAAACATACAAAAATAAGTTAACATATATATATAATAAGATGTAGTAAAAGAGACTATTACAGTAAAGAACTGGAGAAAAACAGAGACAATATTAAAAATACATGGACAATACTTAACAATATTCTTGGAAATAAAAACAGAAATACAAGCTACCCAACCAATTTTTCAAAAAATAATAAAATGACTCAGATTGTGAATGCAGTTTCACCTCCAGATGAATTAAATAACTTTTTTGTTAACATTGGTCCTAATTTGGCTTGAGAAATACCCATTACAGCACCTACAGGTGATACAATAAGCAAAAACACTGCTATAAAAGACTCCATTTTCATAAAGAACACAGACGAGAAAGAGGTCATTGAAACTGTTAAATCGTTTAAAAGTAAAACATCTATGGACTGTTATGGTATTGACATGCTCTTAGTCAAAACTATTATTGAATGCTTAGTGAAACCACTGACGTATATCTGTAACCTGTCTCTCCAAACAGGTATATTTCCCAATGCAATGAAAATAGCTAAAGTAATTCCGATATACAAGATGGGTGACAGAGGGGAATTCTCAAACTATAGACCAATTTCACTATTGCCGCAATTTTCCAAGATACTTGAAAAAATATTTTATGAGAGAATTGACAACTTCATACTGAAGAATAATTTATTGTGTGAGCAGCAATATGGGTTCAGACACAAAAGGACAACTGCATTTGCTCCAATGGAATTTATAGAAAAAATATCAACTGCCGTTGAAAATAAAGAGTATTCAGTTGGGGTATTCCTGGATCTTAAAAAAAGCATTTGATACAGTGGATCATAATTTATTATTAAAGAAACTACAAAATTGTGGTATTGGGGGCAGCACTGTCCTGGTTATGTAGTTACTTAAAGAATAGATATCAGTATGTACTGTATGTGTTGGTAACAAAAACTCACAGTAACAGAAGGTTACTTGTGGAGTCCCACAGGGTTCAGTTTTGGGGCCATTGTTATTCAATATGTATATAAATGATATGTGTAAAGTTTCAGAAAAAAATGGATTTAATATTGTTTGCCAATGACACTAATTTATTATGCAGTAGAAGCAATTTGGAACAACTTTTGGATACACTCGGAAAGGAATTAGGAAAGCTCAAACTGTGGTTTGATTCAAACAAATTAACGCTCAATTTAAGTAAGACAAAATTTATAGTTTTTAACAACCATCACAACAACTTAGTATCTAAACTCAGTGTAAATGGTGTAGAGATTGAAATGGTATCTGAAAATAAATTTCTTGGAGTAATAATTTATAATAAACTGTGTTGGAAGTCACATATTAATTATATTAAAGGTAAAATATCCAAATCAATTGCAATACTACACAGAGTGAAATATTTGCTGAATCAACCCACACTATATACCTTGTATCATTCATTAATACTCCCATACATGACATATTGTACTGAAGTATGGGGGAATACATATAAAACAAACATATATCCAGTCTTTATGCTTCAGAAGAGAGCTATTAGAATAATAAACAAAGCTGCTTACAGGGAACCAACAAACCCACTTTTTCTTAAATTAAAAGCTCGCAAGTTGAAAGATCTGGTTGACTTTAAAACTGCAGTAATAATGTTTAAAGTGAAGAATCTATCACTGCCCGCAAATATCCAAAAGTTGTTCCAAATAAGGGAGAAACAATATCATTTCAGAGGAACATGTATATTTCAAAAACCCTCAGTGAGAACTACCACCAAGCAACACTGTGTTGCAGTGCAAGTAGTCAGATTATGGAACACTTTTGGACCTGAATTAAAATCATGTACAACGCTTGGACAATTTAAACAAAAACTAAATGAAGAAATACTCCAAACATATATACAAGATGACATGTAAAATCACATAAGGATTGTCATATCCAGTCTGCGTTGTGTTGTAGCTTAGTTTTTTGTCACATTTTGTCTTAGCTATGTTCTGAATTGTAATCGCTCTTGTTTTGGTCAGTGCATCTCGTGGTGGCAACCCCCAAACCAAGTGGTGGACACCAGTGGTGAGGGGGGCCATTAAGCTGAAGAAGGAGTCCTATCAAGCTTGGCTGGCTTGTGGGACTCCCGAAGCAGCTGAGGTGTACCGGCATGCCAAGCGGAGTGCAGCTCGGGTGGTTGCTGAAGCAAAAACCCGGGTATGGGAGGAGTTTGGTGAGGCCATGGAACAAGACTTTCGGTCGGCCACGAAGAGATTCTGGCAAACTGTCCTGCGGCTCAGGAGGGGAAAGCAGCTCCCTGTCCACACTGTGTATGGTGCGGATGGGGTGCTGTTGACTTCGACTGGGGATATCTTCGGGCGGTGGAACGAATACTTTGAGGATCTCCTCAATCCCACTGATAGGCCTTCCACAGAGGAAGCAGGGTTTGTGGACAAGGGGGATGACTCGCCTATCATGGGGGCTGAGGTCGCCAAGGTGGTTAAAAATCTCCTTGGTGGCCGGGCCCCGGGGGTGGACGAGATTCACCCTGAGTACCTCAAGGCCCTGGATGTTGTTGGGCTGTCGTGGTTGACACGCCTCTGCAAAATTGCGTGGAGGTTGGGGACAGTGCCTTTGGCATGGCAAACCTGGGTGGTGGTTCCTCTCTTCAAAAAAGGGGACCAGAGGATGTGCTCCAACTTTAGAGGGATCACACTCCTCAGCCTCCCTGGGAAGGTCTATGCCAAAGTACTGGAGAGGAGAGTCCGGCCATTGGTCGAACCTCGGATTCAGGAGGAGCAATGTGGTTTTCATCCTGGCCGTGGCACATCAGACCAGCTCTTTACCCTCTTGAGAATTCTTAAGGGTTCGTGGGAGTTTGCCCAACCAGTTTACATGTGTTTCGTGCACTTGGACAAGGCATTTGACCGCGTCCCTCGTGGTTTTTTGTGGGGGTTCTTCGGGAGTATGGGTTATTGGGCTTGTTGTTACAAGCTATTCGGTCTCTGTATGACCATTGTGAAAGTTTGGTTCGTATTGCCAACACTCGGTCGGACTCATTCCCAGTGAGAGTTGGACTCCGTCAGGGCTGCCCTTTGTCACCGATCCTGTTCATAATTTTTATGGACAGGATTTCTAGGCGCAGCCAGGGAATGGAGGGTGTCATGCTTGGTGACCACAGGATCTCATCTCTGTTGTTTGCAGATGATGTTGTCCTGTTGGCTTCATTCAAAATTAAAAGATGAAAAATCATCTTTTAATTTATAAAAAATCTCTTAGAAAAGCTAGAACGAGTTATTACTCTGCATTAATAGAAGAGAACAAGAATAATCCCAGGTTTCTTTTCAGTACTGTAGCCAGGTTGACAAAGAGTCAAGACTCTGTCAATCCTAGCATTCCCTTAGAGCTTACTAGTCAGGACTTTATGAACTTTTTCAATAATAAAATTTCATCCATCAGAGATAAAATCAATCAGATTCTTCCCACAGTTAACTTAAATACTGTAACTACTACAACTCCTTCTATTGATGTCTGTCTTGATGAGTTTACTCCAATCGACCTTTGTGAGTTAGACAAAATAGTTTCCTCATCCAAACCTTCAACTTGTCTTTTAGACCCTATTCCTACCAGGTTATTTAAAGAAGTCTTCCCACTTATTGGTAGCTTCATTCTTCATATAATCAATTCTTCATTAACTTTAGGCCATGTACCGCAGGCTTTTAAAACGGCTGTAATTAAACCCTTACTCAAAAAGCCAACGCTAGATCCAGGAGCTTTAGCTAACTATAGACCAATCTCTAATCTCCCTTTCATTTCAAAAATCTTAGAAAGAGTTGTTGCTACGCAATTATTTGACCACCTGCAGGGAAATGGTTAACTTGAAGAGTTTCAATCTGGGTTTAGAATCCATCATAGTACTGAAACAGCCTTAGCGAAGGTCACTAACGACCTCCTCATTGCATCTGATAATGGACTAGTTTCTGTACTTGTCCTTTTAGACCTTAGTGCAGCTTTTGATACTATCAATCATAATATTCTACTTGATAGATTAGAACACTATGTTGGACTTAATGGAACTTCGTTGCAGTGGTTTAGATCTTTTTTATCTGATAGGTTCAGTTTGTTCATGTAAATAATGAGTTTTCTTTCAACTCAAAGCTTAGTCATGGAGTTCCACAGGGATCTGTGCTAGGCCCTACTCTTTTTAGTTTATATATGCTTCCGTTAGGCAACATTATTAGAAAGCACTGTATACATTTTCATTGTTATGCAGATGACACACAATTATACCTGTCAATGAAGCCAGATGATAGTAATCAGTTAGCCAAGTTAGAAGCCTGTCTTAAGGAAATCAAAGCTTGGATGACTTGTAATTTCCTGCTATTAAATTCAGATAAGACTGAAGTCATTCTTGTTGGTCCAAAAAACCTTAGAAATTCCTTTCCAAATCAAACTTTCAGTTTGGATGTGGTTACTCTTTCTCTTAATAGCTCTGTGAGGAACCTTGGAGTTATTTTTGATCAGGATTTGTCCTTCAATTCACATATTAAATTTGTTTCTAAGACTGCCTTCTATCATTTGCGTAATATTGCCAAGATTAGGAGCATCTTGTCTCAGAGTGATGCTGAGAAACTGATCCACGCTTTTGTTAGCTCGAGATTAGATTATTGTAATTCTTTATTATCAGGCTGTCCTAAAACATCTTTAAAAAGTCTTCAGTTGATCCAAAATGCTGCAGCAAGAGTTTTAACAGGTACTAGAAAGAGAGATCATATCTCTCCGGTTCTGGCCTCCCTTCATTGGCTTCCCATAGAGTTTAGAATTAAGTTTAAAATCCTTCTTCTTACTTACAAAGCTAACTAACTAACTAACTAACCTGCACTTATATAGCGCTTTTCTAGTCACAAAGACCACTCAAAGCGCTTTCATTAATACTAACCCTCTATTCTAAGGGCCTATAGGAAACAGATATCTAGGGACAATTTAGAACAGCCAATTAACCTAACATGCATGTTTTTGGCATGTGGGAGGAAACCGGAGAAATCCCGGAGTAAACCCACGCAACACGGGGAGAACATGGAAACTCCACACAGATCACTGTTGGTCGGGGGCTGGGATCGAACCCACGATCCCACGATCCCCACAATCCCCCGGCCAAGGGTAAACTGTGCTGCCGCAGTGCTAACCACTGCGCCACCGTGCAGAGCTCTAAACAATCAGGCTCCTTTTTATTTAAAAGATCTGATACTACCGTATTATCCTAACAGAGCACTACGCTCCCAAAATGCAGGATTACTTGTAATACCTAGAATCTCCAAAAGTACAATGGGAGGCAGAGCCTTCAGTTATCAAGCTCCTCTCCTGTGGAATCAGCTGCCAATCTGGATTCGGGAGTCAGACTCGATCTCTGTTTTTAAGAATAGGGCTAAAACCTACCTTTTTGATATAGCCTACAATTAGGGAGGGATCATGTGTTTCTGAACCCTCCCTTAGTTATGCTGCTAATAGGTTTAGTCAGCCGGGGGACCTCCAGTAATGCACTGGGCATCACTCCTTTCCTCACTCTCAATGAAATATTTTTTTTGTTGGTCATTAACATTTGTTTGTTCTCTCCCATAGATTGAGTCCCCATCGTGCTGTTTGCTCTCTACATGTCTGTTCTTTTCTTCTTCTCTATCCCCTCACCCCCCAGCCAGTCACAGCAGATGTCTGCCCCTCCCTGAGCCTGGTTCTGCTGGAGGTTTCTTCCTGTTAAAAGGGAGTTTTTCCTCTCCACCGTCGCCAAGTGCTTGCTCACAGGGGATCGCCTGATTGCTGGGGTCTTTCTGCAACTGTGGGGGTTCCCCCTATAGTTGATAGTGCTATGAGATGACTGTTATTGTGAAATGGCGCTAAATAAATAAAGTTGAATTGAATTGAATTGAATCCAGCAATAACTTGCTGGGACGGTTTGCCGCTGAGTGTGAAGCAGCTGGGATGAGAATCAGCACCTCCAAGTCCGAGTCCATGGTCCTTAGCCGGAAAAAGGTGGATTGTCCTCTCTGGTTTGGGGACAGGCTCCTGCCCCAGGTGGAGGAGTTTAAGTATCTTGGGGTCTTATTTACGAGTGAGGGGAAAATGGAGCGAGAGCTTGACAGATGGATTGGAGCAGCATCTGCAGTGATGCGGACGTTGTACCGGTCTGTTGTGGCGAAGAGGGAGCTTAGTTCTAAGGCAAAGCTGTCGATTTACCAGTCAATCTATGTTCCTACTCTCACCTATGGTCACGAGCTTTGGGTAATGGCTGAAAGAACAAGATTGCGGATACAAGCGGCTGAAATGATTTGATTTTGATTTTGTATACTTTATTGATCCCCAGAGGGGAAATTGAGGGCATCCACCAGGATGGATGAAGCAGCCACTGTACGGCACTATCCCTTAACCATTCACACACACATTCACACCTAGGGCCACTTTAGAGTCTCCAATTAACCTAACCTGCATGTTTTTGGCCTGTGGGAGGAAACCGGCGAAATCCCGGAGTAAACCCATGCAGATACTGGGTGAACATGCAAACTCCACACAGATGGTGTGGGTTAGGGGTCAGGGGTTGGTCAGGGGCTGGGATCGAACCAGGGATCCCATGGCCAAGGGTGAGTTGCTGTGCTGGTGCAGTGCTAACCACTGCTCCACCGCACCGCCCAAATGAGCTTCAGAGATAGGGTGAGGAGCTCAGTCATCCGGGAGAGGCTCAGAGTAGAACCGCTGCTCCTCCACACTGAAAGGAGCCAGTTGAGGTGGTATGGGCATCTGATTAGGATGCCTCCTGGACGCCTCCCACTTGAGGTGTTTCGGGCACGTCCCACTGGGAGGAGACCCCGGGGCAGACCCAGGACTCGGTGGAGAGACTATGTCTCCCAGCTGGTCTGGGAACGCCTTGGTATCCTCTCTGAAGAGCTGGAGCAGGTGGCTGGGGAGAGGGACGTCTGGGCTTCTCTGCTTGAACTGCTTCCTCCGTGACCCGGACCTCCGGAAAAGCGGTATAAGATGGATGGATGGATGGTTTTCTGAGGACTCACTGGATTGCGTGTGGGTGGATTTTTGAGAGAAAAACCAGCTGTGAAGATCTTATTAAGGTTTGTGAACAGATGTGGACGTTAGATCTGAATTGTCTGAAGAACGGAGCCAGAGGTTGATCTTTGTTTGTGCTTTACTGCCTGTTCTTGTTGGTTTGGTTTTTGGGTTCAGAATCAACTTCAGAACCAGGTTATTGTGTGTCCGATTATGAAGAATCACCGCGGCATGCAGGACTCGGTCCTCTCCACCACACCTTTACTTTGGGCTAAAACATGGGAGCTTTTGGAACAGTTTTCAATCATCTCTTTGTGTGATGATTTGCAGGAATGTCATCACATTTTCACATAGTGTCATATTGGATGAACAAGCAACCTGAGTGCAACGTGCAATCACCAAGTGAACACACAAAAAATGTTATATTAGAATATTAGAATTTCCAAAACGGCAATCTTGAGGAAAAACACCAGTCACTCGCCAGATAAGCAGAAGCCCTGTGGAGGATAGACGAGTCTGGTTAGAGAGGAATGGAGAATAAGTGGGGAAACAAATAGTACCACTGACGTGAGAGATGAGAAGAGACCGGCACAGAACCCAGCGAAGGAGATGAACCAGCAGGCAGAACTGCCGGTCGGGTATGATGAATGGGTCTGACACGGCGGAGGAGGAAGGTTGCCTAGAGGTGGAGCAACAGGCTGGCGAGCACACCAAATCCCCAAAGACGCACCGCTTCATTTGCAGCAACCTGGAAAAGGTGGAAGAGAGGAGAATGCAAGTCAAGGTCATACGAGACACAACCGCTTACTTAACCTCTTGCACTCCGGTGTACCACGGACGGGCACATCTCTGCGTCCCAGAGCGCACGAGGGTGCTGCGTCCAAGCACGCACTGAAAAAAAAAAAAAGTTCTTCCACTACAGACACAGCCGCGAACAGATCAGATATGACTGACCTCTCATTTGACTAATAAGAGCCTTGAATTGGGTTTCTGAAACCTTGAAGAACCAATGACTGAAAACCTAGCAAGAAGGACCTGCCTACCAACGCTGTGAATGCAGCGAGCCAATTGAAGCACAGAAGTTCGCAAGCTGTTTTGTGTAAGGCTGGATGAAGAGAGACTGACTGCTGCAGCAGATGAAAAAAAGGACCCGCAGGAAGAACCTGCTACAGACCAAGCAGAACGGAGACCACCCACAAGTGTGACCTGTACTTATTCCAGCAGAATAGACGTTTAGGATTCTCTTCCATGGTCATCATAGACCGACAGAGGCCGACGACGAAGGTCGTAAATCATTCGTCAAAACCGCAATCATGGAAGCGCAAAACCGCAATAATGGAATTATGTTTTGACCGGGTCAGGAGACCAGAACCACGAGTCCGTAACAAGGGACCAGCGTCGCGTTCGTCTGACAATGAGGAAGAGAAGTTCGCCAGGACACTGCTGCTGTGAAGAGGTAAGGTGTTATAAGCTAAATTATTCTTTATCCCTGAAAATTGTAATCAAAAATTACATTTGACCGATCGGTAAATTACAACTGTGCGGCGCACGAAGTCCGAAGTCCGTGCGCCGTGGTACACGGGTCGTGCGCCGCGTCCGGACCGTGAACGCCCCCCCCCCCGCTACTCTTCTGTAGCGTGGGGGGGGGGAGCCGCAGTGACTGCGCCGCGGTCGCCACATGACTATTCCATCATGTAGCAATGGCCAATGTCCATCCTCTGTAGCGGGGGGGCACCCCCCCCACACACACACACACAGCCCTGAGTGTCACCTTTCATTAGAGCCCAAGATGAAGCTTCGATATTGAATCATTCAAAAGTTACAGACGTTTTTCCAAACTGTGCCATTTGGCACAATTTGGCACAGTCCAAAAACGCCTGGGAACTACCTGAGGAAAAAGCTGTGTAATATATTCATTTTTTTGTGGTATTGTTACAAAATTTTGACCTCAGCTAGATAACACTTGGTTCTACATTTCTGTTGCATTTTCCATCCCGGATCTGAAGCTGTGTGTTATTTGCAAGCATTTGTATCGAAAAAAAACCCAAAACACCCAGGCCAAATTTATTTTCTTCAAGTTCAGTATGTTTAGATGACTGTTACTCAGTGGCCAGAGCACTTAGAGAGATTATGACTGTTTTGCCAAAAAATTTAAAGTGTTTTCTTTTGAATGAGACCAACCCCAAGAAGATGCTGCAAAGGGTTGAAGAACAGCTTTTGATTTACTTTGGGCACATTATTTTTTGGTGTTTTTAGGGAAATTGACCGGAGTGCAAGGGGTTAAAGGAGCCGTCTGCTGAGCAGTATACCCAAACGAGCCAGCGCTGAATCACTGAAGATGGCTTCCTTATAAACGCTGGCACAGCAGGAATCAGCAGGTGCGTCTGATGAGGGAGCCGGTGAACAGGAAGGAGAGGGCAAGCGCTCGCCGGCACATGACACATAAAGACAAACTGATGTAGGAGATGAAGAGCAGAACTGCTGTCTGCTGTGGAGATTCCCACATTTGAAGGCCTTTATGATGGATGGAGATCAGAGCATTTAAACTGTGCTGCACGCACTCTCTCGCCAGAATTTAGAAACACCATCATTTAAAAATACAACAAAGAAGAAGAGCAGTTTTTAATTTACCAACTTGTTTTTGGCCAATGTCCAAAAATCCTGCTGACGTTTTGGCCTTCTGGCCTTCAGAGCACGCTCACAATTTTTTAGACAAAAATTGCAAATTTATGAGAAAAAAGTTAAAAATTTACAGGAAAAAAGTCACAAATTTATGAGAAGTGTTTCAAGTCTACAAGAAAAACTTGAAAATTTACAGGAAAATAAAATGAAATTTACAAGAAAGAAACATGCAAATTTATGAGAAAAAAGTCACAAATTGATAAGAATAAAGTTGAAAATTTATGAGAAAAAAAATTGCAGATTTATGATAAAAGAAAGTAGATTTCAGAGGAAATAGTTAAAAATTAACAGGAAAAAATTATACATTTTAGAAAAGGGCCAATTTTTTTAGAAAAAAGTTCCAAATCTATGTGAAAAAAAGTTGAAAATTTGCAGGAAAAACTGTAAATTTGCAAGAAAAAACTGCAAACTAATGAGAAAAAAGGTTGGTTTGCTGGGGAAGTTTCCCCAAATGGACGTCAGTTGCAGACAAAGTTGCTGCTGAAGCTTTTGAGTGTGTGGTGATCAGGGAATCCTGCTGTCCAACAAAGCTGGACAGTCCAAACTAACCGTTGTAGTCATGGATGGATTTATTCTGGGAATTCGAAAGCAGCTGCTGTAAAAGTCACCAAACAACTGCAGCCACTCTGTGGAAAATCCCTGACTGACAACCACTGTTAACCCTTTATATCCCTACAGTCCTTTAGAACAGTCCAGTAGAACCAGGTTCACATCCTGAATAAAATTCAGAGGGAATCTGCTGCCTTTATCTCAGTCAGAGCCACAATAAAGTGAAACTCATCATTGATCAGAGAAGCACACCTAAAGAGCTTTGTGTTCTTTGTTCTTGTTGTCCTCGTGCCCGTCTTCCATTCATCACCTCGTGCATCATTACTTTTCACTGCTGCTGTTTTAAACTTTTCAGTCTACTGGTGATTAGAGGCTGTAAAATCACGGCTCTACAGCTGAAGCTCCTCCTTCACTCAGGCCTTTCTCCTCCGTGTTTTCCACGCTTGGTTTGCAGACGGAAGCTCCTGCGTCGCTCCCTAAAGCCGCTGATGTCAGAGCGCTGATTTATTTCTGCTTAAACCTGTTTGGCCGCATAGCTGAAGTGGAACAAATGCACTCAAACTCGACTCGTTCTTCTTTTGAGCCACAGTCGACGTGGGTGTACACATGAGGGTTTGTAGCACACAGACCAGCGGGGGTGAGGGGGTCGTCTTCTTTGACTCCGAGTGCTGTGACGCTTTTATGGAGCTTCACGCTTAGTTTCCTTCACTCATTCAGGCCATGATTTGTAGCACAGGGAGGTCAGTGGAGCAGGAGTCGTTACAGGGAGGAAAACTAGAGACCTGCAGGGTTAATGGAGAGTTTCTGGTAGATAGTAACTGTTTTGTCTCAGATTAATGAAGAGGCGAGGTGCCGTTTTATAGTTTTATTGAACGAGAACACAGGAACACAGGAGACGACCACGAGCACAGGAGCCACAGCGAAGAGACAAGAGGCCTCCCGCAGTTGGCTTATATACGCCAGGTGACGCCACCTCCCAGAGGCGGGGCATCACCCCTCTCAAGCCCAGGGCACCGCCATAATAATAATATATATATAATATACAATCCTACATTCCCCCTCCCCCCTTGAAAAAATCACAAGCACACTGATTTACCCACATTTGCAATTTACACCCGACTCACACTCTAATACAAAGACAGTTATAATCCTACACATGCAAACACCACACTGGCCCAGCAGAGCACTCCGCTATGTAAAAGACAGTCACTGAAAAGAAAAGGGCCACACACCAAAATAAATTAATCCTGAAATAAATAATTATATACATTACAATCAAATGGTAATTACAAATATGAACAATGGCGGTACCCGACTCCACAAACCCGCATAATCACATCACAAATTGGGCAGAGACTCCTTATTTACAACACAGAGCACACAACATGGGGCAGTCACTGTTATGTATGAGAATATGTGTGTCTGGGACGCCGTGCCCATCCACAGGGTGACGTCGTCGGGCACGGCCCACTCTGTATATAGTTGAGTGTTCGGCTTAATTAAAGAGTCACTTGGTTGCTGTATGGACAAGACTCCGACTCCCATTATTTCCAGACATTACATTTGGTGACGAGGAGACTAATGGGTGCGTGCCGGTTGCCTCGACCGTTGACACCATTTCTGGAGCGCACGGGAGTGCCGGTAATCCTCTGGCTGGAGTGGAGAGCCTCATTTGAGGAATATATTAGGGCGCTGGGCCCACACAGGCTAGACAGGAGACAACGGCGGGCGCTCCTGGCCCACAATCTTGGCGCGGAGGGCCGAAGGAACCTTGGTACTCTGGGTGGAGCGGACCTCTATGAGGATGTTGTCGAGAGGCTGGTCATGCACTTTGACGGTCAGACAAGGACCATGGAACTGAGGGTGAGGGAACTTTTGGTGCCAGGGATGGCGGAGCTAGTTGGCTTAAGGAAACTAGCGGCTCAGTCTATGCCAATGGACGGGCTAGCTGATAGGCTAGTTGCGCGCCAAGTCAAGGTTAAGGGCACCAAGCTGGGCCTCAAGGCGGGACCGGGACCGCGAGTAGAAGAGTCCCCGGTCGCCGAAGTCAGCGAGCCAGCCATGGAGCCCAGTTTGACACGGGACCATGGCACAGACAGGTCAGACGGTGTGGTGTGCGAGAACGGTGGAAAGGTGGTGCAGCAGGACGCAGATGCGATGCAGCAGGATTCGGCCCCGCTGTTGGAGGCTGTACAGCAGGAGAGTGGGACTGTGCAAGCCGAGGGCTTCGGGGAAGAGCTACAGCCGGACATGATGATAGCGCAGCAGAGCACCGGGACCGAGAGCGCTGGATGCAGCGGCGAGGAGCCTGGGTCAGTGAAGGAGCCTGGTGAAGGTGATGGTGCAGGCCCCGGAGGTGAGCAGCAGCAGCTGAATACGGAGGCGGCGCAGCAAGGCACCCTGGAGGAAGGTGCTAGGTGTTTTAAAGAGGTGCCCAAGGCAGCGGACGAGGCCGAAGAGCGAGCTTCAGTTCTTCCTGAGGTGAGGCCATTGGGGGCCAGAGTACGTGGAGCCATGACGGCGGTGTGTGGGACAGTCGGGAACGGCTTGTCAGGCGCAGAGAGGTGGTGTACTGACCAGCAGCACTGCGGGTCCAAGGGGAAGAAGCCCCAAATGACAGGAAAAGACATTTTTACCAGGGAGGGGTGTTTCGACCCTGGAGGTGGACAGAGGCCAGGGGCGCATATGCTGTGGGGCTGTCCGGGGCCTCCGAGGTAACAGTAGACTATTCTCCTTGTTCTTTGTGTGTGATTCGGGTTTCTAAATTTGGGAGGTTACAATGGTGTGTGTGGTTTTGCATTTTTCTAAAGGGGGGTGAGAATGTCATGTATGAGAATATGTGTGTCTGGGATGCCGTGCCCATCCACAGGTTGTCGTCGGCGGGCACGGCCCACTCTGTATATAGTTGAGTGTTCGGCTTCATAAAGAGTCACTTGGTTGCTGCATGGACAAGACTCCGAGTCCCATTATTTCCAGACATTACAGTCACTAAACTCACACACACCCCTCACCAACTTTCGCACACAGGTGTTACTGCACCTTCCACACACATATAGCACTCAGAACATCCACACAATTAAACAACATTCACACACAACAACAGTGGTCACAGTTTCCCATTACTTAACATCTTTTTTTTTATACATTTAGAAAACTTCAATAAACAAACACTGTTAGACATTAACCTGACTGTAGCGCAAATCACACCACCCATGTTTCAACGTCCCTTTTACCTTCCAGCATCAAATGTCATAATTAAACGCAGGACCCTGAGCAAAGGACTCATAAGTGATGTGACTACACATTACACATCGGTTCAGCACTACTTATGATTACACTTACAGACGTTGACATAATTGTTGGTACCCCTCTGTTAATTAAACATCTTTGCAACTCACATCCAGCGTTTGGGTCTTCGTCCTTCCCTGAGGGGCGAGTTTTTTGACACTTTTTTGTCATAAATTTGCAGTTTTTTCTTCTAAATTTGTATTTTTTTCCTGTAATTTTACTAGTTTTTCTTGCAAATTTGCAACATTTTCTTAAAAAAAAATTGCACCTTTTTGTCATCAACTTGCAGGGTTATTTTCTTGTAAATTTGCATTTTTTTCCTGAAAATTTTCAAGTTTTTCTTGTAGATTTGCAACTTTTTCCTGTAAATTTGCAACTTTTTTTCTCATAAATCACCATTTTTTCCTTTAAATTTGAAACTTTTTTTCTCTTAGATTTGCAACTTCTTTCTAAAAAAAATTGTGACTGTGTCATGATGCTGAGCACAGTTGGAGAACTGTGCTCATGCTTTCAGTTCATCCTAGTTATTTTCTGTATTTTTCCCACTTCAGTTTTGTTATTGTTTTTGAGTATGGTTGTAAGATAAGATAAGATAAGATAAGATAAGATAAGCCTTTATTAGTCCCACAATGGGGAAATTCCAGGATTGCAACAGCACAGGGATAGCAACACTCAGAGCAACAATCAGAAGGCAAGAAAAAAACAAAAAACAAGAGCAGCTAATATACATATGTACATGTTACTATAAATATATATATATTTAGGGCTGCACGGTGGCGCAGTGGTTAGCACTGCGGCAGCACAGTTTACCCTTGGCCGGGGGATCGTGGGATCGTGGATTCGATCCCAGCCCCCGACCAACAGTGATCTGCATGGAGTTTGCATGTTCTCCCCGTGTATGCGTGGGTTTACCCCGGGATTTCTCCGGTTTCCTCCCACATGCCAAAAACATGCAGATTAGGTTAACTTGAGACTCTAAAGTGGCCCTAGGTGTGAATGTGTGTGTGAATGGTTAAGGGATAGTGCCGTATCGTGGCTGCTTCATCCATCCAGGTGGTGGATGACCCTCAATTTCCCTCTGGGGATCAATAAAGTAAACTAAATCTAAATCTTGTCATGACTCGCCGTCCATCATTGGCTCCTGCTGCGCGCACACCTGCGTCTCATCAGCGGCAGGCTATTAAACCCACTCAGCCCTGTGCTTCGGCCTGAAGCCATCTGTTCCCTTCGGCTCGTCTTCGCTGTTGGAATCTCCATTACCAGCAAGACAACGCTCAACCGTAAGCATTCTTACCTTTTCTCCGCAGTCCTCTCCCCTGAGCACAGGTGGATC
The DNA here is from genome assembly GCA_020510985.1 of Pholidichthys leucotaenia. Taxonomy (NCBI): domain Eukaryota; kingdom Metazoa; phylum Chordata; class Actinopteri; order Cichliformes; family Pholidichthyidae; genus Pholidichthys; species Pholidichthys leucotaenia. The sequence goes on along the minus strand of CM035837.1, from coordinate 469,418,451 downwards.
CCTTGGCGGCAGACTCCTCGTCTCGCCACTCCATCCTCGCTGTCGCCACAGGCTCTGCAGGTCGCTGTCTCCTGGGCTCTCTCCTTGCTGACGCCAGCCACCTGTCATACCAAGTAAGCAGCAGTCTGAGTTATTACCCTGTATAGGTGTGGTGCCCTTTACCTTGTCCCTCTGCTCTGTCGTTATAGGGTTGCCCGGCTGTACGGCGTTCTGCTCTGCTGCCTGCGCACTGAAGTTCTCCCTCAATACATTTACATATCACACTCACGCATTCACTCATACCTGCTTGTTGAATAAAGCTGTTAAATCTATTCTAAGTCTGTGTGTGTGTCTCCTGAGCCGGACATTATGTCAGTACAGCTTCAGCAGAGCGGCTCGGCAGACAGCGGGCTTGCACGCCGTCTTTCCACTCTCGAGGCTCGGGTAGATTTAAAAGCCCACCAACAGCTGGTAATCCTCAATCAATTGACTACTATTACTCACCGGTTAGACCGCCTGGACCCCCAGCAGGCGTTCCCCCCGGCTCGTCAGGGAGGATTAGCTCCAGCTGCTCCGTTGGCCAGCCAGCCTGCCGTGGGACCGCCGGCCCAGCTCACACTGATTCCGACCCCTGCCTGCTTCAGCGGGAAACTTGGCAGTGCCCGGGGGTTCATAATGCAGTGTGAGTCGGTGTTCCTGCGCGTTCCCGGGGACTTTCCCTCAGACCACAGCCGGATTGGTTACATCGGTAATCTCTTGGAGGGGCGAGCGCTGACCTGGGCTTACGCCGTAATGGCGAAGCCCAGTTACGCGAACCTCTCTTATAACCAATTCGTGTGACAATTTCTCGAGGTGTTTGATCATTCCCGGCGCAATAGTGTCCTAACTGACTGACTCCTAGCACTCCAGCAGGGAGTTCGGTCAGCGGCGGATCACGTTATCGACTTCCGTGTCGCCGCCGAGGAATTAGGCTGGGATGAGGCGTCACTTTGTGGCATCTTCCTCCGCAGCCTTAGCTCGAGTCTGAGGGATGAGCTGGCCGGTTGAGATCTCCCGGAGACTTTGTCAGAGCTAATCTCCGTGGTTATTAGTTTAGATAACAGGCTGCGCGAGCGTTCCTCTGAGCGGAAGTCTACCAGCCGCTCGCGAGGAAGCGTCGTCCGCACGCCTCAAGCTCGCCCCCTGGCGTTGCCTCCCCCGGAGGTCTCCGAGGAGTCGGAGGTGATGGTGTTTGGCCGGTCAAAGCTCCCTCCAGCGGAGAAACAGCACCGCCGGGAGTTGGGCCTGTTGTGCATGTATTGCGCAGGCAGCCAACACACCGTGGAGCATTGCCCGGAGAAGCCAAACGGGGAGGTGCGCAAGTCACTGTAGGGGGCCTCGCGGACTCTAACCGGTCAAATTCCCTCACTAGTCTTACACTGCTCATCCGTTTCTGTCACAATGCCATGGGGCATCTCACTCACGCACTGGTGGACTCGGGAGCAGAGCAGAGTTTCATTTCTAAGAGCCTGGCAACCCAATTGGGCATCCCCTGTCACCCTCTGCCAACTCTGCTCAGCCTGATCACCCTCTCTCAAGCACCCCTTGGGCGTGTGACCCATCGTACTCAGCCAATCCCCGTCATCGTCTCAGGTAACCATCGGGAGGATCTGGTTCTCTATGTCCTGTCCTCCTCTGCCTCGCCTGTCATCCTAGGCTACCCCTGGCTGCGCCTACACAACCCGGTGCTGGATTGGCAGGCCGGAAGGATCGCCGCCTGGAGTTCATTTTGTATGGGCACCTGCCTTCAGTCCGCAGCCTGCGCCCTGTCCTCACCCCCTCCGGCCAAGGACGCTGCGCCGCCGGATCTCTCCTTGGTGCCGTCAGAGTTCCATGATCTGGGCCTTGTGTTCAGTAAGTCCAGAGCGATGTCCCTTCCCCCTCATCGGCCCTACGATTGTGCTATTAACATCCGCACGGGGGCTCCTTTACCCTCTGGACGTCTGTACAGCTTATCGGCGCCCGAGAGGGAAGCAATGGACGCCTACCTTAAAGAGTCCCTCAGCGTGGGAATCATCCGTCCCTCCTCATCCCTGCTGGGCACAGGGTTCTTCTTCGTGGCCAAAAAGGACGGTTCTCTCCGCCCTTGCATCGACTATCGGGCCCTCAACGACATCACGGAGAAGGACCGCTACACTCTGCCGCTGATGGACACCACCTTCCACTCCCTCCAGGGGGCGACCTGGTCACCAAATTGGACCTCCGAAGTGCCTACCACCTCGTCCAGATCCAGGAGGGAGATGAGTGGAAAACAGCCTTCCGAACGCCGACGGGCCACTTTGAATACCTGGTGATGCCGTTCGGGTTAACCAACGCCCCTGCAGTTTTTCCGCGCCTCATAAATGATGTTCTCCGTGACTTCTTGGGTCTCTTCGTCTTTGTATATCTTGACGACATCCTAATCTTCTCCAGGTCATGGGATGAACACCGGGTCCACGTGAGGCGGGTTCTGCAGCGTCTGTTGGAGAACATGTTGTATGTCAAAGCTGAGAAATGTGAATTCTATGCCAAGACCGGGTTTTTAAATGATGACTCCCACCCTTTGCACTGCAACTTTCAGCTTCTTCCCTCCAGACGGAGGTTTGCTGTCCCAAAAAGTAGAACCCAGCGCTACAAAAACAGCTTTGTCCCTGCTGCTGTCAAAGAGTTGAACAAGCTATAAAAATTATATTGTACATATTTTATATTTACCTATTTTGTAAGATGTGTGACAGGGTTTGTGTCTATGTTGAATGTAATTGTGGCTTGTAAATATGGATGTCACCAACTGCAAAACAAATCTACCTACGGGTACAAATAAAGTAACCTGAACCTGAACCTGAACCTGAAGACCACCTCCTTCCTAGGGTTTGTCATTTCTCACAACCAGGTCCTGCCCGACCCCGCGAAGGTTAAAGCGGTGGTCGACTGCCCACGCCATCCTCCAGGAAGCAGGTGCAGCAGTTCATAGGATTCGCCAACTTCTACCGCCGCTTTGTCCCTAATTTTGGCGCCATAGTCGGCCCTTTAACTCGCCTCACCTCACCTAAAACCCTCTTCCGGTGGACTGAAGAGGCTGCTGCAGAGTTCCAGGCCCTGAAGACGGAGTTCTCTTCCTCCCAGGTCCTGACCCAGGTCGACCCCGCGCTGCATTTTTTGGTGGAGGTCGATGCGTCCGATACGGGGGTGGGGGCGGTGTTGTCCAAACGGTTACCCACCAACGGGTCCAAATGACCCTGCGCCTTCTTCTCCCGGCGCCTGTCACCGGCCGAACGCAACTATGACGTCGGCGACAGGGAGCTTCTTGCCATCAAGCTCGCCCTGCAGGAGTGGCGTCATTGGCTGGAAGGGGCAGCTTTGCCGTTCATTGTGCTAACGGACCACAAGAACTTGGAGTACCTAAGATCTGCCAAGCGCCTGAACGCCCGCCAGGCGCGTTGGTCCCTGTTCTTTGCCCGTTTTCGCTTCACCATCACGTACCGCCCCGGCTCAAAGAACGGCCTGCCCGACGCTCTCTCCAGGCAATTTGCCCCCGAGACATCCGTGGAATCTGAGCACACCATCCTACCCAGCTCATGTGTTGTGGGGGCGATGTCCTGGGCCATCGAGGACAAGATTCGGAAGGCGCAGGAGACTGAACCGGATCCTGGCGGCGGACCGGAGGGGAGGCTATTCGTTCCATCTACGGTCTGGGGGGAGGTTATCCACTGGGTCCACACCTCCAAGTTCGCCTGCCATCCTGGGGTCTCCCGGCTAGTTGATCTCCTCCAGCGGTCTTTCTGGTGGCCTGGTCTGCAGAAGGACGTCGCCAACTACGTGCGGGCCTGCCCAGTGTGTGCCACCAGCAAAACAGGTAATGCTCCCCCCGCGGGTCTGCTCCAGCCCCTGCCAATTCCAGGCAGGCCCTGGTCCCACATTGCTCTCGATTTTGTCACCGGTCTCCCCGTCTCCAACACCTATGACGCAGTTCTGACCATTGTCGATCGCTTCTCCAAGGCCGCCCACTTCGTGCCCCTGCGAGGTCTCCCTACGGCACGGGAAACAGCAGATCTCCTGGTCCAACATGTGGTCAGACTGCATGGGATACCGGTGGACGTCGTCTCTGATCGAGGGCCTCAATTTGTCTCTGAGGTGTGGAGGTGTTTTTGTAACACCCTGGGCGCAACTGTGAGTCTCTCCTCCGGCCATCACCCGCAGGCCAACGGGCAATGCGAACGGGCCAACCAGGAGCTGGAGGCTGCCCTCCGCTGTGTCACCACCTCCAACCCGGCCTCTTGGAGCTCACACCTGGCCTGGGTGGAATACGCCCACAACTCCACTCGTTCATCCTCCACTGGTATGTCTCCCTTTAAGGCCTCCCTGGGGTACGACCCACCATTATTCCCGGTACAGGAGGGTGAGCTGGCGGTCCCTTCCATCCAGGCGCACCTGAGGCGGTGCCGGAGTCTCTGGTCTAAGACGCGTGATGCACTCTTACGCACGGCTAAGTGCAATAGCACCACAGCTAACCGTCATAGGAGACCGGCGTCTGTCTACAAGGTGGGTCAGCGAGTTTGGGTTTCTGCTCATGACATCAACCTCAAGGGTGAGAAGAAGAAACTGGCTCAGCGCTTCATTGGACCATTCACAATCTCTAGAATCATTAACCCGGTGGCTGTGCGTGTTGCCATTCCCCCCTCTCTCCGCATTTGCCCCACCTTCCACGTATCCAAAATCAAACCGGTGTTGTCTGATCCCCTCTGCCCCCCACCCGCGGCGCCGCCCGCGCCCCTGATGATCGATGGCCATCCGGCCTGGAGAGTCACTTCCATCTTGGACTCTTGGCGCCGTGGCCGCGGGCTGCAGTATCTGGTGGACTGGGAGGGTTTCGGCCCTGAGTGGAGGCAATGGGTGCGCTCTTCCCTGGTACTGGACAAAGGTCTCATCACGGAGTTCCATCGGGCGCACCCGGATAAACCAGCACCAGGAGGTGCTGCTAGAGGGGGGAGTACTGTCATGACTCGCCGTCCATCATTGGCTCCTGCTGCGCGCACACCTGCGTCTCATCAGCGGCAGGCTATTAAACCCACTCAGCCCTGTGCTTCGGCCTGAAGCCGTCTGTTCCCTTCGGCTCGTCTTCACTGTTGGAATCCCCATTACCAGCAAGACAACGCTCAACCGTAAGCATCCTTACCTTTTCTCCTCAGTCCTCTCCCCTGTGCACAAGTGGATCCCTTGGCGGCGGACTCCTTGTCTCGCCACTCCATCCTCGCTGTCGCCACAGGCTCTGCAGGTCGCTGTCTCCTGGGCTCTCTCCTTGCTGACGCCAGCCACCTGTCATACCAAGTAAGCAGCAGTCTGAGTTATTACCTGTATAGGTGTGGTGCCCTTTACCTTGTCCCTCTGCTCTGTCGTTATAGGGTTGCCCGGCTGTATGGCGTTCTGCTCTGCTGCCTGCGCACTGAAGTTCTCCCTCAATACATTTACATATCACACTCACGCATTCACTCATACCTGCTTGTTGAATAAAGCTGTTAAATCTATCCTAAGTCTGCGTGTGTGTCTCCTAAGCCGGACATTATGTCAAATCTAAATCTAAAAAAATATACACAGACACACAGTGCAGAGCATTGTAGCTGGATGAAATAAATATATAAGTATATAAACACACCCAGTGCAGAGCATTGTAGCTAGATGGAATAAATATATAGATATATAAAAACACCCAGTGCGGAGCATTGTAGCTAGATGGCGCAGTGGTTTAGCACTGTGGCAGCACAGTTTTACCCTCGGCCAGGGGATCGCGGGGATCATGAGATCGTGGGTTCGATCCCAGCCCCCGACCAACAGTGAGCTGTGTGGAGTTTGCATGTTCTCCCCGTGTTGCGCGGGTTTACTCCGGGATTTCTCCGGTTTCCTCCCGCACACCAAAAACATGTAGGTTTAGGGCGCTCGCGCACGCAGCGACCAGCAGCCGGTGGCTTGTCACCAGACTGCAAACCAAGTCTACCTACGGGTACAAATAAGTAACAAAAAAAAAAAAAAAAAAAAATATGTAAATATATAAACACACACAGTGCAGAGCATTGTTGCTAGATGGGATGAAACAGCACAACCGTCTACTTAGTTATCCTACATGGTATGATTATGTACCCATACATATTCTTACCCTCCATAGTGACCAGCATTTTCCTAGTTACAGTATATGCCGGAGGGGACCATTGTGTAAGTCTATTGCATCTTTTGCATTCAAAACTATTAGGTTGTTACGTCTTTTTGCTATCTCTGCGAGCAGCCCTGCTTAGGTTGTACAGTCTGACAGCCGTTGGTAAGAAGGACCTGCGAAACCTCTCGGTTGTGCACCTGGGATGATGTAGTCTGCTGCTAAATGAGCTCCTCAGTGCATTCAGTATGTCCTGCATAGGGTGGAACTCGGACTCCAGCAGAGATGACAGTTTAGCCACCGTCCTTCTCTCTCCTATCTCCTCCACTGGGTCAAGGTGCTGCCCCAGGACAGATCTAGCTTTCTTGATCAGTTTAAGTCTCTTCCTATTGGCTGCGGTAATGCCACTGCCCCAGCAGACCACTCCAAAAGTGATGGCTGATGCCACCACCGTGACACGGTGTCTGTATTATGTTATCTTTGTTTCTGTTTGGTTTTAGTTGTCCTGTTATCATAATCTTAGTTTGGTCATTAAAGTCCTGTTTCTTACCTCCGCCAGGAGGTTATGTTTTTGCCAGGGTTTGTCTGTCTGTCTGTCTGTTTGTCTGTCTGTTAGTTAGCAAGATAACTCAAAAAGTTTTGGACGGATTTCGATGAAACTTTCAGGCGTTGTTGGAAATGGTACAAGGAAGAACTGATTAAATTTTGGGGATGATCCGCATCACCGTCCAGAAGAAAACCGCCATTACGGAAAATGCCATTTTCGTGAATAACTACTGAACCAATAATCCTATCATTGTCAATCCAATTGCTAGTCATATGTTTTCATGGTCAAGGAATCTGAAAATGTACACCCAAACACTGTATGGGGGGAACTGTGGCCGCCATTACGGAAAATGCCATTTTCGTGAATAACTACTGAACCACTAATCCTATCATTGTCAATCCAATTGCTAGTCATATGTTTTCGTGGTCAAGGAATCTGCAAACGTACACACAAACACTGTATGGGCGGAACTGTGGCCGCCATTACGGAAAATGTAGCGCTTGGCGGAGGTCTGTGCTCTCCGAGTGCTTTTCTAGTGAATTAGCATGTTTTTGTGTAAATTTTAATTGTTTTTCTTGTTGATTTTCAACCGTTTTCTCCAAAATTTGTGATTTTTTTTTGGCTCATAAATTTGAAGCTTTTTACCTCCGCCAGGCCGCAGGCCAGGAGGAGGTTATGTTTTTGCCAGCGTTTGTCTGTTTGTCTGTTTGTCTGTCTGTTGGTTAGCAAGATAACTCAAAAAGTTTTGGACGGATTTCGATGAAACTTTCAGGCATTGTTGGAAATGGTACAAGGAAGAACTGATTAAATTTTGGGGATGATCTGGATCACCGTCTGGATCCAGGAATTTTTTAAAGGATTCTTTAACATTGTGAGATACGGCCATTTTCAACATGTGTGCAGGCCCAATGGAGGGCGCTGGTCGTGGTGTCTGACGAACACGAACTCCGCGTTCTTCAAAGTTTTAGGCACAAAAGCACGCGGAAAACAGTGGTGGCCAGGGCCCGGCAGCGTGCCTGTGTTTGTGCTACGCTGCAAAAGCTGAGACGGGCAGCTGTCCGCCGCCGGATTATTTGGCAGAAATTCCCCGGGCAGCCATAGGGGCTGCGCAAAAACAAGCTCTCTGCCAGGGAAGCTTCCAAATCCTCTTTTGCCGCGGAGCGCAACACCAATATAAAACCCACGGCAACCTGTCTACCCAATTTGCATCCGTCAGTGAAGCCCTCAGTGCTGCTTTCAGTGATCTATGAAAACGCTCGCATAACCCATTGGCCTGTGGGTTGTACGCGGTTGTGCGATGAATTGCAACGCCCGCAGCCTGGGAGTTTGGAGATGGAGGAGATGAACACAACAGCAACACTTGAGTTTATTACCTCCGCCCAGGAGGTCATGCTTTTACTACTGAACCACTAATCCAATCATTGTGAATCCAATTGCTAGTCATTTGTTTTCATGGTCAAGGAATCTGAAAACGTACACACAAACACTGTATGGGGGGAACTGTGGCGATTGGTGGAGGTCTGCGCACTCCGAGTGCTTTTCTAGTTATTATTATTATTATTTGTTGATGGATCGTCTTGTATTTTAAATGATATCTTTCTGTGTTTGGACTTTAGCCTACTCACGCCTCCGCCTTTAGTTTCCTGTTTAGATATTGATTTTTATTATTAATGTCGTTCCCAGCACCATTAGCATCTCTTGGTTGAATTCCTTCCCGTCCTTGCCTTGGTGGGTTATGATTTCTGTTTTGTGTATTATTAGGTTTGAACCTCATTTTGTAATCATTTCATATTCATAGTCAGTTAGCTTTTTGTTCCTCCTGTGCTTTTACTTTGACAAGGTTCTTTGTTTACTTCCGTTGGCACTAAGCTAGTTCCACGGTCAATCACAGCTGTCATTATTTTGGACTGATTATACTCGCTCCTCTCTCCCACACCTTTCTATCATTTTGTCCAATCTCTCTTTGTCCTATTTGAGGGATGCTGCCCAGCAGCTCGGGGCGACATCCTTCATCATTGTTACCTGGCGTGTGTCCCACATTTCTATTATTTTGCGAATCCGACGTGTGTTACACGTCTTAGCCAGTGTGCTATTCAACCTGCCTGTCTCAAGCCTTGTAAATGTTTGTTCTCATTTGGATTTTGTGTTTTTATTAAACTATTGCAAGTGGTTAGCACTTCGGCAGCACAGCAACTCACCCTTTGCTAGAGGATCCTGGGTTCGATCCCAGCCCCTGACCAACAGTGATCTGTGTGGAGTTTGCATGTTCTCCCTGTTTCTGCGTGGGTTTACTCCGGGATTTCTCCGGTTTCCTCCCACATGCCACAAACATGCACATTAGGTTAACTGGCATCAAACTGGGGATTCTAAATTGTCCTTAGGTATGACTGTGAGAGTGAATGGTTGTCTGTCTCTCTGTGTTGGCCCTGTGATGGACTGGCGATCTGTCCAGGGTGTACCCTGCCTTTCGCCCAAAGATGCTGGGATAGGCTCAAGCACCCCCCCCCCCCCCGTGACCCGAAAATGATTAAGCAGAAGAAGATGGATGGATACTGCAAACTCACAGTCCAGCGTTTGGGTGTCCATTCTGCCCCTGAAGGGCCATTTATAATAGACTATTTCTCATAAATTTGAAATTGTTTCTCAAAAATTAGCAACTTTTTTCTTGTAAATTTGTGACTTTTTCCTCATAAATTTGTGACTTTTTTCATAAAAATGCTCAGAAATTGATCTCTTTTTCATTCCTGGTGTAAGCCCTCCTCCTCCTTCGCTCCACTTTCACGGTGCCACATTAAACAGTGCGGTGGTGGCGGGGGAAGCTCTGGGGTTTCAGGGTTAATTTGCTCTGCTCGTTCAGGTCATTTTCTGCCCAGTTTACCACACATTTCCCAGAGAGACCACAGGCTGTGGGTGGAAGTGACTGTTGTGGCTGTTTTAACTGCTGGCTCACTGTTTCAGCTTCAGTTATTTACATCTGCAGTCACATCTGTTGGTCGAGACTGGCTTATTGAAACTTATCTGTCTGGAAAAAAATTACAAATTTATGAGGAAAAGATCGCAATTTTTTTTTAGAAAAAATTTACAACTCCATGAGAAAAAGTTGAAAATTTTCAGGAAAAATGTAAATTTACAAGAAAAAAGCTACAAATTTATGAGCCAAAAAAATCAATTTTTGAGGAAAAAAAAACTGGAAAATCAACAAGAAAAAAAAATTTTAAATTTACACAAAAAATGCAAATTTTCAAGAAAAAATGTAATTTTATGAGGCGAAAAAGATCACAAAACTCATGAGAAAAAAGCTGAAAATTTACAGGAAAAATTTGTAAATTTACAAAAAAATGTAAATTTATGAGGGAAAGGGCTTCAAATGTACAAGAAAAACTTGAAAATTTACAGGAAAAGAATACAAACTTACAACTAACTAACTACCCTACACTTATATAGCACTTTTCTAGTCACAAAGACCACTCAAAGCGCTTTCACTAGTACTAACCCTCTATTCTAAAGGGCCTATAGAAAAAGACTGCAGATTTATGATGAAAAACGCTGCAAACTTATCAGCCAAAAAAAATCACAAATTTTTGAGAAAACGATTGAAAATCAACAAGAAAAAAAATTTACACAAAAAATTTAAATTTACAAGTTTACAGGAAAAAGTCACAAATTTTTGAGGAAAAAAATTAAGAAAAAGTTGCAGATTTACAGACATGGACAAAATTGTTGGTACCCCTCTGTTAATGAAAGAAAAACCCACAATGGTCACAGAAATAACCACCATCGCCCTCGCCCAGGGAAGCACTCATTGGCTTTCTCCGTCTTCTGCTTTGCGAACCGGAACCCATATGGCTCTTCAGCGTCCCGCTAAGCTTGCTCGAGCCTTTTCCCCTGTTTTCATTCTGGGCACGTCTAGGGTTCGTGCTATCTGGTCTCAACCCGATCACTTGTAGCTGCTGCGTCGGAGCGGCACTGGCAATGTCTGGCTCAACAGTGGTACTCGGCCTGCCACTGGAGCCCCGCTGCACTTGCTCTCTGGAACCATGCCATTTGGGTCCCGCGTCCACAGAACCGCAAACACTGTCATGGAGTACCCATCGTGTTGCCGTACTCTGGTGCTGGTGGCATCCCTCTTCACTCGCAATGGGCCACCTTAAGTCCCACACTTCTTCGCCACTTCCCGAATAAAATGGCCTGTCCCACAGTCCATCACCCGACCACTCCTCCACTTCTCCGCAGGTGATGGTGAACCCAAGCCCATAAAACAAATCACAGTCCATCAAGTTGTTACCACTCC
>CM035837.1:469309892-469407375 GCA_020510985.1 Pholidichthys leucotaenia | reverse complement strand
CAAGCCATTTTTGGGCACACTCACATACTTTTGCCCACGATGCTTCAGTAAAACGAGTGTTACTGCCCGAAAACTTATCGGAAATGTGAATAACACAGGAGAGGCTTTCAGCGCATGCTACCCCTGTGGGCGCTGCCATTTTGTTGTCACATTACCAAAGGGACGATGCTGATTGGTTAAAACGTCCCAGACTGGGCCATGTTTAACCCCTGTGTGACCCCCGGGGGTCACCCGGACCCCACCTCCTCGCATCTTGTCCCAGCGCCCTCTAGCGGTGTGGGTGTGTGTTTGGCGGTGGTGGTTAGACCAGAAACTCAACCCACTATATCGGCATCTTCCCCCCTCCATCGTATCATAGCGCCCGCTACTGTCCTGGGGGTGGTGGTGGAGGGTTGAGAAGACCCCCGTCACCACCAAAAACCGGAAACCCCAACCCCCAGCCCCTCCATCATATCATAGCACCCCCTAGCATCCTGGGGTTGGGGGGGGGGGTGGCGGGTCGAGAAGACCCCCCCCCCCGTCGCCACCAAAAGCCAGAAAATTATATATATATACTATATCGGCATCTCCCCCAAGACCCCTCCTGTCATAGCGCCCACTAGTGTCCTGGGATGGTCATGACTACTACCATCAAATGCAATCCGATCCACCTAGTGGTCTTGGTGGTGAGGGCTGTCCACACACACACACGCACACAAGACCATTACTCTCTGTGTCCTGTTGGTTAAAAAAAAAATCCAGAATTCCCCCCCCCCCCGACCATCGATTCATTTCCTGACCATCGATTCATTCTCCGACCATCGATTCATTTCCCCACCATTGATTCATTTCCCGACCATCGATTCATTTCCCGACCATCGATTCATTCTCCGGCCATCGATTCATTCTCCGACCATCGATTCATTTCCCGACCATCGATTCATTTCTCGACCATCAAACAGAGAGTCAGTGCATTGTGCTTGTCTGTGACAACACACACACACGTACACACACACACACACACACACACACACACACACACACACACACACACACACACACACACACAGAGGAACGTTACTCTCTTTCCTGTTGGTTAAAAAAAAAAAATCCAGAAATCCTATGAGAAAAATAGCCTTCCTATAGGAAACCAAAGAAATGACAGTGGTTTGAGTTGATGATGAATTTGGATGAAATTTTCACCAAAAGTGACTCTAGGCCTGGAATCAAACCCAATAACTTTATAGGGATCATTATATAACTCGTTGGCCTCCGTCGGTCTATGATGACCATGGAAGAGAATCCTAAACGTCTACTCTGCTGGAACAGCACCGCCTGTGGCTGAACAGGCCGATGCGCGAATGACAGTCCCTGTCACACAGGTCACACTTGTGGGTGGTCTCCGTGCTGCTGGGTCTGTGGCGGTTCTTCCTGCGGGTCCTTTTTTCATCTGCTGCAGCAGTCAGTCTCTCTTCACCCGCCTTGAGCTGTCTGGTCAGGGTGCCTCTCCATTTGGAGTGGTCCGTTGCAAGGTCCTCCCAGCGCTCTGTGTTGATATCCAGGGCCTTCATGTCTCTCTTGCAGACGTCTCTAAAGCGCAGCTGTGGGCGGCCAACGTCTCTCCTGCCAGTTGCCAGTTCTCCATAGAGGACGTCTTTGGGGATTCTGCCATCCTCCATACGGTGAACGTGGCCTAGCCAGCGGAGCCTGTGCTGCCTGAGTAGAGTGAACATGGAGGGAAGGCCGGCGCGGGACAGAACTTCTGTGTTGGGCACTTTGTCCTGCCAGGATATGTCCAGGATGTGGCGAATGCAGCGCAAGTGGAAGGAGTTCACTCTCTTTTCCTGCTGATGACGCAGGCGTTATACACTGCCATTTTCGTCTTGACAGAGAGTTTGGGATTCTCCCACACTCGTGTGGTGAGGCGAGCGAGTGTGAAGACTGATTTTCCAATCCTCTTGTTGATCTCTGTATCAAGGGAGAGGTTGTTGCTGATCGTGGACCCCAGGTACGTGAACTGATTCACGACCTCCAGCTTGTAGTCATCAATGGTGATGGTTGGTGGTGCTTCCGTGCCTTGTGCCAAGACGTTAGTCTTCTTCAGGCTGATGGTAAGCCCGAAGTCCTTGCATGCCTGGGAGAAGCGGTCCATCAGGGTCTGAAGCTCCTGCTGTGTGTGGGTTGCGACTGCAGCGTTGTCTGCGAACAGCATGTCTCTGATTAGAGCCTCGCGTACTTTGGTTCTGGCTTTCAGGCGGGCGAGGTTGAAAAGCCTGCCGTCAGATCTTGTGTGCAGGTAGATTCCCTCTGTTGCTGTGCTGAAGGCATGCCTCAGGAGCATAGCAAAGAAAATCCCAAAGAGGGTTGGCGCAAGTACACAGCCCTGTTTCACTCCGCTGCGTATGTTGAATGGCTCTGAGACGTTGCCATCGTGCTGCACTATCCCCTGCATGTTGGTGTGAAACGATTCGATGAGGCTTTGCAACTTTGGTGGGCATCCTATCTTTGGCAGGATCTTGAAAAGGCCCTCTCTGCTGACCAGATCGAACGCTTTGGTGAGGTCGATGAAGGCGACGTACAGAGGCATGTTCTGTTCTCTGCATTTCTCCTGGAGTTGGCGGATGGAGAATATCATGTCTACCGTCGATCGCTCAGCGCGGAAGCCACACTGAGACTCGGGGTAGACACGTTCGGCAAGCTTCTGTAGACGAACGAGAACAACTCGTGCGTAGACTTTGCCAACAACGCTGAGGAGGGAAATGCCCCTGTAGTTGTTGCAGTCGCTTCTCTCCCCTTTGTTTTTGTAGAGGGTGATGATCTTGGCGTCCCTCATGTCCTGTGGTACGGCACCTTCCTTCCAGCACTGGCAGAGGACGTCATGCAATGGCAGCAGTAGGGCGCTCTTGCAGTGCTTGATCAGGTCAGGGGGTATGCCGTTGTTGCCGGGTGCCTTGCCAGCGGCCAAGCTATCAATGGCCTTACTGAGTTCGTCGATGGTTGGCTCGGCGTCAAGTTCGTCCATGGATGGCAGGCAGTCGATGGCATCAAGGGCTGACGGTGTCACGGTGTTCTGTCTAGAGTAGAGGTCGAAGTAGTGTTCCACCCATCTCTCCATCTGCTTGTTCTTCTCTGTGATCATCTCCCCAGTGGAAGATTTGAGGGGGGCCGTCTTGCTCTGAGCCGGACCAAGTGCTTTCTTGATGCCATCGTACATACCACGGATGTTCCCTGTTATGGCAGCGGTTTGAATGTCTTTGCTGAGCTGAGTCCAGTACTCGTTGGCACAGCGCCGAGCAGTCTGCTGAACTTTGCTTCTCGCAGCCCTGAGAATCTGGAGATTCTTCTTGTTTGGGTACTTCTTGTACTCAGCAAGTGCTGAGCGCTTGGCTTCAATGACGGGGGTCATCTCGGTCAACTTGGCATCAAACCAGTCCTGTGACTTCGAGGTCTTCCTCCCAAAGGTAGCCAAGGCTGTACGGTAGGTGGTGTTTCGCAGCTCTTCCCACTTCTGCTTTGCAGATTCTCCTCCTTGTGGTACACCAAGTTCCTTCTCAAAGGTGGAGGCAAACTGCTCAACAAGTTCTGGTTGGGCCATCTTGCTGATGTCAATCCGTGCCTTTCCAGGTTGTCTAGCACGATGGAATTTCTTCAGCTGCAGCTTGACCTTGCAACACACCAATGAATGGTCTGTGTCGCAATCTGCACTCTGGAACGAACGGGTGATTAGCACGTTCTTCAGTGAGGTGCGCCTGGTCAGGATCAAGTCTAGCTGGTGCCAGTGCTTTGAGCGCGGATGTTGCCAGGAAACCTTGTGTTGGGGCTTGGTCTTGAAGAACGAATTTGTGATGCACAGATCGTGATATGTGCAGAACTCGAGCAGCCGCTGTCCGTTGTCGTTCATTCTGCCCACGCCAAAAGGTCCAAGACAGGAGGGCCAGGAGTCGTGGTCAGCACCAACTCTGGCATTGAAGTCTCCAAGGAGAATGAGTTGTTCAGAGTTGGGGATGATCCTGACAGTTGTTGCGAGATTCTCGTAGAACTCGTCTTTTGCCTCTGGTGTGGCTGTCTGTGTTGGGGCATACACACTGACGAGGGTGACTGGGCCTTGAGTGGTGTTCAGGTGGAGGGTGAGGAGTCGTGCAGAACCAGTGCTGCCCGGTTTCGCCATCTTCAGCAAAGTGTTCTTCACTGCGAAGCCCACTCCGTGTTCCCTGTGTTCGTCACTGCCCTTTCCCTGCCAGTAGAACGTGTAGTCCTTCTCTCTCAGTGTGCCTGCATCAGCTAACCGTGTTTCCTGGAGAGTGGCGATATTCACTCCCAGTCTCTACAGCTCATTATTGGTGATGGCAGTCTTCCTGGTGTCGTTGATGTCCTTGAGGTTAGCAGTGAGTCCTGTCATCATAGTGCGGACGTTCCAAGTTCCCAGTTTTAGAGTTGGTCTCTTTTGTTTTATTGTCTTGCCTGGTGCGAAGGTTCTCAGCCTGCTGTTTGGATTTCTCCTTATCCCCATGCACCCAATGAGGAAAGCAAGCTGTGGCGGGACAACACCTTATTGGCTGGGGGCTGCCCAGCTTGAGGCGGGCGGTAGCTGTCCAGTGAGATCTGATGATCCCTCCCACCGTCGGGAACAACCCCTGGCGCCACGCTCTACGCCAATTGAGCAGTGGCTTATAACCGGTAACTGTCATTCCCCGTGTTTTGTCTACACCAAAGGTGAAGCTGGAGTGTCCTCTCCGGTGATCCGGTGTTCTACCTTCCAGTGTTGGGCGTTGGTAGGATTCAAGCCTGGGCAGGAAGATATGGAGGACAAGATGTTGCCCATGCAGCATGTCCCCCCTCTCCACGTCACTGATGAATCCAAAGGAACAGCAGGGCTGCTACAGTTTGGCACCAGCGCCGTTGCAGGAGCTGCCAGAACGATGTTGAGCACAACATAGAACTGCCTTAGGGGCTCCGACTCCGGATTTTTCCTCAGGGTTGACTCCCGAAGCCTTTCCCGTGACCGGGTATGCTGCAAGGCAGTAGAGGTTTGAAATAAGGGTTTACCTTCCCCTAGATGGGCTACCTTCCCAGGTTGACGAGCCACCATCTACCCGAAGCATCTGGTTTTAAGGCGCCAGAGATCCGCCCTCGCCCCTTCTCCTATTAGTAAAAGCAGTTCCGCCGGGCTTAGAGACTAAACCACACGGGCAGGCTAGGAGTTGGACTTAGTTGTCAGAGGCTTTTCGAGACGCACGCCATAAGGAGCATTTTATGAGCACTGGGAGCTTAACCCCAGTGCCGCTCCTGGCTATGACAACCTTGGAACCAGGGATCATATATATATATATATATATATATATATATATATATATATATATATATATATATTCACATGTCATCTTGTGTATACAGAATGTTTGGGGTATTTATTCCTTTATTTTTGTTTAAATTGTCCAAGCATCGTACATACTTCTGTGCAATATGTGATGTATGGGAGCATTAATGAATGTTAAAAAGTATATAGTGTTTCTTTTTTTGGCAGAGAAACCTCAGCTCTCTATTCTGTTAAAATATAACCCGGTGGAATGCACAGAGAGCCAGTGTATTGTGCTTGTCTGTGACAACACACACACACACACACACATGCATGCACGCACGCACGCACACACATATGCAAATGCAATCCGATCCACCTAGGGGTCTTTGTTGTGGTGAGGGCTGTCCACACACACGCACACGTTTGAGTTGATGATGAATTTGGATGAAATTTTCACCAGAAGTGACTCTAGGCCTGGAATTAAATTTATAGGGATCATATATATATATATATATATATATATATATATATATATATATATATATATATATATATATACACGTCATCTTGTGTATACAGAATGTTTGGGGTATTTATTCCTTTATTTTTGTTTAAACCACCCGTCACAGGAACAGTTTCTTTCCTCAAGCCATCACTCTGATGAACTCCTAACATTCACCTAGTCCAGGGGTGGGCAATCATGTGCCATGGAGGGCCATTCCACTGCAGGTTTTCTATTCCACACAGTCTCTTCAGCAGGTGTTTTCACTGATAAGCAATCCTTGAAGCTGATCAGAGCAAACACCTGCTGAAGAGACTGTGTAGAACAGAAAACCTGCAGTGGAATGGCCCTCACTGCCCACCCCTGACCTAGTCCTACCTGTTGCTGTACTCATGACTTTTCATCCATTATTACATTGCACATAACTCTCACACTGCTTTTTACTTCATTCACATTATATCACCGAATCTGATTTCACATGGAAATACTGTATGACTGTATATTTTTTCCATATATTTCTGCAAAGTGTGGATAGTCTGAGTAAATAACTGCATATATTCCTGTATATATTTGCATCATTTTATAGAAACGTGGACAGACTGTAATTTACTGTACATACTCTGTTGTCATTGAATCCTTATTTAAATCCTCCACCTCAGACTCAGAATCAGATTTATTGCCATTGTTCATGTAGTACACAAACTAGGAATTTGTCTCGGTGCAATGCTGCAACATTAAACATGATAAAATAAAAGAAATAAACTATACATGCAATAAAGTGTAGAATAAGAGTGAGTAATACTGGTCAGCAGTTAAAATATATTAGCAAGCAGCAGATAATATAGTGCAGTCGGTAATGCAGGAAGAAAACAGTGATGATTGACATGAGTCTGGTTGAGCTGCTGTACATAGTGCACGAGAGTCAATAAGTCACTTAGTGTTCAGCAGTCTGATGGCAGAGGGGAAGAAGCTGTTCATGTGACGGGAGGTTTTAGTCTGGATGGACCGAAGTCTTCTACCTGAGGGGAGGGGGGCAAACAGTACGTGACCAGGGTGTGAGGGATTGGCTATGATCCGGCCAGCACGCCTCCGGGTCCTGGAGATGTACAGATCCTGGAGAGATGGGAGCTTGCAGCCGATCACCTTCTCAGCAGTGCGCACGACGCGCTGCAGCCTTAGTCTGTCCCTGGCAGTGGCTCCTGCGTACCACACGGTTATGGAGGTGGTGAGGATGGACTTGATGATGGCTGTGTAGAACTGCACTAACATCTGGGTGGGTACTCAATAAGTCACTTAGTGTTCAGCAGTCTGATGGCAGAGGGGAAGAAGCTGTTCATGTGACGGGAGGTTTTAGTCTGGATGGACCGAAGTCTTCTACCTGAGGGGAGGGGGGCAAACAGTACGTGACCAGGGTGTGAGGGATTGGCTATGATCCGGCCAGCACGCCTCCGGGTCCTGGAGATGTACAGATCCTGGAGAGATGGGAGCTTGCAGCCGATCACCTTCTCAGCAGTGCGCACGACGCGCTGCAGCCTTAGTCTGTCCCTGGCAGTGGCTCCTGCGTACCACACGGTTATGGAGGTGGTGAGGATGGACTCGATGATGGCTGTGTAGAACTGCACTAACATCTTGGTGGGTAGCTTGAGCTTCCTCAGCTGCCGCAGGAAGAACATCCTCTGCTGGGCCTTTTTGATGAGGGAGCTGATGGTCGGCTCCCACTTGAGGTCCCTGGTGATGGTGGTGCCTAGGAAGCGGAAGGAATCAGCAGTGGTGATGGGAGAGCCTGTGAGGGTGAGGGGGGGCAGAGGGGTTGTGACTTTCCTGAAGTCCACAATCATCTCCACTGTCTTCAGAGCGTTCAGCTGCAGGTTGTTGTTGTTGCACCAGGACGCCAGCTGGGCCACCTCTCTCCTGTAGGCGGACTTGTCGCCGTTGGAGATGAGCCCGATGAGGGTGGTGTCGTCCGCAAACTTGATCAACTTGACAGACTGGTGGCTGGAGGTGCAGGAGTTGGTATAAAGGGAGAAGAGTAGGGGGGAAAGTACACAGCCCTGGGGTGATCCGGTGCTGATGCTAGCAGAGTCTGAGACAGTCTTTCCCAGCCGCACATGCTGCCTCCGGTCCGTCAGGAAGTCGGTGATCCACCTGCAGAGGGAGTCAGGCACGTTGAGCAGGGACAGCTTGTCTCGGAGCAGAGGGGGGCGGATGGTGTTGAATGCGGAGCTGAAGTCCACAAACAGGATCCTGGCGTAGGTTCCCGGGGAGTCCAGGTGCTGCAGGATGGAGTGGAGGGCCAGGTTGACTGCATCGTCTACAGACCTGTTGGCTCGGTAGGCAAACTGCAGCGGGTCCAGGAGAGGGGTGGTGATGGACTTGAGGTGGGGCAGGACCAGGCGCTCAAAGGACTTCATGACTACAGAGGTGAGCGCTACAGGTCTGTAGTCATTAAGTCCAGTGATCCGTGGCTTCTTGGGGGCAGGGATGATGGTGGAGGATTTGAGGCAGGACGGCACGTGGCATAGCTTAAGGGAGGTGTTAAAAATGTCTGTGAAGACAGGAGCCAGCTCTTTCGCACAGTGTCTCAGGGTGGAGGGAGACACGCCGTCCGGACCGGGGGCCTTGCGCGGGTTCAGTCTGGAGAACTGTTTGAGCACGTCCTGCTCACTGATGACAAGGGCAGGGGGGAGGAGGGGGGGCGCCTTTGATGAAGTAGGGATCGTGGAGGCTGTGGAGCTGGAGAGAGGGGGGGAGTTGGACACAGATGACGAGGTGTCAAAACGGGCATAGTGTTGGGACAGTCTTTGACAAAGGGTTTTGTCATCCTGACCTTTAGGAGCCTGAGGCCGATAATTGGTGATTTGCCTCAGTCCTCTCCATACAGAAGCCGAGTCATTAGCAGTGAACTGCTGCTGGAGTCTCTCAGAATACACAGATTTAGCTCTCCTCAGCTCTCTGTTAAACCGATATTTAACCTCCCTGTAGCAGCCCCTGTCTCCACTTTTCAACGCTGCTTCCTTCTCCTTCCTGATCTGTCTGAGCTTAGCTGTGAACCAGGGCTTGTCATTAGAGTACCTCACCCTGGTGCGCGATGGAAGAATGCTCTCCTCACAAAAGTGGATATAAGAGTTCACAGTGTCCGTGTACTCATCCAGATCATGCGTGGCTCCTTTAAACATGCCCCAGTCAGTTATTTCCATGCACGTTTCCAGCTTCTCCTCAGCTTCACTGGTCCATTTCTTCGTAGTGCTCACAACAGGTTTAGTGAGCTTCAATCTCTGTCTGTATGTGGGAATGAGGTGGACCATCACGTGATCAGATAATCCGAGCGCAGCGCGGGGAACAGCGCGATATGTGTCTTTCACTGTGGTGTAACAGTGATCCAGCGTGTTTATTCCTCTGGTGGGGCATTTAATAAACTGTTTGTAGCGGGGGAGATCGTGGGTCAGATTGCTCTGGTTAAAGTCGCCAACCACAATAACCAGAGAGTCTGGAAAAATCCGCTCCGTGTGTTGGAGCTTCGCGCGTGTCCGCATCGGGAGGGACGTACACAGCGACGAGGATGAATGAGGCGAACTCCCGCGGGGAATAAAATGGCTTGCAGTTAATAAATTGTTCTCATTGTTAACTCATTGTTCTCACCTGAACAATGAGAGCAAGTTTTTAGCCCAAGTCAAATTCCTTGTATGTGTTGTGCATACTTGGCCAGTAAAGCTGATTCTGATATGCACAGACAACATGCACAGACAAAACAAATCTACCTACGGGTACAAATAAAGTAACTTGACCTGACCTGACCTGACAGACAGCCAGTGCATTGTGCTTGTCTGTGACAACACACACACACACACACACACACACACACACACACACACACACACACATCTTTTAAAATAAACTAATCAGCCAAGACATAATATGAAAACAAACAAACAAAAAAAAAACAAAATACAAATCCCAAGGCCGGGAAATGAGTCGTGGAAATATATGGACGAGCGATGACGTCTGGGGAGAAAAAAAAATCCCTCCAAGGCCAGAAAATGCTACAATTACCAACTACTCCTTACAGACCCATAAAACGGACAAGAGATTATGTCTTGGGGATGGGGGTCCTTCATGAAACCGGGCCGTAGTACCAAGGTCCAGTCATGAACTTCCCCGTCGTCCCCCGAGGACGGACGACAGGAAGTCACGTTACTAAGGGTCCCTCGCTTCGGGTCCATGACTGCCAATTCCCTCGAGGACGAAAAAAAAAAAAGAAGCCCAAGGACCTCACTCTCTTTTCTTTCCCTCTCGCTCGCTTGCTCGCTCGCTCCCTAACATCTCTAAGACATGTCGCGCATGCGTCCATGGACCAGGAGGAAAGAAGAAGAAGAAGAAGAAGAAGAAGTAGTAGTAGTAGACGAAGAAGAAGAAGAAGTAGAAGTAGAATCCCCCTCTCCCGTCGTGTCTTCTTCTTTTTCGGTCCCGTACCGGCTCCGCAGTACGACTGGGGTGACGATTACGAGTCGGTATATGTGAAGCGGCACTGCTCCACGGGACCCCGCGGCAATACCGGACCGCGAGCGACTCCCAACGTCCCCGAGAGCCCGCCAAGACAAAGACTGCGGGGACGGAGAGGAAGGACAACGGCAACACGAAGAAGAAGAGGTAGAAGAAGAAGAAGAAGAAGAAGAAGAAGAAGAAGAAGAAGAAGAAGAAGAAGAAGAAGAAGAAGAAGAAGAGGTAGACGAAGAAGACGAAGAGGTAGAAGAAGAAGAAGTCAAAGAAGTAGACGAAGGTGAAGAAGAGGAATCTGATACAGGGGAGGACGATGACGACGACGACGAGGAAGAAGACGAGGAATCGGACATAGAGGAGGACGAAGAGGATGATGAAGAAGAAGAAGAAGAGGAAGAAGAAGAAGGAGGACAGTATCACTATGACTATCGTGACGCTCCGCGGAATCGATGACCTCGAAACGAGGGAACATCACGTGGAGCTCGAGGCCTGGCCCGCAGTCGCGGCAGCGCGGGCGTTGACGTCGGCCTCGACTTCAGTTCCAGGGCCCCATGGGGACGGCGCGTGAGGCCGTCGCGGACGTGGCCTTGGCGTTCCTCGCTTACTTTCAGCCCGAGCTGGAGGACGAGGTGATCGCCATGACCAACCTGGAAGGCGCCAGGAGGACGTCGCGAGGGCTCGACGGGTGGAGGCCCATGGATCGGACCGACCTGCGCGCCTACGTGGGGCTGCTGATCCTCGCGGGCGTGTACAGGTCGCGAGGCGAGGCGTGCGAGAGCCTCTAGGACGTCGAGAGCGGACGCCCCGTCTTCCGGTCCGTCATGTCCCTCAAGACCTTCCGCTCGTACTCGAGCGTCCTGCGTTTCGACGATCGCGACACCAGAGAGGCTAGATGCTATTCCTCTTCTTCTTCTTCTTCTTCTTCTTCTTGTTCCTCCTCAGAAGACAAGCTGGCGCCCATCAGACGCGTGTGGGACGCGTGACAGAGGAGGCTGTCGCTCCTGTACGAGCCTGGGCCCGAGGTCACCGTGGACGAACGACTGGTACCCTTTAGGGGTAAGTAGCCGTGGTGTTGGGTGTAAAAACAAAAACAAAACAAAAAATATAGAAATCTAATTGCGTCTCTCTCTCTCTCTCTCTCTCTCTCTCTCTCTCTCTCTCTCTCTCTCCCCCCCCCAAAAAAAAATAATCCACCTTCTCTTGTTTGTTTGTTTGTTTTCTTTTCCTTTGTGTAACCCCCCACCCCTTCCCCAGGTCGCTGTCCCTTCAGACAGTACATGCCCAGCAAGCCTGCCAAGTACGGCATCAAGCTGTGGGTGACGTGCGATGCCCGCTCCAGCTACGCGTGGAAGATGCAGGTCTACACCGGCAAACCCGAAAGGGGAGGTCTCCCCGAAAAGAACCTGGCCACCCGAGTCGTCCTCGAGCTCACCGAGGGACTGGGACCCGGGCGGAACATCACCTGCGACAACTTCTTCACGTCCCACGAGCTCGCGCGCAGGCTCCTCGCCGAACGGGACCTGACCCTACTGGGGACCCTGCGCGCCAACAGGCCCGAGATCCCGCGAGAGCTGCTTGATGTCAGGGGCAGGGCGGTCGGCTCCTCGTCCTTCACGTTCTCCTCGTCCGGGGCTCTCGACGTTGCCCTGGTGTCCTACCTCACCAAGAGGAACAAGAACGTGCTGCTTCTCGGGAGAGGATCCCCCGCCGCGGCGACGATGACGACGACGACCCCGAGGCCGCCGCGCGAGGAGTACCCCCACGGTCTTTGGAAGAAAAGGGAAAGAGGTGCCGCGTGTGTCCCAGGAGCAAGGACACCAAGACCAAAACGGTGTGCCGCGGGTGTCGCTCGCACGTGTGCGGAAGATGCGCGCTCAAGTACTGCCCCGCCTGTGCTCCCGCCAGCCGCGGTCCTCTCGCCTCTTCCTCCTCCTCCTCCTCCTCCTCCTCCTCCTCCTCCTCCTCTGTCGAATAGCAAGTCCTCCACAAACCACCGGGTGGGTAGATCGACTGTCTATTCCTTGGAAAAAAATACAAAGGGGGGTCATATCGACCCCATCTCACCCAAAACACCGAGGTGGGGGGTCTAGTTGACCCCCACCCCAATCCCCAAGTCCTCAACACAAAACCACCCGGAGATCAACTATCTATTCCTTGGAGAAAAAAAACCAGCGGGGTTGATATGACCCCCTCAAAAAAATACAAAGGGGGTCCATATGACCCCCTCAAAAAAAAATACAAAGGGGGTCCATATGACCCCCTCTCACCCAAAACCCCAAGGTGGGGTCTAGTTGACCCCCAACCCTCACCCCAAGTCCTCAACAAAACCACCTATAGATCATAGATCAACTATCTATTCCTTGGAGAGAAAAAAAAAACAGCGGGGCCGATATGACCCCCTCAAAAAAATACAAAGGGGGTCACCCCCTCCGAGGTTGGGTCTAGTCGACCCCCACCCCTCACCCCAAGTCCTCAACAAAACCACCCGGAGATCAACTATCTATTCCTCGACAGTAACACCTCCACCCCAATCCCCAAGTCCTCAACACAAAACCACCCGGAGATCAACTATCTATTCCTTGGAGAGAAAAAAAAAAGCAAGCGGGGTCGATATGACCCCCTCAAAAAAATACAAAGGGGGTCCATATGACCCTCTCCGAGGTGGGGTCTAGTCGACCCCCACCCCATCCCCAAGTCCTCAACACAAAACCACCCGGAGATCAACTATCTATTCCTTGGAGAGAAAAAAAAAGCAAGCAGGATCGATATGACCCCCTCAAAAAAATACAAAGGGGGTCCATATGACCCCCTCCGAGGTGGGGTCTAGTCGACCCCGAAACCACCCCCCCCTCCTTCCTCGACGAACCACGGGGGAGATCAGTAGTGGGGTTCCCACCATGAGCAAATTTTCATTTTCACTTCAAGTTTTTGCAAAAGTTTAGTTTTTGGTATTAGGTTGAAGCTTAGGGTCTAAGTAACAATTTTGGTTCGAGTGGACAAAGATCACATGGAGTCTTCATACATTCCCGCCATTTTCCAAGATGGCCACCAACAAAATCTAATAATGTCAATATCTCGGAAACTCTTCAACCTAGAGACATGAATTTGGTGTCTATACCTAGGTTTAAAACAAATTCCTGCTGTTCCATGAGGAGAAAACTCGAAAAAAGACAGCAGTTCAGAAGAAGGTGCAGCACTTCGAACAACATACAGATCTGTATGGACAAGCATTCATTATGGTTGATAGCCGGGGTGGAAAATTGGAGGAATTTTTCCGTCATGAATCCTCCTCATCACCACCTGCACTGGCTTCTGAAGGGTCCATCAACTCTTGCAACAAGTCAAATTTATTGGCGTGCATTATGGAAGCAAGTGCAAGTACCGGACTATCCGCGGATGCGGAGCTCATCGCACCAGATGATTATGGGGTCATCGTTATTGATGGCGGTGCACTGATCCACTCTCTTCCTGGCACAGTTGTCCAAGGCAAAACATTTGCTGAATATTTCACCAAAGTTTTCTGCCCAAGAATCCAGCATGAGTTGAAAAGAGCAGCGAGAGTGGATATTGTATGGGATCAGTATCGCTCAATGTCAATCAAAGCGACCACAAGAAAAAGCGAGGAAAAGGCACACGACAGCGAGTATCTGGTTCTGCCAAAGTGCCTGGAAATTGGCAAAACTTTTTGTCTAATGCCGAAAATAAAAAAGAGCTCTTTTCATTCCTGTCAACAAGCATTGTGCAAACACCATTCCAAGATGGCAAACCGGTTTATATAACTTCTGGTGACCAAGTCCTCAATGCAGGGAATGGACCGCCCATGGGACGATGTAATCATGAGGAGGCAGATACTCGTGTCCTGGTACATCTTCTTCGTGCCCTCCAATATTCATCACTGGGAATGGTCTATACTGGCGACACAGACGTAATACTTCTGTGTAACTTCCACCACATCAAGGCGGTGAATCCGGAGTCAAACATCTGGATTTCTTTCAAAACAGGAAAGACGGTCAACATGATATCCCTCAACAACATTGCCTCAAGTTTGGCTGTGACAACGTGCAAAGCCTTGGCTCTCTTTCATGCATTCACTGGGTCAGACAGCACGTCATCTTTCAAATACAAAGGCAAGCGATACTGCTTCAAGCGGAAAGATGAGGTTCCATCCCTCTTGAGTGAGTTTGCGACAATTGCTAGCACCCCGTTTCTTACATCGCCAGAGTTGAGGGAAGTGGTGAGTCACTTTGTTTGCAAAATGTACTCCGACGAACCTATCACTGATGATGCCAACGTTGACCTTGTTCGAATGAGAGTTTTCTGTCACAGGACTCGGGATGTGGAAAGAATACCCCCTACAAGTGATGCGCTCGACCAACATCTCAAAAGGAGTGTCTTCCAGGCGAGCATCTGGACTACAGCGCACGAGCCACTGGCACTAGTCCCAAGCCCAAGCAATCATGGATGGATGGAAAAAGATGGCCAACTGGTTCCCATATGGACCACGTTGCCCCTTGCCAGGGATGTGTTTGATCTAGACGTAAAATGCGCGTGCACAAAACCCTGCTCGTCATGCAAGTGCAAAAAGGCTGACTTGAAGTGCTCACGTTTATGCAAGTGCAAATGTCCTAACTAAATGACCATGATTGTAGTGAGAATGAGTAATGATTTTTTAGTTGCACTTACCTAATCAATGAAATATCACTAAGAACAATGAAAATAGACTGTTCGGTTTATATTCATGGTATTTTATAGAATTTACGTTCGTATGTGTTCAATTGTTAACATGCATAATTCTGCTACATTGTACTATAACGTTTGTTGTGTAATTTACCATTTCGGGACAAATAAATACTCTGATGTTGTCAGAAATGGTTTTATCTGATTCCTTGACCATGAAAACCTAGGTATAGACACCAAATTCATGTTTCTAGGTTGAATAGTTTCCGAGATATTGACATTGTCACCAGACTGCAAACCAAATCTACCTACGGGTACAAATAAGTAACAAAAAAAAAAAAAAAAATTATTAGATTTTGATGGCGGCCATCTTGGAAAATGGCGGGAATGTATGAAGACTCCATGTGATCTTAGTCCACTCGGACAAAAATTGTTAGTTAGACCCTAAGCTTCAACCTGGTACCAAAAATCAAACTTTTGCAAAAACTTGAAGTGACTGATACCTCAGGCCCCCCACTACAGCCATCTATTCCATGGAAAAGAAACAGCGGGGTCGATATGACCCCCTTGAAATATCCAAAAGGGGGTCGAGATGACCCCCTCAGAAAATACTCATGGGGGTCGACATGACCCCTTTCACCCAAAACCCCGAGGTGGGACACCCCCCCCCCCCCAAAAAAAAAGCACTGGCAGATAAACTATCCATTCTGGAAAAAAACAAACAAACAAACAAAAAAAAAACAGGGGTCCATATGACCCCCACCCCACCACCATCGTTATGTGGCACGTGGAAACACAAGGGTTAAGGTAGCCAGACAATTATTACCGACTGAATTCAATCGCATTTTTCATACAGCTATCCACACCTTTGGAAGTGGAAACATCGATATTTTCTCTTACAATAATGTAATCTTAATTTAGAAACACTAAAATTTTAGTTCCCCGTTGGGTGACATGAAAATAAGATAAGATAAGATAAGATAAGATAAGCCTTTATTAGTCCCACAACGGGGAAATTCCAGGATTGCAACAGCACAGGGATAGCAACACTCAGAGCAACAATCAGAAGGCAAGAAAAAAAAAAACAAGCAAGCAAGAGCAGCTAATATACATATGTACATATTACTATAAAATATATATATACACACACACACACACACAGACACACAGTGCAGAGCATTGTAGCTGGATGGAATAAATATATGAATATATGAACACACAGTGCAGAGCATTGTAGCTAGATGGAATAAATATGTAAATATATAAACACCCACAGTACGGAGCATTGCAGCTAGGTGGAATAAATATGCAAGTATATAAACACACACAGTGCGGAGCAATGTAGCTAGATGGAATAAATATATAGATATATAAATATAAACACACCCAGTGCTGAGCATTGTAGCTAGATGGAATAAATATATAGATATATAAATATAAACACACCCAGTGCAGAGCATTGTAGCTAGATGGAATAAATATGTAAATATATAAACACACACAGTGCAGAGCATTGTTGCTAGGTGGGATGAAACAGCATAACCGTCTATTTAGTTATCCTACATGGTATGATTATGTGCCCATACATATTCTCACCCTCCATAGCGACCGGTATGTTCCTAGTTGTATGCCGGAGAGGACCATTGTGTAAGTCTATTGCATCTTTTGCATTCAAAAAAAACTATTAGTTTGTTACGTCTTTTTGCTATCTCTGCGAGCAGCCCTGCTTAGGTTGTACAGTCTGACAGCCGTTGGTAGGAAGGACCTACGAAACCTCTCGGTTGTGCACCTGGGATGATGTAGTCTGCTGCTAAATGAGCTCCTCAGTGCATCCAGTATGTCCTGCATAGGGTGGAACTCGGACTCCAGCAGAGATGACAGTTTAGCCACCGTCCTTCTCTCTCCTATCTCCTCCATCGGATCAAGGCGTTGCCCCAGGACAGAGCTAGCTTTCTTAATCAGTTTGTTCAGTCTCTTCCTATCGGCTGCAGTGATGCCACTGCCCCAGCAGACCACTCCAAAAGTGATGGCTGATGCCACCACCGTGTCATAGAATGACTTCAGCAGCGCCCCTTGTACACCAAAAGACCTGAGTCTCCTCAGCAGGAACAGCCTGCGCTGTCCCTTCTTGTAGAGTGCGTCAGTATTGTGTGACCAGTCTAGTTTATTGTTCAGATGAATACCCAGGTACTTGTAGGATGTCACCATCTCGATGTCTGTTCCCTGTATATTTACTGGTGCTGTGAGGGGCTGCCCATGCCTGCGGCAGTCCACCACCAGCTCCTTAGTTTTCCTCGCGTTGATCTGGAGGCAGTTCCGATGGCACCAGTCCACAAAGTCCTGGATAAGACCTCTGTACTCAGCTTCATCTCCGCTGGAGATGAGACCAACGATCGCAGAGTCATCAGAGAACTTCTGTAGATGGCAATGTGTTGTGTTGTGTGAGAAGTCCGCAGTATAAAGAGTGAACAGGAAGGGAGCCAGCACCGTTCCCTGGGGGGCCCCCGTGCTACTGATGATCGTGTCGGAAACACAGTCCCGGGTTCTCACAAACTGAGGCCGGTTCGTGAGGTAGTCCAGGATCCATGATGACAGGTGCTGGTCCACCCCTGCGCGCAGCAGCTTGTCCTTCAGGATCATCGGTTGGATGGTGTTGAAAGCACTGGAGAAGTCAAAGAACATGATCCTCACCATATTCCCGGGCTTCTCCAGGTGGGACAGAGAACGGTGAAGGAGGAAGATCACCGCATCCTCCACCCCAATGCCATGCTGGTAGGCGAACTGGAGTGGATCCATCGCTGGTTCCACCAGGGGGCGGAGATGAGCAAGGAGCAGTCTCTCCAGGGTCTTCATCAAGTGGGACGTCAAGGCCACCGGTCTGAAGCTGTTCAGGTCTTTGGGGTGGGAAGTTTTTGGTACAGGTACCACACAAGATGTTTTCCACAGCTGTGGTACCCTCCCCAGTTTCAGGCTCATGTTGAAGATATACGTCACAATCCCACACAGCTGGTCTGCACAGGACTTGAGGAGCTTTGCGCTGATGCCGTCCGGTCCCGACGCCTTCCTCGCCTTGATCTTCCTCAGCTCCGTCCTCACCTGGGTCTTGGTCAGGGTCAGGATGGGGGGCTGTGTGTTGGGAGTGGGGGGGGTGTCGGTGGAGTGGGGAGTGGGTAGCAGGACTTGATTTCTTAGAGGCAGCAGTGGTTGTTGTGCAGACAGGGGGGAGGGCGGTTGGTCAAATCTATTGAAAAACAGATTCAGGTTGTTCGCCCACTCCCTGCCCCCCGTGGCCTGGGGGGAGGTATTCTGGAGCCCCGAGATGGTTTTGAGGTTTCTCCAGACCCCGCTGATGTCGCTCTGTTGCAGCTTGTCCTCCATCTTCTTCTTGAAGCTGTCCTTGCCTTCTCTGATCTTTCTCCTCAGCTCCCTCTGTACGGACTTCAGCATCTCCCTGTTCCCCGACCTGAAGATCCTCTTCTTCTCTCTCAGAAGTGTTTTTATCTCAGGGTTGATCCAGGGTTTGTTGTTTGAGTGACGCCGTATGGTCTTGGTGGGAACGGATTTGTCCACACAGAAGCTGAGGTAGCCCGTGAAGGTGTGAATGAGGCCATCGATGTCCTCACCATGTGGATCGCAGAGCTGCTTCCAGGCAGTGGCTTCAAAACAGTCCTTTAGAGTGTCCATTGTCTCCTCAGACCATAACTCCACAGTGTGCATGGCCGGAGGTTGTCTGTGCACTAGGGGTTTGTACACCGGTCGGAGATGAACCAAGTTGTGATCCGATCTCCCAAGTGGGGGGAGTTGTGATGAGGTGTACGCCTCCTTAGTGTTTGCGTAGAACAAATCCAGTGTTTTATTGTCTCTAGTGTGGCATGTGACATACTGGGTGAAAGTGGGCAGAATGGGAGACAGTGAAACGTGGTTGAAATCGCCTGAGATGAGGAGAAGAGCATCTGGGTGTTCTGTCTGCAGCCTGCTGGTTACTGAATGGATGACGTCACGCGCTGTCCCAGCGTTCGCCGTCGGATTTGCATAAACAACAATGCAGATCACGTGTGAGTGTTCTCTCGGGAGATATGTAGGCCTCATGCTAACAGCTAGCAACTCAATGTCTTTGCTGCAGTGTCGTTGTTTAACAGTGATATGTCCCGGTCTACACCAGTTGTTGTTAACATACATTATCACTCCACCGCCCCTAGTTTTGCCACTCTCTGGTGTTCGGTCAGCTCGTATCATGTGAAAACCCTCCAGCTCAATGTTAGCATCTGCTGCTAGTTCAGTTAGCCACGTCTCAGTAAACAAAAGGAGAGAGCACTCCCGGTAAGTGCTATCATAACGGGAGATAGCCGCTAGCTCATCTAACTTTCCCAGTATCGACCGTACATTTCCCATGACAACAGATGGAAGGGAGGGTCTGTACCTTATATTTTTTGTCCTCCGCCTTACTCCAGCCCGGCAGCCGCGGCGTTTTCGCCTCAGTTCTCTCGGTATGTCGAGTTTTTCCAGTGGGACCGGGTGGCGGTTAAATGCTAGCAGCTCTTCCCTGTTGTATCGTATCCTGCTATAAACAGTGGCTCCGTCCACCGGCTCAGGAGACATTTGGGACGATCTGTGTGTCCGTGATATAAGTGGGGTGAAAAAAAAAGTGATCAAAAGAGAGAGGAAGGGAAAAAAAAACTCGGAATCGAGCCGCTGTTGCAAAAGGCAGCCGACTGGTGTGGCGCCGAGAGTGTTTATCGAAATGAATGAAAAGTTGCATCTGCTCACGGCCTATCAGAGAATCAGTCATGTTGTTGAAGTTGAATAAAGTTCTGAACTGGCAGCCCTCGTGTCTCATCACATCATTCCTCCATAACACCTTTGTTCTTGCAAATTTGTACGTAATTTACATTTATCCATTTGAAATTCATGATAAATTGGTGAATACCCCATCCCCCTTTTTAAAAAAAATACCAACTGTTGTTAACATATGTATAAAAATCTTAAATCCTGTTGAATCCTCCAGAGGATTTTTAATAAAGCTAATCTAGCTAATCTGATGAAATTGAATTAAACTAATCATTAGTGAATCTGTGAATGTTATAGGAGGATCGTACATTATATATACTGTGGAGATGTGTGGAAAGGACGAGGCTGAGTTTATTCCTCAGGTTCAGCTTTATTCACAATCACATTCTCCAACATTCAAAAGCAGAAAAAGAGGAGGAATATTTCCACATCTGTCTTTCTTATACCCAGGACATCAAACATACAGTCACATGGTACTTAATCAAACATACAGTCACATGGTACTTAATCCCAGTCGCAATGTAACTTCCTCCGATCTTAACATCATCCACCCCCTAGTCTCCGGTGGTCAAGAAATCCCTCAAGGCGATCTCCCTGAAACAAAAGGCCAGATCTCACACCTCCTTGTTACCCGTAGGAGGCTCAGTCCCTTTGTTCCCCTGAGACGTGAAGCAAACAATAAGCATACTGCAATATATCTGTGGAGCATATGAAACCAACATATGTGCCCCACATGACCCCCCCCCCCAAATGTCTAAGATGGAACAATCATAACTAGAGGTGCATGTCATAATAAAATCACCACATATCAGTCCACATGTCGCTTAGGCCTTAGTCTTCTGCCGTATTTGCTGTAAGCCGGCTTTACTGCCTCCGCAGTGTCCTCCTGCTGTGGAGCTGCTGCCTGTGGGTGAGAACTGTTAGTCAATCCCTGCGGGTGTTCTGGAGAATGCTCTCTAGGGGGTCCGCCGTGCCGGGGAGCCCTCGCCAACTGCACACTCTCGTCAGCTAGCACAAAAGCGGGTTTGAGCCTGTTTATGCCAATCCTCTCTTTCCTGCCCCCCAAATCCAGCAAAAAATGCTTATCCCCTGTTTCCAGCACTCTGTATGGTCCGTCATAAGGTGGGCGCAAGGGCGGGTGGTGTGCATCATGTCTGACAAAAACAAACTCTGCATTTCTTAAAGTCTTAGGCACAAAAACACACAGAAAACTGTGGTGCGTGGGGCCCGGTAGTGTGTTCGGGCCCATGCTACTCTGTAACCGCTGAGCTGGGGAGCACTCCGGCGCCGGATTATCTGGGAGAAAATCCCCAGGCAGCTGAAGTGGCTGTGCGAAAACTAGCTCGGCTGGGGAGGCTTCTAAATCCTCTTTAGGTGCAGAACGCAACCCCAATAAAACCCATGGTAGTTTGTCCACCCAATTTGTATCCGTAAGTGACGCTCTGAGAGCCGCCTTCAATGACCTGTGGAAACGTTCGCATAGCCTGTTAGCCTGCGGGTTGTATGCGGTCGTGCGATGGATCGTTGCCCCTAGGCTGCGGGCCATCGCTGACCAAAGCTCGGAAACAAATTGAGGTCCTCTGTCGGACGTAATGTCTGACGGGACTCCAAAACGCGCTACCCATGCTGTTAAAAACGCGCGCGCCACCTCCTCGGCTGTGGTTGACGACAGCGGAACTACTTCCGGCCAGCGCGTGGTGCGGTCAACCATGGTCAGAAGATGTGTGCACCCTTGTAGAGGGCGTGAGGGGACCTACAAGGTCCACGTGGACATGATCAAACCTTTTAGCTGGAATATGAAACGGCTCCAAGGGAGCCCTCGTGTGTCTGTGAACTTTGGCGCGCTGGCAAGCCATGCAGGCTGTTGCCCACTCTCTAACTTGTTTACGCAGGCTCGGCCATACAAATTTCTCTCCTACCATTTTGACCGACACGCACACTCCCGGGTGCGCCAGAGAATGGATCGAGTCAAAAACGCGGTGGCGCCACGCGGCTGGCACCACCGGATGCGGTCGTCCAGTGGAGACATGGCAGATTAGGGGGGGCATACCGTCTTGCAGCACCCTGTCCTCCAGCCTTAACCCTGTTGGTCCAGACTGGAGCGCGTGCACATCCGCGTCGCTACCCTGCTCCGCGGCCATGGCTGCATAATCTATACCTACGCGGACCGGGGTCGCGCGCACTTCCGCGTCGCTACCCTGGTCCGCGGTCGTGGCTGCAGAGTCTGCCCCCACGGGGCCTGGAGCAGCCACAGCACGTGAGAGGCAGTCTGCCACTACGTTATATTTACCCGCCACGTGCTGGATATCGGTGGTAAACTCCGATATCGCGGCCAGCTGTCTCTGCTGCCGGCCCGACCAAGGTTCTGAAATCTTGGCCATCACGAAAGTCAGCAGTTTGTGGTCCACGAACGCGGTGAAACGGCGTCCTTCCAGCCAGAACTGGAAGTGGCGGATGGCCAAGTGTAGAGCTAACAACTCCCTGTCGAACGCGTTGTATTTTCGCTTGCTATCGCACAAGGTCTTGCTGAAAAGCGCGAGCGGTTGCCAGGCTCCAGCCACATACTGTTCAACGACCGCTCCTATGGCCACTTCTGACGCGTCAGTAGTGAGCGCCGTGCGGGACGTTGGGACTGGGTGTGCCAACAACGCAGCGTTTGCCAGGGCTGATTTGACTTGAGAGAATGTGCGCTCCCGCTCAGGAGACCATTCGATTTTATTTGTGGGTTTTTGCTTTTTTAGTGCAGCATACAATGATTGCATGAGCTGCGCTGCGCGGGGTAGGAAACGGTTATAAAAATTCACCATTCCCAAAAACTCCTGTAACGCTTTGACCGTTTGTGGTTGGGGAAAATTTGTTATTGCGCGCACTTTATCGGGCAGAGGGACCGCTCCTTCTGGCGAGACGCGATGCCCCAAAAAAATCAGTCTGCGCCACCCCGAACTGACACTTCGCTGGATTGATTATTAACCCGTGCTCTGCCAACCTCCGGAAAACTGCTGTGAGGTGGCTTTCGTGTTCGTCTTCGGACGCGCTGGCTACCAATATGTCATCCAGGTAGACGAACACGAAAGGGAGATCGTGCAGGACCGCGTCCATCATGCGTTGGAACGTCTGTGCCGCGCCCTTAAGTCCAAACGGCATGCGCAAAAACTCAAAAAGCCCGAAAGGAGTTATTACCGCTGTTTTGGGTATGTCCTCAGCGCGCACTGGAACCTGGTGGTAACCGCGTACCAAGTCTATTTTAGAAAAAATGCGCGCCCCCGCCAAATGAACCGAAAAATCTTGGATGTGCGGGATCGGGTAACGGTCGTGCGCTGAAGCGTTATTCAGCCTGCGGAAATTACCACAAGGTCGCCACGAGCCATCAGCTTTTGGGACCATGTGAAGCGGTGAAGCCCAAGGGCTCTTCGAACGCCTGATGATGCCCAGTCTTTCCAGGTTGGCGAACTCCTCGCGCGCTATGGTCAGTTTAGCTGAGTCCAAGTGCCGAGCTTTTACAAAGATGGGTGGGCCGGTGGTAGTAACAAAATGTTCCACCCCATGTTTAGCCACTGTCACCGAAAACATTGGGACGGTGAGTGCTGGGAACTGAGTGAGGAGTGTGTGGAACTTACCACCTGCAGCTGTGACGTTGGCTTGTGTAGTTGGCGGGGCCACTCGAGCTGTACAGGGAATAGAATGAAAAGAGAGTGCATTAACCAAGAGTCTGTTAGCAAGATCAACCAACAAACCATGTGAGCACAAAAAATCAGCCCCTAACATGTTGAAATTGACTGCCGCTATGACAAAAGTCCACTCGAATGAACAGCCGTGCAAAGACAGAAGCAGAGTCCTCTCACCGAAGGTCTTAATCGCTGAGCCGTTCGCCGCTGACACCCGGGGACCACTGGAAGGCGCCAGCCGGTCCGCGTAGGAAGGCGTGATGAAGCTCAGCTGGGAGCCTGTGTCCACGAGGAAATGCCTCCCCAAGCGTGCATCCTTCAGGTAGAGCAGCTTGTTCTCCTCCCCGAGGGCCGCAGCTGCTACTGACCCCCGGTCTTGGCGTTTCCCGAGCGCTTGAAGTGGCATGGCGGAATGCACTTGCGCGCCCTCTCTGCAAAGCGGCGATGATAGAAGAAAAGGATGTCGTCCGCTCCGTGTCGCCTGGTCCTTGCTGCTGCCACCGTCGGTGAGTCTGGTGCTGCAGCCTCTGGCCCCATGCCGTCTCCGGACGTTGCACCTAGCTCTGCTGCTGCGGCCAGAGCCGCGCTCCGTTTGTGGGTGTCGACAAGTCATTGCGCCAACAGAGGTGAACCGGCCAGGGTCACTCTCACCGCTGACGGTAGGGTCCTGAAGAAGAGGTGGGTGAAGATAAAGCTGTCATCGTCGGAGTCTCTCAACCTCAACATCTTCCCCATCAGGTCTGCGGGTCTGTCGTTCTCAAACTCCGTCAACGCCAGGAGCCCCTCTGCTCACTGTTGCACCAAGTGGGTGAAGTGGCTGATAAGTGAAGCCTTCAATGTGCTGTACTTGTCACTGTCCGGTGGGTGGTTGACCAGGCTCTCCACCCTCTGGACTGTGTGGTTGTCCAGCTTCGCAACCACATGGTAGAACTTTGTGTCGTCTCTCAAGATCCTCCTGAGGTTGAACTGCGCCTCGACCGCGTTAAACAAGGAGCGCGGACTGTTCTGCCAATTGTCTGTTAACCTTTGATTTTACTATTTCAGACTATTTGGCTCCTAAAGAAAAAATATTATTACAGTAGATGCCTCTCAGATGATGCTGTTACCAAATTTATGCAGATTGTTTCCTTTATGCCATGTGTCAACACAACGGAAATAAGCTATAGACAGCTTGCTCCTTCTGTAATTGATAACATGGTGGATAGTGTTTCAGCTTCTCTGTATCAGACTCTAGACTTGGTGGCCCCCTTAAAAAACAAAAAGTCTAATCAGAGATTTCTAACTCCTTGGTTCAACACAGAAACTCGTAGCTTAAAACAGAAGACTCGTCAATTAGAAAGAAAATGGCGCTCCACTAATTTAGATGAAATCTATTTAGCTTGGAGAAATCATCTTTTAATTTATAAAAAATCTCTTAGAAAAGCTAGAACAAGTTATTTCTCTGTATTAATAGAAGAGAACAAGAATAATCCCAGGTTTCTTTTCAGTACTGTAGCCAGGTTGACAAAGAGTCAGGACTCTGTCAATCCTAGCATTCCCTTAGAGCTTACTAGTAAGGACTTTATGAACTTTTTCAATAATAAAATTTCATCCATCAGAGATAAAATCAATCAGATTCTTCCCACAGTTAACTTAAATACTGTAACTACTACAACTCCTTCTATTGATGTCTGTCTTGATGAGTTTACTCCAATCGACCTTTGTGAGTTAGACAAAATAGTTTCCTCATCCAAACCTTCAACTTGTCTTTTAGACCCTATTCCTACCAGGTTATTTAAAGAAGTCTTCCCACTTATTGGTAGCCTTATTCTTCATATAATCAATTCTTCATTAACTTTAGGCCATGTACCGCAGGCTTTTAAAAGGGCTGTAATTAAACCCTTACTCAAAAAGCCAACGCTAGATCCAGGAGCTTTAGCTAACTATAGACCAATCTCTAATCTCCCTTTCATTTCAAAAATCTTAGAAAGAGTTGTTGCTGCGCAATTATTTGACCACCTGCAGGGAAATGGTTTACTTGAAGAGTTTCAATCTGGGTTTAGAATCCATCATAGCACTGAAACAGCCTTAGCGAAGGTCACTAACGACCTCCTCATTGCATCTGATAATGGACTGGTTTCTGTACTTGTCGTTTTAGACCTTAGTGCAGCTTTTGATACTATCGATCATAATATTCTACTTGATAGATTAGAACACTATGTTGGACTTAATGGAACTTCGTTGCAGTGGTTTAGATCTTATTTATCTGATAGGTTCCAGTTTGTTCATGTAAATAATGAGTTTTCTTTCAACTCAAAGCTCAGTCATGGAGTTCCACAAGGATCTGTGCTAGGCCCTACTCTTTTTAGTTTATATATGCTTCCGTTAGGCAACATTATTAGAAAGCACTGTATACATTTTCATTGTTATGCTGATGACACACAATTATACCTGTCAATGAAGCCAGATGATAGTAATCAATTAGCCAAGTTAGAATCCTGTCTTAAGGAAATCAAAGCTTGGATGACTTGTAATTTCCTGCTATTAAATTCAGATAAGACTGAAGTCATTCTTGTTGGTCCAAAAAACCTTAGAAATTCCTTTCCAAATCAAACTTTCAGTTTGGATGCGGTTACTCTTTCTCTTAATAGCTCTGTGAGGAACCTTGGAGTTATTTTTGATCAGGATTTGTCCTTCAATTCACATATTAAATTTGTTTCTAAGACTGCCTTCTATCATTTGCGTAATATTGCCAAGATTAGGAGCATCTTGTCTCAGAGTGATGCTGAGAAACTGATCCACGCTTTTGTTAGCTCGAGATTAGATTATTGTAATTCTTTATTATCAGGCTGTCCTAAAACATCTTTAAAAAGTCTTCAGCTGATCCAAAATGCTGCAGCAAGAGTTTTAACAGGTACTAGAAAGAGAGATCATATCTCTCCGGTTCTGGCCTCCCTTCATTGGCTTCCCATAGAGTTTAGAATTAAGTTTAAAATCCTTCTTCTTACTTACAAAGCTCTAAACAATCAGGCTCCTTTTTATTTAAAAGATCTGATACTACCGTATTATCCTAACAGAGCACTACGCTCCCAAAATGCAGGATTACTTGTAATACCTAGAATCTCCAAAAGTACAATGGGAGGCAGAGCCTTCAGTTATCAAGCTCCTCTCCTGTGGAATCAGCTGCCAATCTGGATTCGGGAGTCAGACTCGATCTCTGTTTTTAAGAATAGGGCTAAAACCTACCTTTTTGATATAGCCTACAATTAGGGAGGGATCATGTGTTTCTGAACCCTCCCTTAGTTATGCTGCTAATAGGTTTAGTCAGCCGGGGGACCTCCAGTAATGCATTGGGCCTCACTCCTTTTCTCACTCTCAATGAAATATTTTTTTTTGCTGGTCATTAACATGTTTGTTCTCTCCCATAGATTGAGTCCCCATCGTGCTGTTTGCTCTCTACATGTCTGTTCTTTTCTTCTTCTCTATCCCCTCACCCCCCAGCCAGTCGCAGCAGATGACTGCCCCTCCCTGAGCCTGGTTCTGCTAGACGTTTCTTCCTGTTAAAAGGGAGTTTTTCCTCTCCACCGTCGCCAAGTGCTTGCTCACAGGGGATTGCCTGATTGCTGGGGTCTTTCTGCAACTGTGGGGGTTCCCCCTACAGTTGATAGTGCTATGAGATGACTGTTGTTGTGAAATGGCGCTATATAAATAAAGTTGAATTGAATTGAATTGAATTGAAGTCTGGCAGCTGGAAAGTGGCGGCATTCGTCAGGCCGGCTTCTGACGAGTCCGGCTCGGGAGAATTACTTCTGCTCATTATACGTCGTAAGGTCACCAGTGTGGAGATGTGTGGAAAGGACGAGGCTGAGTTTATTCCTCAGGTTCAGCTTTATTCACAATCACATTCTCCAACATTCAAAAGCAGAAAAAGAGGAGGAATATTTCCACATCTGTCCTTCTTATACCCAGGACATCAAACATACAGTCACATGGTACTTAATCAAACATACAGTCACATGGTACTTAATCCCAGTCACAATGTAACTTCCCCCGATCTTAACATCATCCACCCCCTAGTCTCCGGTGGTCAAGAAATCCCTCAAGGCGATCTCCCTGAAACAAAAGGCCAGATCTCACACCTCCTTGTTACCCGTAGGAGGCTCAGTCCCTTTGTTCCCCTGAGACGTGAAGCAAACAATAAGCATACTGCAATATATCTGTGGAACATATGAAACCAACATATGTGCCCCACAATATATCATTATTATGGCGGTGCCCTGGGCTTGAGAGGGGTGAAGCCCCGCCTCTGGGAGGGGGCGTCACCTGGGGTATATAAGCCAACTGCGGGAGGCATCTTGTTTCTTTTCGCTGTGGCTCCTGTGCTCACAGTAGAGTCTCCTGTGTTCCTTTGCTCTCATTCAATAAAACTATAAAGCGTCACCTTGCCTCTTCATTAATTTGAGACACAACATTTGGCGATGAGGATATATGGAGATGGGAAGCAGGGTAGCAGGGCTGCTACCGTGCTTCGTCCATTTTTGGAGGCTCTGGGTGAGCCATTGGTCCCTTGGGCCAGATGGTATGCAGCCTTCGAGAACTGCCTGAGGGCGTTAGACCTCGGCAGCCTTGACAAATTGCATGCAAGGGATATTCTGGTCCATAACCTGGGTATGGAAGTCCAGAGGATCCTGAGCACGCTTGGAGGAGGTGACTCATTCGGCGATGTAGCGAGGCTCTTGGTGGGCTACTTCCGCGCCCCTGAAAACATCATGATGTGGTGCATACAGTTCAGGCAGCGGCACCAGCAACTCGGAGAGTGGGTTCAACAGTTTGTGGTGGACTTTCGGCGGCTGGTGGGTGAGTGC
Source organism: Pholidichthys leucotaenia (assembly GCA_020510985.1). Classification (NCBI taxonomy): domain Eukaryota; kingdom Metazoa; phylum Chordata; class Actinopteri; order Cichliformes; family Pholidichthyidae; genus Pholidichthys; species Pholidichthys leucotaenia. Next base: position 469,379,124 of record CM035837.1, on the reverse strand, counting down.
AGGTTTGGGACTTTGGAGGAGGAGATGGTCCGCGACCAGTTAGCGGAACATGTGGCCTATTCCTCGGCGAGGGTCTGCCTGCTAACCCACGCTGCTGAGCTAAAACTGCTAGCAGCCATGGAGCTAGCACAACAACACGAGGTAGCAGAAAGGCTAACAAAGAATCTCGGTGATATGGAGGCCCCACACAGGAACGATAAGCAGTGGAAAGCACTGGCCTTGTATCCGGACGATGGCAGCGAAGATGAATACGTGGCCATTGTAAAAATTAGGTCCACCCCGGGGACATCGAGATGCTACGGCTGCAGATCCAGTAGGCACCGCTATGGAGCGACGGAGTGTGCAGCGATGGGCAAGCATTGTGGACGGTGTGGTTTGTTCCATCACTTCTCCAGGGTTTGCCGAAATTTTGAGAAGGAGGACCGACGAGCTGGAAAAGGTACGCTGACTAAGAAGACATCTACATCGGTCCACACAGTCTCGCTAACCATGGAGGGTCGTGTCATGTGCAAGATACTGTTGGACGGGACGCTAATGCCGATGATTGTGGACACGGGGTCGGCAGCCTCCATTCTGAATTTGGCAACGGTAAAGAAGTTCTTCCCCCATTACACCGTGAGTAAAACAGATATAGCCTGTTACGGATATGGTGACAACCCGTTGGACATCGTGGGCTTGGTGTGGCTGTCGGTGAGGTACAGAAAAGCCTCTATGTGCGCAGTCCAGTTCCTGGTGTCCTGGAGTGGTAACAACTTGATGGGCTGTGATTTGTTTTATGGGCTCGGCTTCACCATCACCTGCGGAGAAGTGGAGGAGTGGTCGGGTGATGGACTGTGGGACAGGCCATTTTATTCAGGTAGTGGCGAAGAAGTGTGGGACTTAAGGTGGCCCATTGCGAGTGAAGAGGGATGCCGCCAGCACCAGAGTACGCCAACACGATAGATACTCCATGACAGTGTTTGCGGTTCTGTGGATGCAGGACCCGAATGGCATGGTTCCAGAGAGCGAGTGCAGCGGGGCTCCAGTGGCCGGCCGAGTACCACTGTTGAGCCAGACGTTGCCAGTGCCGCTCCCACGCAGCAGTTACAAGTGATCGGGTTGAGACCAGATAGCACGAACCCTAGACGTGCCCAAAATGAAAACAGGGGAAAAGGCTCGAGCAAGCTTAGTGTGACGCTGAAGAGCCATATGGTTTCCGGTTCGCAAAGCAGAAGACGGAGAAAGCCAGAGTGCTTCCCTGCGCGAGGGCGATGGTGGTTATTTCTGTGACCATTGTGGGTTTTTCTTTCATTAACAGAGGGGTACCAACAATTTTGTCCATGGCTGTAAATCTGCAACTTTTTCTTAATTTATTTCCTCATAAATTTGTGACTTTTTCCTGTAAATTTGTAAATTTAAATTTTCTGTGTAAATTTTTTTTCTTGTTGATTTTCAATCATTTTCTCAAAAATTTGTGATTTTTTTGGCTGATAAATTTGCAGCGTTATTCATCATAAATTTGCAGTCTTTTTCTATAGGCCCTTTAGAATAGAGGGTTAGTACTAGTGAAAGCGCTTTGAGTGGTCTTTGTGACTAGAAAAGTGCTATATAAGTGTAGGGTAGTTAGTTAGTTGTAAGTTTGTATTCTTTTCCTGTAAATTTTCAAGTTTTTCTTGTACATTTGAAGCCCTTTCCCTCATAAATTTACATTTTTTTGTAAATTTACAAATTTTTCCTGTAAATGTTAAACTTTTTTCTCATGAGTTTTGTGACCTTTTTCCCCTCATAAAATTACATTTTTTTCTTGAAAATTTGCATTTTTTGTAATTTTTTTTCTTGTTGATTTTCAAGTTTTTTCCCCTCATACAATTGATTTTTTTTTTGGCTCATAAATTTGTAGCTTTTTTCTTGTAAATTTACATTTTTCCTGAAAATTTTCAACTTTTTCTCATGGAGTTGCAAATTTTTTCTAAAAAACAAATTGTGATCTTTTCCTCATAAATTTGTAATTTTTTTCCAGACAGATAAGTTTCAATAAGCCAGTCTCGGCCAACAGATGTGACTGCAGATGTAAATAACTGAAGCTGAAACAGTGAGCCAGCAGTTGAAACAGCCACAACAGTCACTTCCACCCACAGCCTGTGGTCTCTCTGGGAAATGTGTGGTAAACCGGGCAGAAAATGACCTGAACAAGCAGAGCAAATTAACCCTGAAACCCCAGAGCTGCCCCCGCCACCACCACACTGTTTATTGTGGAACTGTGAAAGTGGAGCGAAGGAGGAGGAGGGCTTACACCGGGAATGAAAAAAAGATCAATTTCTGAGCATTTTTATGAAAAAAAAGTCACAAATTTATGAGGAAAAAGTCACAAATTTACAAGAAAAAAGTTGCTAATTTTTGAGAAACAATTTCAAATTTATGAGAAATAGTTTATTATAAATGGCCCTTCAGGGGCAGAATGGACACCCAAACGTCGGACTGTGAGTTTGCAATATCCATCCATCTTCTTCTGCTTAATCCTTTTCGGGTCACGGGGGGCTTGAGCCTATCCCAGCATCTTTGGGCGAGAGGCAGGGTACACCCTGAACAGATCGCCAGTCCATCACAGGCCCAACACAGAGAGACAGACAACCATTCACTCTCACAGTCATACCTAAGGACAATTTAGAATCTCCAGTTTGATGCCAATTAACCTAACGTGCATGTTTGTGGCATGTGGGAGGAAACCGGAGAAATCCCGGAGTAAACCCACGCAGACACGGGGAGAACATGCAAACTCCACACAGATCACTGTTGGTCGGGGGCTGGGATTGAACCCAGGATCCTCTGGCCAAGGGTGAGTTGCTGTGCTGCCGCAGTGCTAACCACTTGCAATAGTTTAATAAAAACACAAAATCCAAATGAGAACAAACATTTACAAGGCTTGAGACAGGCAGGTTGAATAGCACACTGGCTAAGACGTGGAACACAAGTCGGATTCGCAAAATAGTAGAAACGTGGGACACACGCCAGGTAACAATGATGAAGGATGTCGCCCCGAGCTGCTGGGCAGCATCCCTCAAATAGGACAAAGAGAGATTGGACAAAATGATAGAAAGGTGTGGGAGAGAGGAGAGAGGATAATCAGTCCAAAATAATGACAGCTGTGATTGACCGTGGAACTAGCTTAGTGCCAACGGAAGTAAACAAAGAACCTTGTCAAAGTAAAAGCACAGGAGGAACAAAAAGCTAACTGACTATGAATATGAAATGATTACAAAATGAGGTTCAAACCTAATAATACACAAAACAGAAATCATAACCCACCAAGGCAAGGACAGGAAGGAATTCAACCAAGAGATGCTAATGGTGCTGGGAACGACGTTAATATTAAAAATCAATATCTAAACAGGAAACTAAAGGCGGAGGCGTGAGTAGGCTAAAGTCCAAACACAGAAAGATATCATTTAAAATACAAGATGATCCATCAAAAATAATAATAATAATAAACAGGACTATAATGACCAAACTAAGATTATGATAACAGGACAACTAAAAACAAGCAGAAACAAAGATAACATAATACAGACAAACGTACTCAAAAACAATAATAAAACTGAAGTGGGAAAAATACAGAAAATAACTAGGATGAACTGAAAGCATGAGCACAGTTCTCCAACTGTGCTCAGCATCATGACACAGTCACAATTTTTTTAAAAAGAAGTTGCAAATCTAAGAGAAAAAAGTTTCAAATTTTAAGGAAAAAAATGATGATTTATGAGGAAAAAAAAGTTGCAAATTTACAGGAAAAAGTTGCAAATCTACAAGAAAAACTTGAAAATTTTCAGGAAAAAAATGCAAATTTACAAGAAAAAAACCCTGCAAGTTGATAACAAAAAGGTGCAATATTTTTAAGAAAATGTTGCAAATTTGCAAGAAAAACTAGTAAATTTACAAGAAAAAAAATACAAATTTAGAAGAAAAAACTGCAAATTTATGACAAAAAAGTGTCAAAAAACTCACCCCTCAGGGTAGGACGAAGACCCAAACGCTGGACTGTGAGTTGCAAAGATTTTTAACGGAGAGGTACCAACAATTATGTCCACGTCTGTAAGTGTAATCATAAGTAGTGCTGAACCGATGTGTAATGTGTTGTCACATCACTTATGAGTCCTTTGCTCAGGGTCCTGCGCTTAATTATGACATTTGATGCCGGAAGGTAAAAGGGACGTTGAAACATGGGTGGTGTGATTTGCGCTACAGTCAAGTTAATGTCTAACAGTGTTTGTTTATTGAAGTTTTCTAAATGTATAAAAAAAAAGATGTTAAGTAATGGGAAACTGTGACCACTGTTGTTGTGTGTGAATGTTGTTTAATTGTGTGGATGTTCTGAGTGCTATATGTGTGTGGAAGGTGCAGTAACACCTGTGTGCGAAAGTTGGTGAGGGGTGTGTGTGAGTTTAGTGACTGTAATGTCTGGAAATAATGGGACTCGGAGTCTTGTCCATGCAGCAACCAAGTGACTCTTTATTAAGCCGAACACTCAACTATTTACAGAGTGGGCCGTGCCCGCCGACGACACCCTGTGGATGGGCACGGCATCCCAGACACACATATTCTCATACATGACATTCTCACCCCCTTTAGAAAAATGCAAAACCACACACACCATTGTAACCTCCCAAATTTAGAAACCCGAATCACACACAAAGAACAAGGAGAATAGTATTGTCATATCCCGAGCGCTTTGTCCGCGCTCGGGTTATTCCTCATCCCTGTCAGGTTTTGACAGCTGGTGTCGTCACACGGGTTTCCCGGGCTCTGATTGGCCAGACGCTCGGGAGCTCTCAGCTGTCAGAACCTGGGCAGCTGTGCCGCGTTTCCAATCATAAGCAGCTGGCTTTAAATGTCAGTGCGAGTGAACTGGACGGCGCGGCTGTCTTGTCAGAAGTCCTATGACTTTCCTCTGTCTCCTTACCACATGCTCCCTGGGTTCCTCGACGTATCCCGCTGCATGTAAGTGATTTATTTGGAACTGTCTTCTCCCTCGCTGACGTTCCTTCCTAATTACAGCAGACGAGAGCTCCTCGTCACTGCCATAACTCTCTATTGTGAATTTATGTTGTGTTGTGTAACGAAGCCTGCGTGGCAAAGTTATGTTGTACACCTAAGTCCTGTGCTTTATAAATAAAAGAACTGAACTGCAATTTACTGAACTGAGGCGTCTTATGCTGGCTCGTGAGGGCCAGCCGTGACAGTAGACAGCCGCCAGAAGGAGACGCCGTTCTCAGTAAGTTGCGTTCTGGGAACTTTGTCCTTCCTGTCCAGGTACGCGGCGTTGGAAATATGCCATCTCAGCGGAGTCGTTCTCGGGGTTCCCACGTCCTGCTGACCAAGGCGCTGGAGGAGGTAGATGAAATCCTCATTATCGCCTCCGACCTCGATGGGCATCCAGACACCTCCCTCGCCCCTCCTCTCCTCGGTTATCAGCCCGATGAACAGTGGTATTTAGACCGGGCTGAGGAGGTGCTTGACCGTCTGCCTTCCCGCTACAACGGTCACCCCGAGGTCGACGCGAGGAGACTCGACATCGCTGCCCAACGCCAGACAATTCTGATGTACGAAGAGGAGGAGGCTGCAAGGTGGAGTGATCTCTGGCTCCAGCTGCCTGAGGCGCTGGAGGAGGTGGATGACTTCATCAGCGCTTCCACCAGCCTTGACGACTCATCCGAAGCGCACTACTACCTGGACTGCGCTGAGAGAACGCTCGACCGGTTGTCTTCCCGCTACACCGACCACTTGGACGTCCAAGCGAGGAGACAAGAGATCGCCGTCCACCGCGAGGCGCTCCAGGAGATCGAGGAGGAACGAGGACAAAGGCGGAGTGACCGGAGCTCCCGCTGCCCGCTCTGGAATCCGGATCCTTCCCTCGATCCAGTCCTGGAGTTCGCACCATCCGGGGCCCGTCGTAGACGTCGACACCGTGGCCAGAGACGTTCTCAGCGTGACTCCCCTCCGGAATCCGCTCCGGTTCACTGGGCTGACCCCATTCATCCCACTGCTGTCTCTTCGGCGTCTCACCTGGAGGAGACCCCAGCAGCCTTTCCCCCCGGGCCTGCTTCCCCCGCTGAGCTGTCAGCGCGTCACGCCCGGCCCGACTTGGCTGTTGCCCCCTCCGCTTCGACGCCTTCTCCAGCGGCTGGGAGTTTGAGAAGTTTTGCTCCAGTGGACAGCGCGGCTACACCATCCCGAGTGGCCCCCTCTCCTCCAAGAGAGTCTCCGGCCACCACCCGGTGGGAGGAGGATGGAATGACGTTCCCAACGGCAGGTTCCACCGCTCCTCCGGGAGCCAGGCAAGTTCAAGTTCACTTTTTTCCATCTAATAGTGATTTGTTCTGTCTGACTCCTGGGGGTGAGGCTCGGGGTTTGCAGCCCCCCGAGCCTCAACTCCCTGCTGATATGTTAATTAAACCCGCTGCCTCTGTGTCTCCCCCTGCTGAGCACGCTTCGACCTCAGAGGAGCGTCACCAGATGAGGAGTAAGCCTGCGGCCCTCGGGCAGAAGACCCCAGCCCCGCAGCCATTTTCTGGGCAGAGGAGGTCGGACGATTGGTTGGAGCCTGTGCCGACGACGGAGCGTCCCCGGGACTCCGCAGATGAACAGTCCGGTCCAGCGGGCCGAGAGCCCCCTCACCTCCATGCCACATGAACAACTAGCGTGGACGATGACGTCGGGGGGTCCTCAAGCTGCAAGAGCCCCTCTTCCAGGGGCGGATGACGTCGCGACGGAGTGGGAACCGGACGACGACCTCCTCCCGTTTGAACCCGGAGCATCGAAGTCCTGGATGGCGGCAGAACCCGAGATCAGGCAAGTGCTCTATTTTCTATCCCTCCTCTTCTTTTTGGAGCATTATTGCCTGTCTCTCGGGGGGGCGAGCCGGGTGCAGCCGTCTGCTGCGCTCGAGCCTGTCTCGCCGGGCCCTGCCGCTGCCGGTGATCCTGATCCCGGTTCCTTTTGTCCCTCTGAGCCTCTCCCCAGGGTCACTGGAGGCGAACCTGCTCTTGGTGCCACCTTGGAGGGTCCGGCTCTCGGCATGGGGTCCACCAGGAGTGCTCCGCCGGTTCAAGCGGAGCTTGACGTCATGGAGGTTCCGGCCCAATCGGGGTCCGACGCGGGTGCTGCTCTCGCCCGATCGGAGCTTGACGTCATGGAGGTTCCGGCCCAATCGGGGTCCGACGCGGGTGCTGCTCTCGCCCGATCGGAGCTTGACGTCATGGAGGTTCCGGCCCAATCGGGGTCCGACGCGGGTGCTGCTCTCGCTCGATCGGAGCTTGACGTCATGGGGGTTCCGGCCCAATCGGGGTCCAACGCGGGTGCCGCTCTCGCTCAATTGGAGCTCGGCACCATGGTCGTTTTGACCCAGGTGGGTTCTGGAGACTGTGTAGCTGACCCGCCGCTGAGCGCTTTCCAGGCCATGCCCCGTCCTCGCCGTGGCCCCTTCTTCCCCGCCTTTGAGACTGCGGGGGTAAATTCCGGCTGGCCCGGTTCGCCGACCTTCCCCCAGCCATTCTGTTGGCAGGCCGATACTGCCCGACCACCCGGTGACCGGCTCTTTCCTTTTGGCGTCCGGGTCCGGCCTCCTGACAAGCTGGATGGTTCTTTTGGCGCCCTGGTCCGCCCACCGGAGACATGGTTTCCCTCGGCCCGGGGTTTGGCTGGGCCGTTAGGGCACGTTCCGCTGCTTTTGCTGGCGGCCTGGATGCTGGGTGCTGGGAGGCCTCCTGAGCGGAGTTGTTTTACTCTATTCCCCAATGGGTTTTTTTTTCCTCTCCTTCTCTTGCCCCACCACTGACTTGTGACTGAAATACCCCACTGGGGATTGGACTTCATGTTTAAGGTGACTGTTTTCCGTGGATGGACATATGTTCTCTTGCCATGGCTATCATGAGTATTGTATGTTTCTTTAGGGTGTGGTTGTTTATTTCCTATGTTACTCCCTTACTCGGGTCTAGTTCCTTTTTTTTTGGCACCTGTGTTGTCTTTTGGTTTTGACGGTTTTCTGTACACATTAACTTGGAGAAGAAGGTATTATTTGTCCTTTTATTTCCTTGATCCTGCCTTGTGGTATTGACTAGTGTTCCTTGTACCCTCATCTTGGCTTTCTTTTTGTGGTTATGTGTGAGTGATGTCCATCTAGCGTTAACTTTTCTTTTGATTCATCTTTGTCCCCGTTTATGTACGGTTTCTGCCTTTTTTTTCTCTCTCCCTCCCTTCCCCGATGTTTTTGTCCCCTTGTTGTGAGTTGGCCCTGCTCTCCCTCCACCTGCTTCCCCCTCCACCTTCCCTGGGGTGGGGTGGGGGGGGGTCTGGATGTTGCGCGCGACCAGGAGTTCGCGTAGAGGGAGGGGCCCTGTCATATCCCGAGCGCTTTGTCCGCGCTCGGGTTATTCCTCATCCCTGTCAGGTTTTGACAGCTGGTGTCGTCACACGGGTTTCCCGGGCTCTGATTGGCCAGACGCTCGGGAGCTCTCAGCTGTCAGAACCTGGGCAGCTGTGCCGCGTTTCCAATCATAAGCAGCTGGCTTTAAATGTCAGTGCGAGTGAACTGGACGGCGCGGCTGTCTTGTCAGAAGTCCTATGACTTTCCCCTGTCTCCTTACCACATGCTCCCTGGGTTCCTCGACGTATCCCGCTGCATGTAAGTGATTTATTTGGAACTGTCTTCTCCCTCGCTGACGTTCCTTCCTAATTACGGCAGACGAGAGCTCCTCGTCACTGCCATAACTCTCTATTGTGAATTTATGTTGTGTTGTGTAACGAAGCCTGCGTGGCAAAGTTATGTTGTACACCTAAGTCCTGTGCTTTATAAATAAAAGAACTGAACTGCAATTTACTGAACTGAGGCGTCTTATGCTGGCTCGTGAGGGCCAGCCGTGACAAGTATACTGTTTCCTCGGAGGCATCAGACAGCCCCACGGCATATGCGCCCCTGGCCTCTGTCCACCTCCAGGGTCGAAACACCCCTCCCTGGTGAAAATGTCTTTTCCTGTCATTTGGGGCTTCTTCCCCTTGGACCCGCAGTGCTGCTGGTCAGTACACCACCTCTCTGCGCCCGACAAGCCGTTCCCGAATGTCCCACACACCGCCGTCATGGCTCCACGTACTCCGGCCCACAATGGCCTCACCTCAGGAAGAACTGAAGCTCGCTCTTCGGCCTCGTCCGCTGCCTTGGGCACCTCTTTAAAACACCTAGCACCCTCCTCCAGGGTGCCTTGCTGCGCCGCCTCCGTATTCAGCTGCTGCTGCTCACCTCCGGGGCCCGCACCATCACCTTCACCAGGCTGCTTCACTGACCCAGGCTCCTCGCCACTACATCCAGCGCTCTCGGTCCCGGTGCTCCACTATGTCATCATCATGTCCGGCTGTAGCTCTTCCCCGAAGCCCTCGGCTTGCACGGTCCTGCTCTCCTGCTGTACAGCCTCCAACAGCGGGGCTGAATCCTGCTGCATCGCATCTGCGTCCTGCTGCACCACCTCTCCACCGTTCTCGCACACCGCACCGTCCGACCTCTCTGCGCCATGGTCCCGGGTCAAACTGGGCTCCATGGATGGCTCGCTGACTTCGGCGACCGGGGACTCTTCTACTCGCGGTCCCGGTCCCGCCTTGAGGCCCAGCTTGGTGCCCTTAACCTTGACTTGGCGCGTAACTAGCCTATCAGCTAGCCCATCCATTGGCATAGACTGATCCGCTAGCTTCCTTAAGCCAACTAGCTCCGCCATCCCTGGCACCAAAAGTTCCCTCACCCACAGTTCCATAGTCCTCGTCTGACCGTCAAAGTGCCTGACCAGCCTCTCGACAGCATCCTCATAGAGGTCCGCTCCACCCAGAGTACCAAGGTTCCTTCGGCCCTCCGCACCAAGATTGTGGGCCACGAGCGCCCGCCGTTGTCTCCCGTCTAGCCTGTGTGGGCCCAGCGCCCTAATATATTCCTCAAATGAGGCTCTCCACTCCAGCCAGAGGATTACCGGCACTCCCGTGCGCTCCAGAAATGGTGTCAACGGTCGAGGCAACCAGCACGCACCCATTAGTCTCCTCGTCACCAAATGTAATGTCTGAAAATAATAGGAGTCGGAGTCTTGTCCATGCAGCAACCAAGTGACTCTTTAATTAAGCCGAACACTCAACTATATACAGAGTGGGCCGTGCCCGACGACGTCACCCTGTGGATGGGCACGGCATCCCAGACACACATATTCTCATACATAACAGTGACTGCCCCATGTTGTGTGCTCTGTGTTGTAAATAAGGTGTCTCTGCCCAATTTGTGATGTGATTATGCGGGTTTGTGGAGTCGGGTACCGCCATTGATCATATTTGTAATTACCATTTGATTGTAATGTGTATAATTATTTATTTCGGGATTAATTTATTTTGGTGTGTGGCCCTTTTCTTTTCAGTGACTGTCTTTTACATAGCGGAGTGCTCCGCTGGGCCAGTGTGGTGTTTGCATGTGTAGGATTATAACTGTCTTTGTATAGAGTGTGAGTCGGGTGTAAATTGCAAATGTGGGTTAATCAGTGTGCTTGTGATTTTTTTCAACGGGGGAGGGGGACTGTAGGATCATATATTATATATATATATTCTTATTATGGCGGTGCCCTGGGCTTGAGAGGGGTGATGCCCCGCCTCTGGGAGGTGGCGTCACCTGGCGTATATAAGCCAAATGTGGGAGGCCTCTTGTCTCTTCGCTGTGGCTCCTGTGCTCTTCAGTAATTTGAGACAAAACAGTTACTATCTACCAGAAACTCTCCATTAACCCTGCAGGTCTCTAGTTTTCCTCCCTGTAACGACTCCTGCTCCACTGACCTCCCTGTGCTACAAATCATGGCCTGAATGAGTGAAGGAAACCAAGCGTGAAGCTCCATAAAAGCGTCACAGCACTCGGAGTCAAAGAAGACGACCCCCTCACCCCCGCTGGTCTGTGTGCTACAAACCCTCATGTGTTTGTTTACAAACCCACATTGACTGTGGCCCAAAAGAAGAACGAGTCTCAGGTTTGAGTGCATTTGTTCCACTTCAGCTATGTGGCCAAACAGGTCTAACCAGAAATAAATCAGCGCTCTGACATCAGCGGCTTTAGGGAGCGAAGCAGGAGCTTCTGTCTGCAAACCAAGCATAGAAAACATGGAGGAGAAAGGCCTGAGTGATGGAGGAGCTTCAGCTGTAGAGCCGTGATTTTACAGCCTTTAATCACCAGTAGACTGAAAAGTTTAAAACAGCAGCAGTGAAAAGTAATGATGCACGATGTGATGAATGGAAGACGGGCACGAGGACAACAAGAACAAAGAGCACAAAGCTCTTTAGGTGTGCTTCTCTGATCAATGATGAGTTCACTTTATTGCGGCTCTGACTGAGACAAAGGCAGCAGATTCCCTCTGAATTTTATTCAGGATGTGAACCTGGTTCTACTGGACTGTTCTAAAGGACTGTAGGGATATAAAGGGTTAACAGTGGTTGTCAGTCAGGGATTTTCCACAGAGTGGCTGCAGTTGTTTGGTGACTTTTACAGCAGCTGCTTTGAAATTCCCAGAATAAATCCATCCATGAATACAATGGTTAGTTTGCACTGTCCAGCTTTGTTGGACAGCAGGATTCCCTGATCACCACACGCTCAAAAGCTTCAGCAGCAATTTCGTCTGCAACTGACGTCCATTTGGGGAAACTTCCCCAGCAAACCAACCTTTTTTCTCAATAGTTTGCAGTTTTTTCTTGTAAATCTGCAGTTTTTCCTGCAAATTTTCAACTTTTTTACACATAGATTTGGAACTTTTTTCCTAAAAAAATTGGCCTTTTTCTCAAATTTATAATTTTTTCCTGTTAATTTTTAACTATTTCCTCTGTCAGCACTGAGAGAGTGCCTGCAGCACAGTTTAAATGCTCTGATCTCCATCCATCATAAAGACCTTCAGATGTGGGAATCTCCACAGCAGACAGCAGTTCTGCTCTTCATCTCCTACATCAGTTTGTCTCTATGTGTCATGTGCCGGCGAGCGCTCGCCCCCTCCTTCCTGTTCACCGGCTCCCTCATCAGACGCACCTGCTGATTCCTTCTGTGCTAGCGTTTATAAGGAAGCCATCTTCAGTGATTAAGCGCTGGCTCGTTTGGGTATACTGCTCAGCAGACGGCTCCTTTAAGTAAGCGGTTGTTTCTCGTATGACCTTGACTTACATTCTCCCCTCTTCCACCTCTTCCAGGTTTCTGCCAATGAAGCGATGCGTCTTCAGGGATTTGGTGCGCTCGCCAACCTGTTGCTCCACCTCAAGGCAACCTTCCTCCTCCGCCCGGTCAGACCCATTCATCATACCCGACTGGCAGTTCCGCCTGCTGGTTCATCTCCTTCGCTGGGTTCTGTGCCGGTCTCTTCTCATCTCTCACGTCAGTGGTACTATTTGTTTCCCCGCTTATTCTCCATTCCTCTCTAACCAGACTCGTCTATCCTCCACAGGGCTCCTGCTTATCTGGCGAGTGACTGGCTTTTTCCCTCAAGATTGCTGTTTTGAAAATTCTAATAAAAGGTCAAACGTTTTTGTTTTTTTTTGTGATCGCTTGGTGATTGCACGTTGCACTCAGGTTGCTCGCCCAGCCAATATGACAGAACGAGCCAGCCAGAGTCTCAACCTGGCAGGTGCATCATAACCAACTGATCACTCCGCTCTCCACCGCCTCGGCGTTACAGCGAGGCAGGTGGCTGAGCACACTCAGCTGCTTTAGGCTACTACGCAGCAGCTGAGTGTCCTTACTGATCAATTGGGCCATGCGGCTGTCCCGGCTATTCCACGTGCTCCTCCTCCTTCTACTATTATTTGCCGAACCCTTGCTATTTCCACACCTTCTCCAAACGTGAGGGAGGTAGGGAAATGCAAGGACTTATGTCAGATTCGGGATTTTTTGGGCAGGTGCAGGGGGAGTTTCCAGATGACATTTCTAAAACACATCAGTTTACTCTTCTGCTTCAGGGCCACCCTTAGTTGGGCACGGGCTGTTAACGACAGTCAGAGAGCTTCGCCACCCAGGTTTGACCAGTTTGTGTCTGAGTTTTCCCACACCTTCGACCGTACCGAGAGTGAAGGGAATATTATGAGCCGCCTGATGTTGCTCTGCCAGGGCAGCCAGTCTGTGGCTGACTTCTTGGTGGAGTTCCGGGTTGAGGCAGCAGATTCGGGGTGGAACGAAGTTGCACTAAACAGCGCGTTCCTCCACGTACTGAATCCTCAGCTCTGTGATGATCTGGCAGTTCATGCCGTTCCTGCCACCTTGGACGGCCTGATAGATAAGGCGTTCGGGCTAGATAATTGATACCGTGAACGCGCCCAGGAACGCGGTGCCTCCTCTCGCCTGCTCGTCACACGCTGTCTCCCGGTGCCTACTGCCGAGGTGAGTCCAAACTCTGCCCCTGAGCCTATGGAGCTCAGCTCTGCTCGTCTTCCGCGAGCAGAGGTTGAGTGGCGGCGGCGGATCGGGGCGTGTGCCTACTGTGGTTCTTTGAAGCACAAGTTAGACACATGCCGCCTACGGCCAAAATAATAGGCCCGTCAGTAGCCGCGGTGGGGTCTGGCGGGCGGGACTCAATTTGATCCCCCAGGTAATTTCTCCATTTCGGCTCTTATCCAGCTGCTGGGGGGTCGAGAGGAGAGTCTCTGCCCTAATCGATTCTGGGGCGGAGGGTAACTTTGTCTCCTTCAAGCTGGTGCACAAGATGGGGATTCCGACGGTTAAACTGCCGGCTCCCTGTTCCTTTCTGGCCAGACGGTGGCATCAATTACCCATTGCACAGTGCAGTTATCTGTCCTATTGTCCAGTGACCCCCGGGAGAAGCAGTCTTTTTACGCCTTTCCACGAGCTTCTCACGTGGTGGTTCTCGGTTACCCATGGCTCCAGAGGCAGAATCCAATTATTAATTGGGCACAAAATTCCATCACCTCCTGGAGCCCCAACTGTTTGGCTACGTGTCTAAATTTGGCCGAGTGTTCCTTGTCCCTTCCTGTCTCCTCGCCTCAGGTTTAGCCACTGGACCTCAGCCTCATACTCGAGGTCTATCATGACCTCGGGGAGGTCTTTAGCATGTCGCAAGCGTTAGCGCTTCCCCTGCATCGCTCGTATGACTGTGCCATCGACCTCCTTCCGGGTGCGAGGTTGCCGTTCAGCAAACTCTATAGTATTTCTGGGCGTGAGAGAGAGGTGATGGAAAGGTACATTAAAGACTCGTTGAACACCAGTCTCATTTGGCCTTCCTCGGCTCCCCTTGGGGCAGGGTTTTTCTTTGTGGGCAAAAAGGACGGGTCTCTGCATCCGTGGATTGACTATCGGGAGCTTAATGCCATCACTGTCAAAGACAAACACCCTTTGCCCCTGATGAACTCTGCTTTCGAGCTCCTGCAGCATTCACGTGTATTCTTCTAAGCTTGAACTACGTAACGCATACCATCTAGTTAGAATACGCGAGGTTGACGAGTGGAAAACAGCGTTGAAAACGCATCTGAGGCATTTTGAGTATTTAGTTATGCTGTTTAGATTAACTAATGCCCCCGCTGTTTTCCAGCGTTTAATCAATGACATCCTCCGCGATATGCTTGATTGGTGTTTGTTTTTGCCTATTTAGATGACATTCTGATTTTTTCTTGCACGCCAGAGGAGCATGAGACTCATGTTAGAGTCGTGTTACAGCAGCTCTTAGAGAACCAACTGTACGTCAAGGCTGAGAAGTGTGAATTTTCTACATCTTCCACTTCTTTCCTTGGCTTGATCATAGCGGAGGGAGAGCTGAGGGCTGACCCAGCCAAGGTGAAGGCTGTGCTAGATTGGCCAACCCCCCACTCCTGCAAGGAGCTGCAACGCTTCTTGGGGTTTGCAAATTTTTATCGCAGGTTTATTCGAAACTATAGTGGGATAGCACAGCCTGTAACACAGCTGACCTCAGTTAAGGTGCCATTTGTATGGACCGAGGCAGCTGAACGAGCCTTTAACAAATTAAAGGGCCTGTTCGCTGACAAAGATATCTTGGTTCAGGTCGATCGTCAGCTCCAATTCACCCTGGAAGTGGATGCTTCAGAGACGGGGGTGGGCACTCTTTTATCCCAGCGTACTCCCCCGGACTTTAAACTCCGCTCGTGTGTGTATTTCTCTCTGCAGCTCACCCCATCTGAGAGAAATTACGACGTTGGGGATTGCGAGCTGTTGGCCATTAAATTGGCGTTTGAGGAATGGAGACACCGGCTGGAGGGAGCTGCTCACCCGGTAGTCGTTTGGACCGACCACAAGAACTTAGAGTATCTATGGTCGGCCTGCCGGCTTAATCCTAGGCAGGCTCGCTGGGCCTTATTTTTCCAGCGCTTTAATTTGACTGTCACTTATATGCCCGGCTCTCGTAACAGCCTGATGGGACCACAAGGCCCAGTCCTCAGAGCCCGAACCAGCGGAAAATCCCCCCCCCCACCGCCAACCGCCTGTACGTTCCTGCTGCCCTCCGCAGTAAAGTCATCCAGTGGGGGCACACCGGACGTTTCGCCTGCCATCCGGGGGTACTATGGACTATTGACATCATCAGACGTGCGTTTTGGTGGCCCATGTTGTGGTGGTACGTGCAGGAGTATGGAAAGGCCTGTCAGATGTGTGTTCCTTGAACAAGTCTTCCTCCCCGGTCACAAGCAATGTCGGTGACTCTGCTGTCCGGCTGCAGCTTCCATGGGCGCTCCACGCGAACCCGACCTTTCACATCTCTAAGGTTAAGCCTCTCTCTTCCAGCCCGCTCTGCCCCCCCACCCGAAGCTGCCTCCTCCTCCCAGGGTCCCGGACGGACACGTCACACACATCGTAAATGGGATCCTGGATGTACGTAGTCGGGGCCGGGGCTTCCAGTCTTTGGTCAACTGGGAGGGCTATGCCCCGGAGCATCGGTCATGGGTCCCTTGGTCCATGTTCCATAACAAAGGGATGGTCCAGGACGACCATCGTGCTCACCCTGAAAAGACTGGGCGACCGCCAAAAGGCATTTCAAGAGTGGGAGGCACTGTTATGCGCTGGCGAGCGCTCGCCCTCTCCTTCCTGTTCACCGGCTCCCTCATCAGATGCGCCTGCTGATTCCTGCTGTTCCAGCGTTTATAAGGAAGCCATCTTCAGTTATTCAACGCTGGCTCGTTGGAGTATTCTGCTCAGCAGACAGCTCCTTTAAGTAAGCAGTTGTGTCTTGTATGACCTTGACTTGCATTTTCCTCTCTTCCACCTTTTCCAGGTTGCTGCCAATGAAGCGGTGCATCTTTGGGGATTTGGTGCACTCGCCAGCCTGTTGCTCCACCTCTAGGCAACCTTCCTCCTCCACCCGGTCAGACCCATTCATCATACCCGACTGGCAGTTCCACCTGCTGGTTCATCTCCTTCGCTGGGTTCTGTGCCGGTCTCTTCTCATCTGTCACGTCAGTGGTACTATTTGTTTCCCCACTTATTCTCCATTCCTCTCTAACCAGACCCGTCTATCCTCCACAGGGCTACTGCTTATCTGGCGAGTGACTGGTGTTTTTCCTCAAGATTGCCGTTTTGAAAATTCTAATAAAAGGTCAAACATTTTTTGTGTGTTCACTTGGTGATTGCACGTTGCACTCAGGTTGCTTGACCAGCCAATATGACACGATGTGAAAATGTGATGACATTCCTGCAAATCATCACACAAAGAGATGATTGAAAACTGTTTCAAATGCTCCCATGTTTCAGCCCAAAGTAAAGGTGTGGTGGACAGGACCGAGTCCTGCATGCCACGGTGATTTTTCATGATTGGACACACACAATAACCTGGTTCAGAAGCTGATTCTGAACCCAAAAATCAAACCAACAAGAACAGGCAGTAAAAGCACAAACAAAGATCAACCTCTGGCTCCGTTCTTCAGACAATTCAGACCTAACGTCCACACCTGTTCACAAACCTTAATAAGATCTTAACAGCTGGTTTTTCTCTCAACAATCCATCCACACGCAATCCAGTGAGTCCTCAGAAAACCATCCATCCATCCATCTTCTACCGCTTTTCCGGAGGTCCGGGTCACGGAGGAAGCAGGTCAAGCAGAGAAGCCCAGACGTTCCTCTCCCCAGCCACCTGCTCCAGCTCTTCAGAGAGGATACCAAGGCGTTCCCAGACCAGCTTGGAGAAATAGTCTCTCCACCGAGTCCTGGGTCTGCCCCGGGGTCTCCTCCCAGTGGGACGTGCCCGAAACACCTCAAGTGGGAGGCGTCCAGGAGGCATTCTAATCAGATGCCCATACCACTTCAACTGGCTCCTTTCAATGTGGAGGAGCAGCGGTTCTACTCTGAGCCTCTCCCGGATGACTGAGCTCCTCACCCTATCTCTGAGGGTGAGTCCAGCAATCCTACGGAGAAAGCTCATTTGGGTGGTGCGTTGGCAAAGTGGTTAGCACTGCACCAGCACAGCAACTCACCCTTGGCCATGGGATCCCTGGTTCGATCCCAGCCCCTGACCAACAGTGATCTGTGTGGAGTTTGCATGTTCACCCCGTATCTGCCTGGGTTTACTCCGGGATTTCACTGGTTTCCTCCCACAGGCCAAAAACATGCAGGTTAGGTTAATTGGAGACTCTAAAGTGGCCCTAGGTGTGAATGTGTGTGTGAATGGTTAAGGGATAGCGCCGTACAGTGGCTGCTTCATCCATCCAGGTGGATGCCCTCAATTTCCCCTGTGGGGATCAATAAAGTTTACAAAATCAAAATCAAATCATTTTAGCCGCTTGTATCCGCGATCTTGTTCTTTCGGTCATTACCCAAAGCTCGTGACCATCGGTGAGAGTAGGAACGTAGATTGACTGGTAGATCGACAGCTTTGCCTTAGAACTAAGCTCCCTCTTCACCACAACAGACAGGTACAACGTCCACATCACTGCAGATGCTGCTCCAATCCATCTGTCAAGCTCTCGCTCCATTTTCTCCTCACTCGTAAATAAGACCCCAAAATACTTAAACTCCTCCATCTGGGGCAGGAGCCTGTCCCCATTCCAGAGAGGACAATTCACCTTTTTCCGGCTGAGGACCATGAACTCAGACTTGGAGGTGCTGATTCTCATCCCAGCCGCTTCACACTCAGCGGCAAACCGTCCCAGCCAGAGCTCTAGGTTATTGCTGGATGAAGCCAACAGGACAACATCATCTGCAAACAACAGAGATGAGATCCTGTGGTCACCAAGCATGACACCCTCCATTCCCTGGCTGCGCCTAGAAATCCTGTCCATAAAAATTATGAACAGGATCGGTGACAAAGGGCAGCCTTGGCGGAGTCCAACTCTCACTGGGAATGAGTCCGACCGAGTGTTGGCAATACGACCCAAACTCTTACAATGGTCATACAGAGACCGAATAGCTCGTAACAACAAGCCCGATACCCCATACTCCCGAAGAACCCCCACAAAAAACCACGAGGGATGCGGTCAAATGCCTTGTCCAAGTCCACAAAACACATGTAAACTGGTTGGGCAAACTCCCACGAACCCTTGAGAATTCTCAAGAGGGTAAAGAGCTGGTCTGATGTGCCACGGCCAGGACGAAAACCACATTGCTCCTCCTGAATCCGAGGTTCGACCAATGGCCGGACTCTCCTCTCCAGTACCTTGGCATAGACCTTCCCAGGGAGGCTGAGGAGTGTGATCCCTCTAAATTTGGAGCACATCCTCCGGTCCCCTTTTTTAAAGAGATGAACCACCACCCCGGTTTGCCATGCCAAAGGCACTGTCCCCGACCTCCACGCAATGTTGCAGAGGCATGTCAACCACGACAGCCCAACATCCAGGTCCTTGAGGTACTCAGGGCAAATCTCGTCCACCCCCGGGGCCCGGCCACCAAGGAGATTTTTAACCACCTTGGCGACCTCAGCCCCCATGATAGGTGAGTTATCCCCCTTGTCCACAAACCCTGCTTCCTCTGTGGAAGGCCTGTCAGTGGGATTGAGGAGATCCTCAAAGTATTCCTTCCACCTCCCGACGATATCCCCAGTCGAAGTCAACAGCGCCCCATCCACACCATACACAGTGTGGACAGGAGCTGCTTTCCCCTCCTGAGCCGCCGGACAGTTTGCCAGAATCTCTTCGTGGCCGACCGAAAGTCTTGCTACATGGCCTCACCAAACTCCTCCCATACCCGGGTTTTTTCTTCAGCAACCAACCGAGCTGCACTCCGCTTGCCGCCAGTACACCTCAGCTGCTTCGGGAGTCCCACAAGCCAGCCAAGCTTGATAGGACTCCTTCTTCAGCTTAATGGCCCCCCTCACCACTGGTGTCCACCACTTGGTTTGGGGGTTGCCACCACGAGATGCACAGACCAAAACAAGAGCGATTACAATTCAGAACATAGCTAAGACAAAATGTGACAAAAAACTAAGCAATAACACAACGCAGACTGGATATGACAATCCTTATGTGATTTTACATGTCATCTTGTATATATGTTTGGGGTATTTCTTCCTTTAGTTTTTGTTTAAATTGTCCAAGCATTGTACATGATTTTAATTCAGGTCCAAAACCGTTCCATAATCTGACTCCTTGCACTTAAACACAGTGTTGCTTGGTGGTAGTTCTCATTGAAGGTTTTTGAAATATACATGTTCCTCTGAAATGATATTGTTTCTCCCTTATTTGGAACAACTTTTGGATATTTGCGGGCAGTGATAGATTCTTCACTTTAAACATTATTATTTCAGTTTTAAAGTCAACCAGATCTTTCAACTTGAGAGCTTTTAATTTAAGAAAAGTGGGTTTGTTGGTTCCCTGTAAGCAGCTTTGTATATTATTCTAATTGCTCTCTTCTGAAGCATAAAGACTGGATATATGTTTGTTTTATATGTATTTCCCCATACTTCAGTACAATATCTAACTAACTAACTAACCTGCACTTATATAGCGCTTTTCTAGTCACAAAGACCACTCAAAGCGCTTTCATTAATACTAACCCTCTATTCTAAGGGCCTATAGGAAACAGATATCTAGGGACAATTTAGAACAGCCAATTAACCTAACATGCATGTCTTTACCTAGGGCCACTTTAGAGTCTCCAATTAACCTAACCTGCATGTTTTTGGCATGTGGGAGGAAACCGGAGAAATCCCGGAGTAAACCCACGCAACACGGGGAGAACATGCAAACTCCACACAGATCACTGTTGGTCGGGGGCTGGGATCGAACCCACGATCCCACGATCCCCACAATCCCCCGGCCAAGGGTAAACTGTGCTGCCGCAGTGCTAACCACTGCGCCACCGTGCAGCCCGTGCATGCAATATGTCATGTATGGGAGTATTAATTAATGATACAAGGTATATAGTGTGGGTTGATTCATCAAATATTTCACTCTGTGTAGTATTGCAATTGATTTGGATATTTTACCTTTAATATGTGACTTCCAACACAGTTTATTACCAATTATTACTCCAAGAAATTTAGTTTTGGAGACCATTTCAATCTCTACACTATTTACACTGAGTTTAGATACTAAGTTGTTTTTATGGTTGTTTAAAACTATGAATTTTGTCTTACTTAAATTCAGCGTTAATTTGTTTGAATCAAACCACAGTTTGAGCTTTCCTAATTCCTTTCTGAGTGTATCCAAAAGTTGTTCCAAATCGCTTCCACTGCATAATAAATTAGTGTCGTCGGCAAACAATATTAAATACATTTTTTCTGAAACTTTACATATATCATTTATATACATATTGAATAACAATGGCCCCAAAACTGAACCCTGTGGGAATCCACAAGTAACCTTCAGTAACTGTGAGTTTTTGTTACCAACACATACAGTACATACTGATATCTATTCTTTAAGTAACTACATAACCAGGACAGTGCTACCCCAATACCACAATTTTGTAGTTTCTTTAATAATAAATTATGATCCACTGTATCAAATGCTTTTTTTTTTAAGATCCAGGAATACCCCAATTGAATACTCTTTATTTTCAATGACAGTTGATATTTTTTCTATAAATTCCATTAGAGCAAATGCAGTTGTCCTCTTGTGTCTGAACCCATATTGCTGCTCACACAATAAATTATTCTTCAGTATGAAGTTGTCAATTCTCTCATGGAATATTTTTTCAATTATCTTGGAAAATTGCGGCAATAGTGAAATTGGTCTATAGTTTGAGAATTCCCCTCTGTCACCCGTCTTGTATATCAGAGTTACTTTAGCTATTTTCATTGCATTGAGAAATATACCTGTTTGGAGAGACAGGTTACAGATATACGTCAGTGGCTTCACTAAGCATTCAATAATAGTTTTGACTAAGAGCATGTCAATACCATAACAGTCCGTAGATGTTTTACTTTTAAACAATTTAACAGTTTCAATGACCTCTCTCTCTCTCGTCTGTGTTCTTTATGAAAATAGAGTCTTTTATAGGAGTGTTTTTGCTTATTGTATCACCTGTAGGTGCCGTAATGGGTATTTCTTGAGGCAAATTAGGACCAATGTTAACAAAAAAGTTATTAAATTCATCTGCAGGTGAAACTGCATTCACACTCTGAGTCATTTTATTATTTTTTGAAAAATTGGTTGGGTAGCTTGTATTTCTGTTTTTATTTCCAAGAATATTCTTAAGTATTGTCCATGTATTTTTAATATTGTCTCTGTTTTTCTCCAGTTCTTTACTGTAATAGTCTCTTTTACTACATCTTATTATATATGTTAACTTATTTTTCTATGTTTTATACTGCTGCTCTGCTTCTTTTGTCCTTTTCTTTAGGAAAGCTTTTGTCAGGAATCTAGGAACTCAAGAAAGTGATTGTATATTAGTTCGTTACCTCAATAAAGATTCAAGACACAAAATACTATTTCTCATGAGCTTTTCTTTACTTGCAAGCAAGGAGTAAGGACCTGTTTACAGGAAGTCAGTACTGGAGGTAATCTTCACAGTTCAGACATTTTATACACAGCAGTTGCATTATCAAACAGATGAAATATGCTGACATTGAAGAAAGAGGAACAATAACATTCTATCAGAGTGCGCCCTGTGCTCTAAGGAGTAACATTTTCTCAGAGTGCGCCCTGTGGTCTAAGAAGTAACTGTTTCTAAGGCAGGTGCAGGCCAGGACATCATGTGCTTTACAATAAATCTACTATGAAAGGAGAACTAGGATTTCAACATAATTAAAAATATAAAAAACAATTTTAGTCTCCATGCATCATGTAAAAAACCTCTAATACACAGACAGTTTTAGTATTTTTCAGCAAATAGTTACATATACACTTCATTGAATTATATAAAATGATAATATGTATACACATAATTTTCTGACAGTTCCCTCCTTTTTTATCATTTTATCAATTTTAATCACATGCAATCATCAGTACAATGTATCTTCTCATGATTTTCTACATTGACATCATTAAGCATCACTTCCAAGCTTAAACAGTGGTTTTGTCATCCCAATCACCATCACTTTATTGTCTTAAGGCAGTATATTGTACAGGAACTTGTCTTTGGAGCATAACAGATTGTAAAATGAAAGTGTGTTGAGCAAGAGCTCTACTTATCATGGACCTTATACAGGGAATGACACACATGAATAGTACACACAACCTAATCAGTACAACTATTACTGGGGTTAACCATTTCAAAAGAACTTGCCACCATTGACCAGAAAGGAACCAAGAAGATAGGTTCCAATTTTGGGGTACATCCTTTAGGCTATCCAAATGTTTACTTTAGGTGGGTTTCTAGCCAAAGAAAATGCCCTAAGGTTAGTCAGATTGGTTAAGTCTGAATAGTTATAGGGTAACCTCCAATCTTTTTTTTAAGATCATAGTGAACAGAACAATTTGGCGTCGCCTTTCTATACATCGTTTCATTGTTCGACATATAGGATGCAAGAATACATAGAGTTTCAGTTAGATTTGATGGTTTAGCTGTTAAGACAGGATTATGATCTGCATGATGAGGAACAAGAGAACATACAAAACAATTAGTGACGTTGCATGATTCTGCCGTTTTCATAGCCCTTCTATACCATTCATTATGAAGATGAGTTGTGTGATTGACGAGTCCTCTTGGCAGCCGAAGTCGGGGTCTGGCTTCACTTTCGTCCTGTGAGTTGCCACCACCCATGTCCTGAGGGTGTCTTAAAGCAGACAGTGACCACCATCCCACAGTCACAAGCAGTACAGAACACAGAGTCATCAATAATTTTGGTGCCATGCTTCCACCTGAGAGAGTACCCCTCCGGGCCTCTTTCTTCACCAGGGTTGAGACGGCCTTGTCCTTAAAAGGACACGCCCCCTTTGTAACTGGACTTAGTCAGGGAAACAAGTTAGTTAGTTCACTTACAGGCACCCGTAGTCTTTTAACGTGTGAAAGGTGAATCCAAGATGGTCATTCAGCAATACGTATAGCAGTGGGAGTGGGAGTGTCCAGTGTTGTCGGTGGTGGTTCTTTATGAAGACATAGTCTCCAGGTTGCAACGGGTTATCCGCTTCTTTCTGTGGAGCAGAGAGAGCTCTGACAGAATCAATATATTCTCTCTTTTTCAAACATTCTCTGAGATGTTCACCAAGATCTGTGTATTTGTTAGGCGTGGTTAGTGGTGAGAGGTCAGGTAATACATAAGGACAGTGAAAAGCACATTCAAAGGGTGATAATCCTGTCTTTGTGTCTGGTATAGAATTAATCATTAGTTTGATTGTACCATTTTACTTTTTACAAAGCCTGTACTTTGTAGGTGGTAGGCACTATGAAATTTGATCTTACTTCTTACAGCTTGGATTAAGTCTTGAACTGTTTGTGCTGTAAAATAAGTTCCATTGCATGCATAAATCAGTTCTGGAACCCCAAAGGTGGGAAAAGCATGATTCAATAGAGTTTTACACACAAATGCGGCATTTGCTGAGGATGTGGGATAAGTTTTTGTCCACTTTGTAAAGGTGTCAATCAACACCAAGCAGTATTGTAGATTTCCATTGCTCCTCGAGCATTATTTTGTAAACAAATGATGCACCCTTGGCATGTTTTTGTTACTTCTTTCAAAAACTAGGACAGTTTTCCAACATCCTCATCATTCATTGATTTCCCTCCTGTTGGCACATGATTGGCCATGTGCCACCAGGACAGCTCATTTATATAATGTGGGCGGCAGAGCAAATTTTCGTCAGGCAAGCCAAATGTATATCTAATTATTTACACATGAAACAGGAGGAAACATCAACATTATTAATAAGACAGACGGTTCCTAAAAGACCAATAGCAGCACAGTGAGCAGCGTTAGCAGCCAAGCGATTACCGCACCTAGACAAGTCAGTGCCATTAGTGTGGGCAGGGCAGTGAATAACTGCCACAGAACATGGTAGCATCAGAACATTACGTAGCTGCAATAATTGCTGCTAATGTCACAATGGTCCCCTCCGGCATACAACTAGGAAAATACCGGTAGCTACGGAGGGTGAGAATATGTATGGGCACATAATCATACCATGTAGGATAACTAAGTAGACGGTTGTGCTGTTTCATCCCATCTAGCAACAATGCTCTGGCACTGTGTGTGTTTATACATTTACATATTTATTCCATCTAGCTACAATGCTCCGCACTGGGTGTGTTTATGTTTATGTTTATATTTATATATCTATATATTCATTCCATCTAGCTACAATGCTCCGCACTGTGTTTATATATATCTACATATTATTCCATCTAGCTACATTGCTCCACACTGTGTTTATATATTTACATATTTTTTCCACCTAGCTGCAATGCTCCGTACTGTGTGTTTATATATCTACATATTATTCCATCTAGCTACATTGCTCCGCGCTGTGTTTATATATTTACATATTTATTCCATCTAGCTGCAATGCTCCATACTGTGTGTTTATATACTCATATATTTATCCCATCCAGCTACAATGCTCTACACTGTGTGTCTGTGTGTGTATATATATATATATATATATATATATATATATATATATATATATTTATAGTAATATGTACATATGTATATTAGCTGCTCTTGCTTGCTTGCTTTTTTTTTCTTGCCTTCTGATTGTTGCTCTGAGTGTTGCTATCCCTGTGCTGTTGCAATCCTGGAATTTCCCCGTTGTGGGACTAATAAAGGCTTATCTTATCTTATCTTAATGTTTTGCTGTTTTTTCTGTGGAGATGACAAACCCCCGCAGGTTCCAGGTAGCAGTGTGCAGGTGACATATGTTATAAGCATATTTACTGTCTGTACAGACAGTTACATTCAGGTTAGTATCCCATGTAAGTGCTGTAATCAAATCCAATATTTCAGCCATTTCAGCTGATGCAGGTTGTGGAGTAGGATGATAGGGAGCATGATCTTATAATTCTTATTATTCCATGAATAATAAGAAAATGGTCTGTATTGCCCAGCATGTATTTGAGTCATAACTTCAGTCATATGTTTATCCTGGGCATCACAGAAAATGAAATGAAAGTGCTATCATAATTTAGCAAGGCTAACGCACATACTGTAGTTAGTATGTTTTTCAAATCATCAATAAACTCTTTATGTTCAGCCGTCAGTTCTATGTTGGAGGCTGGTGTAACGTTTGAATTTTCAAAATGTCATATAGTGTAGCAGTTATTTTATTTTATTTTATTTTATTTTTATTTTTTCCCTCTTTAGAAAGAAAATGACACTTCACTTATTTAGATGGAATCTATTTAGCTTGAAGAAATCATCTTTTAATTTATATAAAAAAATCTTTTAGAAAGGATAAAACAAGTCATCATTTATTGACAATTTTTATGTATTACCTATTTTTCTGAGTATTGCTAATTATTTGCTAATTAATTTCTTTGATACCCCCTGTTTTGATACATGGAGAAGCACATGCAGCAAAGTTACAGGGTATTTGCTTGATTCTTTTGCTGAAAGGAAGTGTGCTACCATTGTTAAAATGTGTGGGTAGCCCATTTCCTTCAAAAATAAGATTTCAATAATCATAGCTTCTTTTGTGACATCTCTTGAACTAGTTTACAAATTCCATTTAAGAAAAACAAAATAACTATGTGTGCATTTTTGATATGCTTCAGCATTGATAAATAAGATCAGTTTGTCCAGTTGAACACAGATGGGTTGAATTTGAAATATTGAGTCACACTCTTTCAGTTAAAGGAAAGGCGGACGTTTTGCCTAATTAGAATTTGATTTAATGTTTTTACAAGGAATGCCCCATTTCATACATTCCTCGGTAAATTATGGAGTGCAATGTAGTTCACCCTGACCCAGCTTGGCCACCGCCGAATCAAGAGAAGCACATTCCTCATTACTGTCACGTTTCTGAAATATATTGTTGTCACACCATTATAAATGTATCCCGCAGTGCAAAATCATATAAAATCATATAAACATCACATTTGTAAAGTCAGAGTCCTTTAAATCAGTGTAGTCATCTTTTTCCAAATTTGGGCCTAATGTAATGTCAAGTTTGAATAATACATCTCTCCCGAGCAAATTTACTGGGCAGGAAGGTGCCACAATCACTTCTGAAATGCATACTTTGCCTGTGAAGGAGTCTGTTAATGTAATTGGGCCATAAAGGCTCCCAGTTGTTGTTCCACCTCCTGCATTTTGAACTTTAATTGTTCTTCCAGTAAACTTAGCACCTGTGGGGATCTTGCGAACAGTAGTGCGTGTGGCTCCTGTGTCACAAAGAAATTCAACATTTTTTCCATTCACCAGTAACCATATTGTAGGGGCAGACAACGCACTGCTGTACATAGTCAGGTCCAAAGTCTCATTAGGCCTTGTTAACACTTCAGATAGTCTTTTCTGTTGGTCAAGTACTGTCTGTTTGTCCTCAGAAGAGAGTTTGTCACAGTCGGTTAGTCATGCTCTTCCTGTCTGAAGGTCCTTGACCCCCTGAGGGTCCTTGTCTATTTTCATCTCCATGGGCATTTTGATTTCCACCTCCTCTGCCTTGCTGAAACCTGCCTCTCTGATCATTCTGAAATCTTCTTCTACCTCTACTTGGTCCCCTGCCTCCAAATCCACCTCTTTGGCCAAACCTGCAATCACGGGCCCAGTGACCAGGTTTGCCACAGTTAAAACAAACATCCTGATTTTTAAACTCAGCCAGTGTACATGTTTTCAAATTAATGCAAGTTGACCTTACCATTGTGGACGGATCGGTAGGTAACGCTTCTAGAAAACTATAGTTATACAAGTCCCTATAGGGCTCTTCTTCCATGGCAGCATTAGGCAGTCCCCCCAAAGTTTTCTTAAATTTTGTTATAAATCTGGCCCAAAATTTGCCTAGATCTTCAACCTTTTTTCCTATAAAGTGCATTATCATGTTTAAGTCAAAGAAAAGGGTCAGTAATGCGTCAAAATTGCTTTTAAAAATATGTAAACAGTTTATCACGTATGCTACATTAATTAAAATCCTGCAGCATTAGATTGAAAAGGTAAAAACCCAAAACTTTGTAAAAATGCCCATATTTAGATTACTTTTCTTTCACACAGATCAACCACATACACACACACACACACACACACACACACACACGCACACACACACACAGAATTGTTATTATTTAAACAAGGTTGAAGCAGCCCCTTCCATTTTCCCTACATTGCCATAACACAAAACTAGTTGTCTCCTTTTGCTCAAGGCCACTATTTTCAGATACCTGTAATCTTAAACCTTTCTCAGAAGGATAACAATTAGATAATCAATCCTTTTATGCCTAAAATTTACAACAGTTCAAAACCTGCTCCTTCCGCCTCCGCGGAGAACTCTCATCCCTTTTTTCCACGCTGGGGCAGATTACAGAAAGACAAAACAACCCAAACTGCCGCTGCCTCTAAGGCTCACACACACAAAGAATAGATAAAATAACTGTTTCTCATTGTCCATTTTAACGTTATCCGGTTCTGTTGCCATTTAATCCGACTGTCCTTAAACATTATCGAATATCTTATAACATAGAATAAAGTTATTATTATGATTTTATTTACTTCCTCCTTTTCCCAACCTCTTGGGCTTCTTTTAATAATTTGCTGTATGGACCCTCCTTAGGATCACGGCATTGATAAGCTGGGGGAGGATTATCTTTTTCATTTAATAATGGTTCAATACTCGGTTGGTTTTGATATTTATCTTTTTTGTTTTCTGTTTTTCTTGCGCAATTACCCATTCTTTATTTAGTCAGGGACATTGCAGTACGCCCACTACAACACTATTACTGCCCAATAGGTGCGCTCACCTTTTTGATGGAACTAGATGCTCACGCGACCTTTAAAATGCGCTCACCTTTTTGATGGAACTAGATGCTCACGCGTTAGGACTTCTGTAGTTTCCTACAGAATCATTACCTGGTATGATCAGACAAGAAAAATATAGGGCACCGCCCCACACCACCATTACTAGGGAAAAAATATAGGGCACCGCCTTATATTACCATTACTACTTAAAGCTTGACCTATCAGTCGATACGCAGCACCTTTACTTTTTTAAAACCTGACTCTTCGGCCGGAAAACAACACAATCCTTATTTCTTTGTTACTTCAGAAAATATTTCACTTACATTATGACTCTACTAGTGAGGATGACCGTCACTAGACAGAGCCAGGATGTCACTCTCCCCCCCGGCGTTCCCTGAAGGCGGGTTTCCAAAAATGACCACTGGTCAGACCATGCATGGATTTGTCGACCCGAGGAAGATGTCTTCTCCTGGTTCGTCTAGCTGTCGGCCATCCGGGTCATGGCACCACGTACTGTATGTCAGGATTTTAGGAACTCAAGAAAGTGATCGTATATTAGTTTGTTACCTCAATAAAGATTCAAGACACAAAATACTATTTCTCATGAGCTTTTCTTTACTTGCAAGCAAGGAGTTTGAACCTGTTTACAGGAAGTCAGTACTGGAGGTAATCCTCACAGTTCAGACATTTTATACACAGCAGTTGCATGATCAAACAGATGAAATATGCTGACATTGAAGAAAGAGGAACAATAACATTCTATCAGAGTGCGCCCTGTGCTCTAAGGAGTAACATTTTCTCAGAGTGCACCCTGTGGTCTAAGAAGTAACAGTTTCTAAGGCAGGTGCAGGCCAGGACATCATGTGCTTTACGATAAATCTACTATGAAAGGAGAACTAGGATTTCAACATAATTAAAAATATAAAAAACAATTTTAGTCTTCATGCATCATATAAAAAACCTCTAATACACAGACAGTTTTAGTATTTTTCAGCAAATAGTTACATATACACTTCATTGAATTATATAAAATGATAATATGTATACATATGTATACATATATATACATATATACATATACTGTACATATAGCAGCATCTGCAGTGATGCGGATGTTGTACTGGTCTGTTGTGGTGAAGAGGGAGCTTAGTTCTAAGGCAAAGCTGTCGATTTACCAGTCAATCTACGTTCCTACTCTCACCTATGGTCACGAGCTTTGGGTAATGACCGAAAGAACGAGATCGCGGATACAAGCGGCTGAAATGAGCTTTCTCCGTAGGATTGCTGGACTCACCCTCAGAGATAGGGTGAGGAGCTCAGTCATCCGGGAGAGGCTCAGAGTAGAACCGCTGCTCCTCCACATTGAAAGGAGTCAGTTGAGGTGGTATGGGCATCTGATTAGGATGCCTCCTGGACGCCTCCCACTTGAGGTGTTTCAGGCACGTCCCACTGGGAGGAGACCCCGGGGCAGACCCAGGACTCAGTGGAGAGACTATGTCTCTCAGCTGGTCTGGGAACGCCTTGGTATCCCCTCTGAAGAGCTGGAGCAGGTGGCTGGGGAGAGGGAAGTCTGGGCTTCTCTGCTTGAACTGCTGCCTCCGCGACCCGGACCTCCGGAAAAGCGGTAGAAGATGGATGGATGGATAATATGTATACACAAAATTATCTGACAGCTTTATATAATAAATTTTTCCTTTTACACACCTTTTGTAATCCTTTGGTTAACCATGGCTTATCGGCAAATTTATGTTTAGGCTATTTTCTTTACTAATGGACAATTTCTTTTCACAAAGAGTGGTTACAATGTTTATTAATGTGCCATAGGCTTCATTTACATCTGATACATAGATTTTTGCCCAGTCTTGCTTCAGCAAGTCCTCTTTAAAAGAACTGACTGCATTTTGTAATTTGTATCTGAACGATTTTAAATTTTTTTCTGTATTGGCCCCCGTGTGGCCATGGATAAGTGCAATGGTTGGCAAATGGTCACTTATATCATTTATCAATAATCCACTTTCTATTTTCTTATCAATAATATTAACAAACAGGTTGTCAATAAGTGTAGCAGTGTGAACTGTTATTCTACTGGGATGTGTTATTGTGGGATATAGATTCATGCTGTACATAGAATTCATGAACTCTGTAATTACATTTTGTTGATATGGATTTAGTAGATCAATATTGGAATCTCCACAAATTGCTACCATTTTCTTACTAATAATATTATTGTACAGCTCGACTAATGTATCTCTGAATGTGTCAATGCAAGTTGCCGGTGTTCTATATATACAACTTATAATTAGATTTTTTTGTTTTATCTTGGTCAATCTCAACAGTAACACATTCCAAAATCCCTGGTAGTGCAAAGGACATTTAATTTACAAGCTTACACCTACACAGGTCATCAATATACAGTGCAACACCACCATCCTTTTTTTTTGAGATCTGTTAATATGAAACATCTGATATCCCTCTATTGCCATCAGAGGAGCCTGCTCTTCATTAAGCCAAGTTTAAGAGACTGCAATAGCTGTAAATTTTCTGTCCAGCTGTTTTAAATAGTCCTGAATCTGTGGAAAGTTTTTGTTAAGACTTCTGCGGTTGAAGTGTATTATTGATAGTTTACAATCTAGTTGCACTTGACTTTTGAATTGCTTTTCAGTGTAATATTCACAATGATTATGAATATTATTGAAAAAGTGGTTATCAGGATCAATATCATTCTCCATCTCTTGTAGTTTATGATCAGCATAATGGCATATTTTCAGAGTTTGAATTTCCTCACTCTGTGTCAACTGACTTCCTCCAACTGGGTATAATTGATGTCTACTCAAGTCAGTCATAAGTTTTGTTTGTTTTTAGTTTTTTGTTTTTTTGAAGTACATTGACATGGTGTCACAGAAGAACTATTCTTGCCGTGTGTGTGGATATGGTTTATCATAGTCTCTTAATTTTCTTAATCAGTGTTCATCTATATTTATTTAAGTCAGTAATCTCTCTGATTATTATACTCTTTGCTTCCTCAGGTGTTCCATTTAGTTTGATCCAGACTTTCTTGACCATGTTGCCTGTATCTTATTTTGTCTTTTCAGCATCTGTGCTTGCCGTGCTATTTCAGCATTAGTTTTTGTTAGATGTTCATTTAGGAAAACTTCTGTTCCCCGTAGCTTTCTGGCCTGCCTCAGTATGTCATTCTTTACCCTTCTGTTAGTATTAATGAAAGCGCTTTGAGTGGTCTTTGTGACCAGAAAAGCGCTATATAAGTGCAGGTTAGTTAGTTAGTTAGTTCTGTTCACAAAGCACATCACAAATGATTTCTTTCTTTTATTATCCTTTCTGGGTAAAGCATGACAGGCTGAATTTGCATTTGCTTCGACCTTTATATTTCTACTATCAAGGAAATGAAGCACCTGTTTTTCCAGGGAGACTGATTCACTTGCAGGAGCCTCCTCACCTCTCAATCCTGCTGTAGCATGAGCATATGATTGGTATTTAATGTCTAGTCCACTTATAATTAGCTCATCCATACGAGAACATTGTTCAAGATCCTCAACGCGTCGCTCCAAGTCCGCAATTTTTTTGTCTTTTTCCTTAATTGTTAATTTTAATTCTCGGACTTCTTCCATTAGCCCTATTATTTTAGCCTGCTGACTAGCCACTTTGGTCAGTTCTTCTGACAAGAACTTCAGAGATTTTTTGATCTCTTCCATTTCCTCCTTCTTTGGTGGCGTTTTTACTGACCTGTTGATAGTAAAACAATCTCTGCTGGTGTCGCCGGTATCCGATCCGACCAACCTCGAATCCAGCTGGGCCTCAGCTAGCCCCCTCCGCTGCTAGTCCCGCTGCAATTGAGCTCCTGTCCAGCCGGGGTACCGGCTGCTCCTCCACTGAGTCCAGCCGCCGCTGTAGTTGAGCTCCAATCCTGCTCCTGTCCAGCTGGGGTCCCGGTAGTTCCTCCGCTGAGCCCCGCCACCTACCGCCGTCTTCCTCAGTAGATCCTTCACTGAGCCCCGCCGCTGTAACTGGGCTCCGACTCGGGCTCTTGTCTGGCTGGGGCCCCGGTGGTCCTCCACTGGTCCCCGTCTCCTACCACCGCTGCACCCGAACTCCGATCCAGCTCCCCTCCAACTGTTGCCTCGGTCACTGTTGCCACTGAAAAAGTGCTGAGACATGTCTCCCCATGTCTCCAGACTCCCTCGGAATGTGGTTGAAGTTCTTCTGGAGGTGGGAGTTGAAGACCTCCCGGAAAGGGGCCTAAGCCATATGTTCTCAGCACACCCTCACTATACGTTTGGGTCTACCAGGTCTGAATGGCTTCCTCCCCTGCCATCGGATCCAACTCACCACCAGGTGGTGATCAGTTGACAGCTCTGCACCTCTCTTTACCCGAGTGTCCAAGACATACGGTTCCAGGTCTGATGACACGATAACAAAATCTATCATCGACCTGCGACCTAGGGTGTCCTGGTGCCAGGTGCACATATGGACACCCTTATGCTTGAACATGCAGTTTATTACTCTCACTTTCCTGCACACCACAGGGAACCCAAATTGAAACTCCTAGTTCAATCTTTGCCAAAATTCCATCTCTGCTGTACATTTATGAATGGGCACTGACAGATGAAGGGCAGAGCCTCCATTGCGTTGAAATGGGAAAGAAGCTCTCGCCACATGCCACAGATTCCATGCCATCACACAGGACACATTGCACATCACATCTCTCACATTGTGTGGGCAGCAGACTTCAGTTTCCTACTGATCGTGCTCACACCTTGCATGTCTACCTGTTTTCAGTTCCACACAGCCACCCGCATGTTTCACTCACAAAAGCCCCCTCCACTTTTAAAAGAAGGACTTAAAGTTCCCGCACCAAATTCTCCAGTATGCACACCAATTTTTCCCGTGAAAAAGATCATAGATAAGGGCCAACCTGCTGAATGGCGTTTTGTTCAAGACCTCCAGGCTGTTAACGCTGTCGTTGTCCAATGTACACCTGTGGTCCCGAAAGCCCACACCATTTTGATTCAAATTCCTCCAAACTCAACCTGTTTTACAGTGGCAGATTTGTCAAACGTGTTTTTCAGCGTCCCCATCCACAAATCAAGGTTATTCAACCTACAGAGCCGTCTGATTATTTATTTCAGGACCTTAAAGGTGTTTAGATAAAATTCAGTTACAGAAGCTAATCTGAACTCCTCAAAGGTCATTCATCTGAACTGCTTGAAAATCACCACAAATCATCTACAGATGTTGAAAATTTGTTAAAATGATCGAAAAACGTCAATCCATTTTGATTTTACAGGTCATCGAATGTGTGTAGTTTCTTAACAGGTTAATGAATTTATACAGTTTTTCTTGTATTTTCTGATGTATCTTCTCATGTAGTCATGCAAACTTGATGAAACTTCACACTCACAATGACAACACTATTCTTCAGAATCACAACAAATTTCGTGCAATTCTGTCAATAGAACAATTTGTGGTGAGGAACTAAGTTTGTGAAGTAAAATCCTCCTGTGGTGTAGTTTGTACAGTTTCTCTATGGTATGTATTTTCTGATGCATCTTCTGATGTGGTGATGCAATTTTGTGGAAACTTCACACTCACAAGTACAACAGTATTCTTCACAATCACACCAACTCTTATGCAATTCTGTCCATGGAACAATTGGTGGTGAGGAATCAAAATTTGTGAACTAAAAGCATCATGTGGTGGAGTAAGTTAGGGGATCAATATGGCATGCTGGAGGTCCCTGGTTCAAATCTCAGGGAAACGTTATTCTTCTGAGCAACTGAAATGTGGGGAAAGGACACATCCTTGGGGGGCGCCAGTACTAATTTTTCGGGAGCTGGATGTAAATCTCCCTAGCTTCACCTGTTGCCACCTGTCAGTCAGAAAGCTGGAGATCCACTGGCAGGTGGAGGGGGGCACCTTGAGCTGGAGGAGTTTCTGATGAAGAATGCCTGGGATGATGGTGTTGAACGCTGAGCTGAAGTCGACAAACAGGATCCTGGCGTACGTCCCTGGGGAGTCGAGGTGTTGCAGGATGTAGTGTAGTCCCATATTCACTGCATCATCCACTGACCTGTTTGACCGGTAGGCAAACTGCAGTGGGTCCATCAGGGGGCCTATGATGACCTTCAGGTGGTTCAGCACCAATCTCTCCAAGGATTTCATGACCATAGAGGTCAGGGCAACAGGTCTGTAGGTAGGTCTGTAGGTCTGTTTAATCCTGTAACAGAGGGTTTCTTGGGAACTGGAATGATGATGGCGCGTTTGAAGCAGGAAGGCACTTCACGCAGCTCCAGTGATCTGTTAAAGATCCGGGTGAAGATGGGGGCCAACTCGTTGGAGCAGACTCTCAGGCAGGATGGAGACACACCATCAGGTCCTGCAGCCTTCTTGATCTTTTGTCTCTGAAAGACCCGGCGCACCTCCTCTTCACAGATCGTTAGTGCTGGTGGGAGGCCAGAGTGGAGGAGGGATGGAGTTCCTGGGGCTGCAGATAATCCTTTTGTGTGGGTGGGAGGTGAGAACTGTAGGTTCTTTTCAAACCTGCAGTAAAAGCTGTTTAGGTCGTTAGCCAGCTGGAGGTTTTCCACAGGGTGGGGGGATGGTCTCCTGTAGTTGGTGATATTCTGCAGGCCTCTCCAGACAGAAGCAGAGTTGTTGGCTGAGAAGTTTTTTTGTAACTTCACACTGTAGCTCCTCTTAGCAAGCCTGATCTCCTTCGTCAGCATGTTTCTTGCCCGCTTGTACAGAGTCATGTCACCAGTCCTGTAGGCCTCCTCCTTGGTCTGATGTAGCTGCTTCAGTTTAGGAATGAACCAGGGTTTATTGTTGTTGTATGTGCAGAAGGTCTTGGTCTGCACACACATGTCCTCACAGAAACAGATGTATGACGTCACAGTGTCAGTGAGTTCATTTAGGTTAATGGCTGCAGCTTCAAAAACACTCCAATCTGTACAGTCAAAGCAGGCTTGTAACTCCAGCTTTGATTCCTCAGTCCATTTCTTCACAGTCCTTACAACAGACTTGGAAGTTTTTAGTTTCTGTCTGTATGTTGGAATAAGATGGAGCAGACAGTGGTCAGAAAAACCCAGAGCTGCACGGGGGACGGCATGATAGGCGTTTCTTAAAACTGTGTAACAGTGGTCAAGTGTATTTGTGTCCCTGGTGGGACATTTAATATGCTGTCTGTATTTAGGAAGCTCATTTGTGAGATTAGCTCTATTGAAATCACCCAGAATGATAAGCAGAGAGTCTGGATGTTTTTCCTCCACGTCTGCTATCTGGTCAGCGAGGTGCTGCAGTGCCTCCGTTGTACAAGCAGCAGGCGGGATATAAATTCCGACCAGAATAAACGAGGAGTACTCTCGCGGTGAATAAAAGGGTTTACAGTTTATGAACAGTGACTCTAGGTTAGGGCTACAAAACTTCTTCAACACTGTGACATCAGTACACCAACCTTCATTTATGTAGAAGCAGATTCCGCAACCTTTAGTCTTTCCAGAGAATTCTCAGCTGCGATCAGCGCGAAACAGTTGGAATCCGTCCAGGTGCACCGCGCTGTCCGGGATGTGCTCACTCAGCCAGGATTCCGTGAAACAAAGGGCGCCAGATCTGCTAAAATCCCGGTTTTTGTGAGTCAGGAGCAGCAGTTCATTCATTTTGTTCGCCAAAGAGCGGATATTTGCCAGATGGATCGGTGGGAGCGGCGTGCAAAATCCTCGTTTCTTCAACCTGACTAGCGCACCGGCACGTTTATCACGCCGCCTTCGTTTCCGGCCAGCGCCAATAGCCGCTGCTCCCACAGCTAAGATCGACTGAAAAAACTTCAGATCAGCAGTAGAAACTGGCGGAGAAGTTGCATTGGGAGGTAGTCTGAGTGAAAGTAGTTCCTCCCTTGAATAGGTGACTCGGACAGAAGAGCAGAAGTCCAAAAAAACACACAAAATTATCAAAAACATCAGAGAGCAGAAGCCAGTGGGTGACACACACACACACACACATACGTACATATATATCTTCATGAAGAATACAATGTCTTGGAATTCTTCTGAGTTGTAAATATTTGTGTATTTTTGAAACAAATCAACAGAAAAGTAATTTATGATAAGTGGGTATTGGAAATTAAACAATAACTAAATGATATTGTTTGTAGTTAGTGAAAATAATGTTTCACATATAGAAATGGGAATTTTCAAAGTTTATGATAAATTCAGCAATCAGACGGAGCTAATAAATTAATAAAGGAAAATAAAATAACTAAACTAAATATTGTGGACTAATTAAACACATTTAACATTTATGTGCTCTGCAGAATATACACAAATCGTACCGAGAAGAAACAGTAGCAGTTTTTGACAAAAATTTATGGACTCTGCTGTCGATTGGTGGTACTGGTAGCATTTTTCGATAGGGCAGCACAAACTGACAGAACACCGGTCGGTCCGCTGCTTCTCCCGGTGTGTCTTATGTTGGATACACCGGTGTTCTTTGTCAGACCCTGGGTCCCCGCTGGTGTACCTTGTCTTGTCCACATATGCTAAACTATCCTTTAGACCTACGCAATCCGGACAACTTTATGGTATAATTTTTTTAAGCATTAAATCTTCAGTATTATCTTTTCTAGCCAAATGTGTCATTTTTTCACTTCCTTGTTTTGTTCAGTGAGCGCTGTGGCGACTGACTGATTATCCAATAAGCATGGTCGTGATGCTGTGTATTATCCAATCAGCACAGAGTCAATCCAAAACCCCGCCCACACTTCCTGAAACAAGGGCATGAGAAGACAGAGTTGTGGCTACATTTTTATTGATAAAAATGACATATTTTCACTGAACAACTCCGTACTCGGGGATGCACACCCTTTTTACCTCAGTAAAGCATTTAGAAAATCTGAGGCCAGTCTGATGGATGGTTTGGGAAATATCTGAGGAACACGCAGACAGACACACACACATAGACAGAGATTTGGTGCATTTATACAGCTGTGGACAAAATTGTTGGTACCCCTCTGTTAATGAAAGAAAAACCCACAATAGTCACAGAAAAAACTTGAATCTGACAAAAGTGGTAATAAATAAAAATTCTATAAAAATTAACCAATGAAAATCAGACAATGCTTTTGAATTGTGGTTCAACAGAATTATTTTAAAAAACAAACTCATGAAACAGGCCTGGACAAAAATGATGGTACACTTAATTTAATATTTTGTTGCACAACCTTTTGAGGCAATCACTGCAATCAAACGATTTCTGTAACTGTCAATGAGACTTCTGCACCTCTCAGCAGCTACAGTATTTTGGGCCACTCCTCATGAGCAAACTGCTCAAGTTGTCTCAGGTTTGAAGGGTGCCTTCTCCAGACGGCACGTTTCAGCTCCTTCCACAGATGTTCAATAGGATTTAGATCAGGGCTCATAGAAGGCCACTTTAAAATAGTCCAATGTTTTGCTCTTAGCCATTTTTGGGTGTTTTTAGCTGTGTGTTTTGGGTCATTATCCTGTTGCAAGACCCATGACCTGTGACTGAGACCAAGCTGTCTGACACCGGGCAGCACATTTCTCTCTAGAATACCTCGATAGTCTTGAGATTTCATTGTACCCTGCATAGATTCAAGACACCCTGTGCCAGATGCAGCAAAGCAGCCCCACAACATAACAGAACCTCCTCCATGTTTCACAGTAGGGACAGTGTTCTTTTCTTGGTATGCTTCATTTTTGCGTCTGTGAACATAGTGCTGATGTGCCTTGCCAAAAAGTTGCAGTTTTGTCTCATCTGTCCATAGGACATTCTCCCAGAAACTTTGTGGTTTGTCAACATGCAGTTTGGCAAATTCCAGTCTGGCTTTTTTATGATTTGTTTTCAACAGTGGTGTCCTCCTTCGTCGTCTCCCATGCAGTCTACTTTGGCTCAAACAATGACGGATGGTGCGATCTGACACTGATGTACCTTGACCTTGGAGTTCACCATGAATGTGTTTAGAGGTTGTTCTGGGCTCTTTTGTTACTATTCGTATTATCCGTCTCCTCCTGCGGCCACATCCAGGGAGGTTGGCTACAGTCCAGTGGATCTTAAATTTCTGAATAATATGTGCAACTGTAGTCACAGGAACATCAAGCTGCTTGGAGATGGTCTTATAGTCTTTACCTTTAACATGCTTGTCTATAAATTTCTTTCTAATCTCCTGAGACAACTCTCTCCTTTGCTTCCTCTGGTCCATGTTTAGTGTAGTAAACACCATGTCAACAAACAGCACAGTGACTACTTGTCACCCTTTAAATAGGCCAACTGACTGATTACAAGTTTGTAGACACCTGTGATGTTAATTAGAGGACACATCTTGGTTGAACATGTCCCTATGGTCACATTATTTTCAATCTTAGCGGTACCATCATTTTTGTCCAGGCCTGTTTCATGAGTTTGTTTTTTAAAATAATTCTGTTGAACCACTATTTAAAAACATTGTCTGATTTCCATTGGTTAATTTTCATAGAATTTTTATTTATTACCACTTTTGTCAGATTGAAGTTATTTCTGTGACCATTGTGGGTTTTTCTTTCATTAAGAGAGGGGTACCAACAATTTTGTCCACGTGTGTACATGTTACTCTGAAATGATATTGTTTCTCTCTTATTTGGAACAACTTTTGGATATTTGCGGGCAGTGATAGACTCTTAGCTTTAAACATTATGACTGCAGTTTTAAAGGCAACCAGATCTTTCAACTTGAGAGCTTTTAATTTAAGAAAAAGTGGGTTTGTTGGTTCCCTGTGAGCAGCTTTGTTTATTATTCTAATAGCTCTCTTCTGAAGCATAAAGACTGGATATATGTTTTATATGTGTTTCCCCATACTTCAGTACAATATGTCATGTATGGGAGTATTAATGAATGATACAGAGTCTATAATGTGGGTTGATTCAGCAAATATTTCACTCTGTGTAGTATTGCGATTGATTTGCATATTTTACCTTTAATATAATTAATATGTGACTTCCAACACAGTTTTTTATCGATTATTACACCAAGGATTTTAATTTTGGATACCCTTTCAATCTCTACACCAGTTACACTGAGTTTAGATACTGAGTTGTTGTGATGGTGTGAAATAACGTTGTCAATAAAAGTTTAGCCACCGCTGTGTCGCCCTGGTTTCAAGTGTGGGTGTTTTGTGCTTGTATTGCTAACATTAAAAGGAAGCACTACAATGGGTCTCAAATATTTGTAATGTGTTCTTTTACTGGATGAGTTTAACCTCTTGCACTCCGGAATACCGCGGGCGGTCACGTCTGTGCGTCCTAGTGTGCCTCAGTGCGCATTGTGCGTCCTCAGTGCCGCACTGAAAAAAAAAAAAAGCTGCATTTCTGTTCTTCCAGGACAGACACAGCCGGCGAACAGGAAACCAAAGGAGTGTTTTGATTGATTTAGATTTGATTGACCTCTCATTCGACTAATAAGAGCCTTGAATTGGGTTTCTGAAACCTTGAAGAACCAATGACTGAAAACCTAGCAAGAAGGGCCTGCCTACCAACGACTGCGCGAATACAACGAGCCAATTGAAGTAGAGAAGTTCGTGTGTCCCCTGCGTAAAATGTGCGGCTGAATGTGTCGCTGGGTGACACACATTGAGAGCTGTGTAACGATAGCGTTAGCCAGTCATTTTTATTACTACTGTTCTTATTTGTTTTGAAAAATAGTTTGCAAAAACCGCAATCATGGAGGAGATGGTTTTACCGGGTCACGTGACCAGAACCACGAGTCATTACAAGCGGACCAGCGTCATGTTAGTCTGACAATGAGGAACAGATGTTCGCTAACGACACTGCTGTTGTGGACAGGTAAGTGTTATAAGCTAAATTATTCTTTATCAATGAAAATGGTAATAAAAATAACTTTTGACCGATCGCTAATTACAACGGTCCATCATGGCCACTTGACAGACCGGTTTTTGTGCGCTGCGCTCCTCTGTAGCAGCGGGGGGGGGGGGAGTTGTTATCCTCTACATTGCAGATATTTTAGTATAATTTTTAGTGCACTGTAGGTTATTTTTTCTTGTAAAAAAAGGCCACACCTTTTTTACGGGGCATATTTCTTTGTGTGTGGGGGGCCTGTTTGTTCATTCATGAAAGAATAAACAACCCCCACACACTCACACACACAGCCCTGAGTGTCACCTTTCATATAAGAGCCCAAGATCAAGCTTCTGTGTTTGAGCATTCAAAAGTTACAGACGTCTTTCCAAACTGTGCCATTTGGCACAATTTGGCACAGTTCAAAAACCCCTGGGAACAACCTAAGAAAAAAGCTTTGTAATATATTCATTTTTTGTGGTATTGTTACAAAATTTTGACCTCAGCTGGATAACACTTGGTTCTACATTTCTGTTGCATTTTCCAGCCCGTATCTGAAAGTTGTGTGTTATTTGCAAGCATTTGTATCTAAAAAAACACCCAGGCAAATTTTATTTTCTTCAAGTTCCTTATGTTTAGATGACTGCTACTCAGTGGCAGAAGCACTTAGAGAGATTATGACTGTTTTGCCAAAAAATTCAAAGTGTTTTCTTTTAAATGAGACCAACCCCATGAAGATGCTGCAAAGGGTTGAAGAACAGCTTTTGATTTACTTTGGGTATGTTATTTTTAGGTGTTTTTAGGGGAATTGACCAGAGTGCAAGGGGTTAAAGATGAAATACTATAGGCTACACATATAAACTAAATTCTAATGGTGACTGAACAACTCCCATTCCCCAAGGTGCAAGATACACTGTTATGACTATAACTAACAAAGGATCACAGAAATGATCTGATAAAAATAAATAAATAAATAAACAAGTGGTTTACCTATACTTTAACTTAAAAAGCAAAAGATTTGACTATAAATATGATGTGTTGTTTACCTGTCACAATACTGCTGTCAAAACGTCGCCATTCCGAGCAGATCCTGTTTGGACTCTACAATCAAAATACTCACACCTTAAGTTCATACACAGCACGAAAATGCAACATGTAAAAAACACCTTTTTATCCAGAATTACAACTAGCTTATTTCATCAGATATTGTCAACACAAGGCAACATACTAGGACGGACGTAGCATTGAGCTAGGTCATCGTTTAAACACGATTAAGTTTTCTTCTGTCCACAGTGAACTTTTCACTGCTGGGAAATATATGTAAAACATGAATATCACATCACTCACTGTCCTGTATATCACAATATCACGGCTTCAACTGCTGAAGTTGGTTACGTCGCAGCTGTACATTCAATTCAATTCGGGTGGCTGGGTCTAATTCCCGGTGCGTCTCCGTCTATTTTCTAGTGCGTCTGCTTGTGCTTCCCACTGCAAGCTCAGTCTGCTTTCCTCTGCATTCTCTCATCAGCTGAAACGCACAGAAAACTCTGCTGGACCGCTGTGTTGATTTCTGCTGATTTCTGTTAAGCCATTCTATCGTTATTATTTATACCTAATATCACTTGTTTCCCCCCACCTTTTCCCCCTTTAGATGACTGTACGCCAGATACTGAATCTTTTCCCTCCTCACTTTGACCAGAAGGCCCCTCGGTCCTCCCGGTTGCTCCATGTTACAGCTGTTACGGGAGATTGTTAAAGGCCAAGGTCCCGGACTGTTAAGGCCCTTTCTGGGTGTTCAGGGGTGGGGGGGTGGACCACTAGGAGGTTTCACTCT
This sequence comes from Pholidichthys leucotaenia, assembly GCA_020510985.1. Lineage (NCBI taxonomy): Eukaryota > Metazoa > Chordata > Actinopteri > Cichliformes > Pholidichthyidae > Pholidichthys > Pholidichthys leucotaenia. Next base: position 469,337,209 of record CM035837.1, on the reverse strand, counting down.
CACCCAGTGACTTGGTTGAGTAGGGGGAGGGGGGAGGAGATGTAAATGTATGTGCCTTGGCGTCAGAGAGTCAGTCTTGTTGTTGGAGTTGAATCAAGTTCTGAACTGGCAGCTCTCTTGTCTCGTCACATCATTCCTCCACAACACCTTTGTTCTTGCAAATTTGTACGTAATTTACATTTATCCATTTGAAATTCATGATAAATTGGTGAATACCCCCATCCCCCTTTTTAAAAAAATACCACCTGTTGTTAACATACGTATAAAAATCTTAAATCCTGTTGAATCCTCCAGAGGATTTTTAATAAAGCTAATCTATCTAATCTGATGAAATTGAATTAAACTAATCATTAGTGAATCTGTTAATGTTAATGGAGGATTGTATATTATATATATATCATTATTATGGCGGTGCCCTGGGCTTGAGGGGTGATGCCCCGCTTTTGGGAGGGAGCGTCACCTGGGGTATATAAGCCAACTGTAGGAGGCATCTTGTTTCTTTTCGCTGTGGCTCCTGTGCTCACAGTAGAGTCTCCTGTGTTCCTTTGCTCTCGTTCAATAAAACTATAAAACATCACGTTGCCTCTTCATTAATTTGAGACACAACATTTGGCGATGAGGATATACGGAGATGGGAAGCATGGTAGCAGGGCTGCTACCGTGCTTTGTCCATTTTTGGAGGCTCTGGGTGAGCCATTGGTCCCTTGGGCCAGATGGTATGCAGCCTTCGAGAACTGTCTGAGGGCGTTAGACCTCGGCAGCCTTGACAAATTGCATGCAAGGGATATTCTGGTCCATAACCTGGCTATGGAAGGCCAGAGGATCCTGAGCACGCTTGGAGGAGGTGACTCATTCGGCGATGTAGCGAGGCTCTTGGTGGGCTACTTCCGCGCCCCTGAAAACATCATGATGTGGTGCATAGAGTTCAGGCAGTGGCACCAGCAACTCGGAGAGTTGGTTCAACAGTTTGTGGTGGACTTTCGGCGGCTGGTGGGTGAGTGCAGGTTTGGGACTTTAGAGGAGGAGATGGTCTGCGACCAGTTAGCGGTACATGTGGCCTATTCCTCGGCGAGGGTCCGCCTGCTAACCCATGCTGCTGAGCTAAAACTGCTAGCAGCCATGGCGCTAGCACAACAACACGAGGTAGCGGAAAGGCTAACAAAGAATCTCGGTGATATGGAGGCCCCGCACAGGAACGATAAGCAGTGGAAGGCACTGGCCTTGTATTCGGACGATGGCAGCGAAGATGAATACGTGGCCATTGTAAAAATTAGGTCCACCCCGGGGACACTGAAATGCTACGGCTGCAGATCCAGTAGGCACCGCTATGGAGCGAGGAAGTGTGCAGCGATGGGCAAGCATTGTGGACGGTGTGGTTTGTTCCATCACTTCGCCAGGGTTTGCCGAAATTTTGAGATGGAGGACCGACGAGCTGGAAAAGGTACGCCAACTAAGAAGACGTCTACATCGGTCCACACGGTCTCGCTAACCACGGAGGATCGTGTCATGTGCAAGATACTGTTGGACGGGACGCTAATGCCGATGATTGTGGACACGGGGTCGGCAGCCTCCATTCTGAATTTGGCAACGGTAAAGAAGTTCTTCCCCCATTACACTGTGAGTAAAACAGACATAGCCTGTTACGGGTATGGTGACAACCCGTTGGACATCGTGGGCTCGGTGTGGCTGTCGGTGAGGTACAGAAAAGCCTCTATGTACGCAGTCCAGTTCATGGTGTCCTGGAGTGGTAACAACTTGATGGGCTGTGATTTGTTTTATGGGCTCGGCTTCACCATCACCTGCGGAGAAGTGGAGGAGTGGTCAGGTGATGGACTGTGGGACAGGCCATTTTATTCGGGAAGTGGCGAAGAAGTGTGGGACTTAAGGTGGCGCATTCTTAGTGAAGAGGGATGCCACCAGCACCAGAGTATGCCAACACGATGGGTACTCCATGACAGTGTTTGCGGTTCTGTGGACGCGGGACCCGAATGGCATGGTTCCAGAGAGCGAGTGCAGCGGGGCTCCAGTGGCCGGCCGAGTACCACTGTTGAGCCAGACGTTGCCAGTGTCGCTCCGACGCAGCAGCTACAAGTGATCGGGTTGAGACCAGACAGCACGAACCCTAGACATGCCCAGAATTAAAACAGGGGAAAAGGCTCGAGCAAGCTTAACGGGACGCTGAAGAGCCATATGGTTTCCGGTTCGCAAAGCAGAAGACAGAGAAAGCCAGTGAGTGCTTCCCTGGGCGAGGGCGATGGTGGTTATTTCTTTGACCATTGTGGGTTTTTCTTTCATTAACAGAGGGGTACCAACAATTTTGTCCATGGCTGTAAATCTGCAACTTTTTCTTAATTTTTTTCCTCAAAAATTTGTGACTTTTTCCTGTAAATTTGTAAATTTAAATTTTTGTGTAAATTTTTTTTCTTGTTGATTTTCAATCGTTTTCTCAAAAATTTGTGATTTTTTTGGCTGATAAATTTGCAGCGCTATTCATCATAAATTTGCAGTCTTTTTCTATAGGCCCTAAGAATAGAGGGTTAGTACTAGTGAAAGCGCTTTGAGTGGTCTTTGTGACTAGAAAAGTGTTATATAAGTGTAGGGTAGTTAGTTAGTTGTAAGTTTGTATTCTTTTCCTGCAAATTTTCAAGTTTTTCTTGTACATTTGAAGCCCTTTCCCTCATAAATTTACATTTTTTTTGTAAATTTACAAATTTTTCCTGTAAATTTTCAACTTTTTTCTCATGAGTTTTGTAACCTTTTTCCCCTCATAAAATTACATTTTTTCTTGAAAATTTGAATTTTTTGTGTAAATTTGAATTTTTTTTCTTGTTGATTTTCAAGTTTTTTTTCTCAAAAAATTGATTTTTTTTGGCTCATAAATTTGCAGCTTTTTTCTTGTAAATTTACATTTTTCCTGAAAATTTTCAACTTTTTCTCATGGGAAGGGCGCATGCGCACGCAGCGACCGGCAGCTAGTGAAAAAGTTTGTCGTCTGTGTGTCTGTTTTTATGTACTTTTATATGTTTTTACAAAATTCTCTGTGTCGTTTCTGACCTGGAGTGTTTGTGGACTATATGGCAAAGAGCTCCCTGTTTCCAACAACATGGACTTCCTTCCCTTTCTTGCACTGCTGCTACTTTTCCATCCATCCATCCATCCATCTTCTACCGCTTTTCCGGAGGTCCGGGTCGCGGAGGCAGCAGTTCAAGCAGAAAAGCCCAGACTTCCCTCTCCCCAGCCACCTGCTCCAGCTCTTCAGAGAGGATACCAAGGCGTTCCCAGACCAGCTGGGAGACATAGTCTCTCCACCGAGTCCTGGGTCTGCCCCGGGGTCTCCTCCCAGAGGGACGTGCCTGAAACACCTCAAGTGGGAGGCGTCCAGGAGGCATCCTAATCAGATGCCCATACCACCTCAACTGACTCCTTTCAATGTGGAGGAGCAGCGGTTCTACTCTGAGCCTCTCCCGGATGACTGAGCTCCTCACCCTATCTCTGAGGGTGAGTCCAGCAATCCGTAGGATTGTTCGGCATCATGGCGGGCAGAATACCTTATTCCAGGGACATGTTGCTGCATTTAAACATGGTTGATGCAGCGGCTGTGATTGAGCCTAAGCCGTAACTGCCGGACTTTATTTTGAGAGACGGACATAGCGTGAAAAGAGAGACCGGAGAGACGGCAGAAGGAAGCGCGGAAGGCGTTGAGGTGTGAAATTGCGCCTGAGAAGACGTCAATTTGGTAACATTCCTCTTCCTTCTATGATTTTTGGGAACGTACAGTCTCTGAGAAACAAGGTGGATGAAATTTAAGGGAATGTATGCTACCAGAAGGACTTTACGAACTGCTGTGTCATGGCTTATACCGAGACTTGGCTAAATGTGCATGACCGAGACGCAGACCTTTGGATTCATGGCTTTGGAGCCCCGCTGCGCTCGGATCGGCAGGAAGAGGTAACGGGGAAGTGTCAGGGGGGCGGCGTATGTTTATATATTAATAAGCAGTACTGCACATCTGTCACGGTCAGAGAGCGCATCTGTACACCCGATGTGGAGCTGCTGTCTGTGTCACTACGCCCCTTTTATTTGCCTCGCGAGTTCCCACAACTTTTCATCACAATTGTGTACATTCACCCGAGGGCAGATGCTGACTCCGCCTGCAGCATTATCTTTGATGTGATCCAGCAGCTGCAATCAATTTCTCCAGAGGTGCCAAACTTCATTCTTGGGGATTTTAACCATGTTTCTTTAAAGAAGACACTTAAAAACTTTTATCAGTATGTCTCCTGCCCAACCAGGCGAAAAAAGACATTGGACCTGTGCTATGGATCCACAGAGAGAGCCTATTAATCACTCCCCTTTCCTTCTGTAGGATCCTCAGATCACAACTGTGTACATTTGCTGCCCACATATAAAACTGCTCTCAGAAGAGGCAAGGTGGAGACGAGAGACACTGATGTGTGGACAGAAGATTCAGTGCACAGCCTCCAGGAATGCTTTGACTGTACAGACTGGGAGATGTTCACACTGGCCTGCGGGGATGATTTGGACTCTTTGGTGGACGTCACATGCTCATACATGGCTTTCTGTAAAAATAAGATTGTTCCACGTAAACGTGTCAAAATATATCCCAACAACAAACCATGGGTTACAAAATCAGTTAAATCCTGCTTACAGAGGAAAGCACTTGCCTATAAACAGGGGTCTGTTTCTGAGCTACAGGTTGCCATAAAGTTGCTGAAGGCCGAAATTTTTAAGAGCAAAACAGAATTATAAATCAGAGTTGGAAAGCAAGATGGCAACAGAGAAACTTGGTTCAGCCTGGGCCAGTATGAAAACTATTGCAGGCCTTCAGAGCACAGAGCGCAGTAATCGTGTGTTTTTAGATGGTTTTAATTCAGACACAGAGCTGGCTAATGCTCTTAATTGTTTTTTATGGTTGTTTTGAATCCTTTGATTTTAGCACAGAAACCCAAGATTTGAAACAGAAACTCAAAGACAATCAGCACTTTAATATTGAGGTGCAGGATGTTAACCCTTGTGTGATGTTAACCCTTGTGTGACCCCTGGGGGTCACCCGGACCCCACCTCCTCGCATCTTGTCCCAGCGCCCCCTAGCGGTCTGGGTGTGTGTTTGGCGGCGGTGGTTAGACCGGAAACTCAACCCACTATATCGGCACCCCCCCCCATCGCATCATAGCGCCCCCTAGCGTCCTGGGGTGGGGTAGTGGGGGTGGAGGTCAAGAAGACCCCCCGTCTCCACCAAAAGCCGGAAACCCCAACCCCAAGACCCCTCCATCATATCATAGCGCCCCCTAGCGGTCTGGGTGTGTGTTTGGCGGCGGTGGTTAGACCGGAAACTCAACCCACTATATCGGCATCCCCCCCCATCGCATCATAGCGCCCCCTAGCGTCCTGGGGTGGGGTAGTGGGGGTGGGGGTCAAGAAGACCCCCCGTCTCCACCAAAAGCCGGAAACCCCAACCCCAAGACCCCTCCATCATATCATAGCGCCCCTAGCGGTCTGGGTGTGTGTTTGGCGGCGGTGGTTAGACCGGAAACTTAACCCACTATATCGGCACCCCCCCCCCCATCGCATCATAGCGCCCCCTAGCGTCCTGGGGTGGGGTAGTGGGGGTGGGGGTCAAGAAGACCCCCCGTCTCCACCAAAATCCGGAAACCCCAACCCCAAGACCCCTCCATCATATCATAGCGCCCCTAGCGTCCTGGGGTTGGGGGGGGGGTCAAGAAGACCCCCGTCGCCACCAAAAGCCGGAAACTCAACCCCCTATATCGGCATCTCCCCCCCCCCAAAAAAAAAGACCCCTCCTGTCATAGCACCCCCTAGCGTCCTGGGATGGTCACGACTACTACCATCAAATACGATCCGATCCACCTAGTGGTCTCGTTGGTGAGGGGCTGTCCACACACACACGCGCGCGCACACACAAGACCATTACTCTCTGTGTCCTGTTAGCATTAATTTGTTTGAATCAAACCACAGTTTATGTATAAAAATACATATACAAATCAGAATCAGAATCAGATTTATTGCCATTGTTCACGTAGTATACAAACTAGGAATTTGTCTCGGTGCAATGCTGCAACATTAAACATGATAAAAATAAAAGATAGAAATAAAAAAACTATACATGCAATAAAATGTAGAATAACAATGAGTGATAATAGTCTAAGCAATTTTTAAATATATTAGCGAGCAGCAGATATTGTGGAGCATCACATAGCGCAGTCGGTAATGCAAAGAGAAAAACAGCGTCGACTGACATGAGTCCGGTTGAGCTGCCGTACGTAGTGCACGAGAGTCAATAAGTCACTTATTAGTGTTCAGCAGTCTGATGGCAGAGGGGAAGAAGCTGCGAAATCCTATGAGAAAAAATAGCCTTCCTATAGGAAACCAAAGAAATGACAGTGGTTTGAGTTGATGATGAATTTGGAGGAAATTTTCACCAGAAGGGACTCTACGCCTGGAATCAAACCCAATAAATTTATAGGGATCACACATGTCAGCTTGTGTATAGAGAATGTTTGGGGTATCTATTTCTTTATTTTGGTTTAAATTGTCCAAGCATCGTACATACTTCTGTGCAATACGTGATGTATGGGAGCATTAATGAATGTTAAAAAAAAGTGTATATTGTGTTTCTTTTTTTGGGGGGGGGGGACCTCAGGTCTCTATCCTGTTAAAATATAACTCAGTGGAATGCAGAGAGTGAGTGCACTGCGTTTGTCTGTGACCACACACACACACACACACACACACACACACACACACACACACACACACACACACACACACGCACACAGAGAGAGTGGTGGTCAGGGGCTGTCCACACACGCATACACGTTTGAGTCGCTGAAGAAGAATGTTTGGGGTATTTATTCTTTTATTTAGCTTTATTTACCTTTTATTTATTTATGTTATATACCTAAACTCAGTGTAAATGGTGTAGAGATTGAAAGGGTATCCGAAACTAAACTTCTTGGAGTAATAATTGATAATAAACTGTGTTGGAAGTCACATATTAATTATATTAAGGGTGAAGTATCCAAATCAATGGCAATATTACACAGAGTGAAATATTTGCTGAATCGACCCACACTATATACCTTGTATCATTCATTAATACTCCCATACATGACATATTGTAATGAAGTATGGGGAATACATATAAAACAAACATACATCCACTCTTTACGCTTCAAAAGAGAGCTATTAGAATAATAAACAAAGTGGCTTACAGGGAACCAACAAACCCACTTTTTCTTAAACTAAAAGCTCTCAAGTTGAAAAATCTGGTTGACTTTAAAACTGCAATAATAATAATGTTTAAAGTGAAGAATCTATCACTGCCCGCAAATATCCAAAAGTTGTTCCAAATAAGGGAGAGACAAAATCACTTCAGAGGAACATGTATATTTCAAAAGCCTACAGTGAGAACTACCACCAAGCAACACTGTGTCTCAGTGCAAGGAGTCAGATTACGGAACGATTTTGGACCCGAATTAAAATCATGTACAACGCTTGGACAATTTAAACAAAAACTAAAGGAAGAAATACTCCAAACATATATACAAGATGACACGTAAAATCACATAAGGATTGTCATATCCAGTCTGCGTTGTGCTGTTACTTAGTTGTTGTTGGGGTTTTTTTTTGTCACATTTTGTCTTAGCTTTGTTCTGAATTGTAATCGCTCTTGTTTTGTTTTGTTTTGTTTTTTTTTTCCTTTGAATTCTTGGATGGAATATGGGTGGGCAATATAAGCTGCGGCTTCAGCCATGACCCATTTCGGATAACATTTGTTGAACTGTATAATCAGAGGAGTCATTGTCTAATTTGGCCTTGTTGGATTTTCATTTCCCCCTTTTGCTATATTATTCAGTTCCTTTTAACCTGTACTATCCGAAACAAATAAAGATTCATTCATTCATAAATAAATAAAGATTCATTCATTCATTTGAGTTTAAACCACCCGTCACAGGAACAGTTTCTTTCCTCAAGCCATCGTCACTGTGATGAACTCCTAACATTCACCTAGTCCTACCTGTTTGCTGTACTCATGACTTTTCATCCATTATTACATTGCACATAAGTCTCACACTGCTTTTTACTTCGTTCACATTATGTCACCGAATCTGATTTCACATTGAAATACTGTATGACTGTATATTTTTTTTCCATATATTTCTGCAAAGTGTGGATAGTATGAGTAAATAACTGCATATATGCCTGTATACCGTATATTTGCATCTTTAAAAATAAACTAATCAGCCAAGACATAAAATGAACGAGCGATGACGTCTGGGGAGAAAAAATCCCTCCGAGGCCAGAAAATGCTACAATTACCTACTACTCCTTACAGACCCATAAAACGGACAAGAGATTACGTCTTGGGGATGGGGGGAGGGGGGGTCCTTCACGAAACCGGGCCGTAGTGCTGTACTCATGACTTTTCATCCATTATTACATTGCACATAAGTCTCACACTGCTTTTTACATAAAATGAACGAGCAATGACGTCTGGGGAGAAAAATCCCTCCGAGGCCAGAAAATGCTACAATTACCTACTACTCCTTACAGACCCATAAAACGGACAAGAGATTACGTCTTGGGGATGGGGGGAGGGGGGGGGGGTCCTTCACGAAACCGGGCCGTAGTGCTGTACTCATGACTTTTCATCCATTATTACATTGCACATAAGTCTCACACTGCTTTTTACATAAAATGAACGAGCAATGACGTCTGGGGAGAAAAATCCCTCCGAGGCCAGAAAATGCTACAATTACCTATTACTCCTTACAGACCCATAAAACGGACAAGAGATTACGTCTTGGGGATGGGGGGGGTCCTTCACGAAACCGGGCCGTAGTACCAAGGTCCAGTCGCGAACTTGCCCATCGTCCCCCGAGGACGGACGACAGGAAGTCACGTTACTAAGGGTCCCTCGCTTCGGGTCCGTGACTGCCAATTCCCTCGAGGACGAAAAAAAAAAGAAGCCCAAGGACCTCACTCTCTTTTCTTTCCCTCTCGCTCGCTCGCTCGCTCGCTCGCTCCCTAGCATCTCTACGACATGTCGCTCACGCGTCCATGGACCGGGAGGAAAGAGGAAGAAGAAGACGAAGAAGAAATAGAAGTAGAAGTAGAATCCCCCTCTCCCGTCGTGTCTTCTTCTTCTTCTTCTTCTTCTTTTTCTGTCCCGTACCGGCTCCGCAGTACCACGGGGGCGACGATTAAGAGTCGGTATATGCGAAGCGGCACCGCTCCACGGGACCCCGCTGCGATACCGGACCGCGAGCGACTCCCGACGTCCCTGAGAGCCCGCCGAGACAAAGACCGCGGGGACGTCGAGGAAGGACAACTGCAACACGAACAAGAAGAAGAAGAAGAAGAAGAAGAAGAAGAAGAAGAAGAAGAAGAAGAAGAAGAAGAAGAAGAAGTAGAAGTAGAATCCCCCTCTCCCGTCGTGTCTTCTTCTTCTTTTTCGGTCCTGTACCGGCTCCGCAGTACCACAGGGGCGACGATTACGAGTCGGTATATGCGAAGCGTCGAGGAAGGACAACTGCAACACGAAGAAGAAGAAGAAGAAGAAGAAGAAGACGGAGAAGAAGACGAAGGTGAAGAAGAGGAGTCTGATACAGGGGAGGACGACGACAACGAGGACGATGAGGAAGAAGACGAGGAATTGGACATAGAGGAGGACGACGAGGATGATGAAGAAGAAGAAGAAGAAGAAGAAGAAGAAGAAGAAGAAGAAGAAGAAGAAGAAGGACAGTATCACTATGACTATCGCGACGCTCCCGCGGAATCGATGACCTCGAGTCGAGGGAACATCACGTGGAGCTCGAGGCCTGCCCCGCAGTCGCGGCAGCGCGGGCGCCAACGTCGGCCTCGACTTGAGCGCCAGGGCCCCACGGGGACGGCGCGCGAGGCCGTCGCGGACGTGGCCTCGGCGTTCCTCGCTTACTTTCAGCCCGAGCTGGAGGACGAGGTGATCGCCATGACCAACCTGGAAGGCGCCAGGAGGATGTCGCGAGGGCTCGACGGGTGGAGGCCCATGGATCGGACCGACCTGCGCGCCTACGTGGGGCTGCTGATCCTCGCGGGTGTGTACAGGTCACGAGGCGAGGCGTGCGAGAGCCTCTGGGACGCCGAGAGCGGACGCCCCGTCTTCCGGTCCGTCATGTCCCTCAAGACCTTCCGCTCGTACTCGAGCGTCCTGCGTTTCGACGATCACGACACCAGAGAGGCCAGACGCTATTCCTCTTCTCCTTCCTCTTCTTCTTGTTCCTCATCAGGAGACAAGCTGGCGCCCATCAGGTGCGTGTGGGACGCGTGGCAGAGGAGGCTGTCGCTCCTGTACGAGCCCGGACCCGAGGTCACCGTGAACGAACGACTGGTTCCCTTTAGGGGTAAGTAGCCGTGGTGTTGGGTGTAAAAAACAAAAACAAAAACAAAACAAAAAATATAGAAATCTAACTGCATGTCTCTCTCTCTCTCTCTCTCTCTCTCTCTCTCTCTCTCTCTCTCTCTCTCTCTCTCTCTCTCTCGTGCGCATGCGTGGGCGTTTGTGGGAGCAGGGGTGTGGAGTGGTGTCGAGTGAGTACTTTAAACTTTGTATTTTCTAACTTTTTCTCTATCTTGTGTGTTTGAGGTGTGTGTGTTTAATATAGTGGGTTGAGTGTGTGTGTGCTGGGGTGTGATTGTTGGAGTGAGTGTGTTGGGGAACGGTAGCTTCTGCTGCCGGTTTTTCCCGGCCGGCATCATGCCGGTGATTGATGGTGGTGTGGAGTTTGAGCGCTTAACCCGGCGTCATGGCGTGAGAATCCTCCCGACAGTTCCCTGTTCTGTGGAGGAGGCCAGCCTCGCTGTAGGACAGGTGGTTGGGCATGACAGCATAAAATCAGCATCGAGGATGAACAGCGCAATTGTGATCTTTCTGGATTCGACTGAAAAAGCTGATCAGGTGGTGGCACAGGGAGTGGTCCTAGGTGACACTTTTACTCCCGTTTTACCGCTGGCGAACCCGTCTAGGAGGATCACCATCTCAAACGCTCCTCCTTTCGTTAAAAATGATCAGCTGATTAGAGAGTTGTCCCGTTTTGGCCAGGTTGTGTCCCCTATCAGAATGGTCTCTCTGGGTAGTAAATCACCCCTGCTGAAGCATGTTGTATGTCATAGGAGGCAGTGTTTCATGGTGTTGAAAGACAGCTCTGCTGAACTGAACGCATCTTTTAATTTCAGGATTGACGGCTTTAGCTACTTGGTGTTTGCAACATCTGAAACCATGAAGTGTTTTGCGTGTGGCGCAGAAGGCCATCTTATTAGGTCATGTCCTGAAAAGGCGAACACAAAGAGCACTGGCGGTAAGAAAGGTGACGCCGCTGTTTCTGGTGGTCCGGAGGGTAGCGCTACATGTGGTGCGGCGGATGCCGCTGCGGCGCCCGCTTCTGCTGGGGCGGTCGCGTCCGCGTCCGCGTCCGCTTCTACTTCTGCGGGGGCGTCCGCGTCCGCGTCCGCGTCCGCTTGTGCTGGGGCGGCCGCGGCCGCCTCTGCTGGGGTGGCCACGGCGGGCGCGGTAGTTGCCCCCCCAAACAGTGATGGTGGGGAATTTCTGTCTGGCGGCAGCTCTGATCATTGTGACGAGCCTGTCGCCCGGGGTAAACAAGTGGAGGGTGTAAGTAAAAGTGCAGTTAAACGAAGGAACGTGAATGAACAGACTTTGCAGGCGGGGGAGGAGCGGTTTGAGGCTGTAGCGGACACAAAGAGCAAACACTGCATGACAAACGTTGCGTTTCATGAAGAAATGCAGGAATGTAGTTTTGTTGAAGAGGATCCTTTTAAAGCTGCACAAAAAAGGAAAAGTGCGGAAAACTTGCAGAGCTCTGCTAAATCTAGTAGGGTTGGGAATTTAGATTTACTGAATGAGAGCGCTTCTGACGAAAGTGGAGATGAGTCTGAACTGATGCAGACGCAGACGCAGGAGGAGCTAAGCTCCTATTGTTTTACTAAAATTAGGCAATTTCTCCAGGTGACTAAGGGGAGCAGAGCTGTGAAAGTGGAAAATTACTTTCCAGATCTGGAGTTATTCGTGGCATCAGCTCGCAAATTTATGAAACTGAATGATGGGAATGAGACTTTCACTGATCAGGAAATTTATCTTTTAAAGAAACTGGTTGCTAAACTGAAATTGCAAATTACTAACAGTCATGTTGACTCTTAGTTTGTTTCTTCCCTTTTATGCTATGTGTGTGTTTTTTTACTGTACCCTATTTTTATCCTTTTTAATGCCCCACCTTAGAATTGGCACTCTCAATATTAATGGGGCCAGGGATGATGTAAAAAGGGCCTCTTTATACAAGCTTTTTAATTTAAAGAAACTTGACGTGCTGATGGTCCAGGAGACTCACAGCACTGTGGACATTGAGAGCCATTGGAGAAAAGAGTGGGATGGCTGCATTTTTTTTAGCCACAAATCCAGTAGCAGTGGGGGGGTGGCTGTACTTTTCTCTAGGGGTTGTGTGCCTGTCTCTTATGAGGTAGAAGAGGTGGTGAGAGGTCATTTCCTCTTATTAAAGGTACAGTTTGAAAACGTGAACTTCGTTTTTATAAACGTGTATGTGCCAACACAGAGAGCAGAGAGGATCAGGGTCTTTGACGTGCTTTCGGATACGGTTAAGTCCTGTGATCCAAATAGTTTTTTATTTCTGGGGGGTGATTTTAACTGTACATTAAACCACAGACTAGACAGGAACCATCAGGAGCCTCACCCTGCTTCTGCCAATAGGCTGAGAGAACTGGTGAAAACACATGAAATGGCCGATGTGTGGAGATCACATCATGGGGACCAGAGGCAGTACACCTGGAGCCATGTCAAAGATAACCTTTTATCTATGGCTAGGTTAGACCGTTTTTATGGTTTTAAACATCAAATGAGTGTTTTTAAAAATAGTTGTATCTGTCCTGTTGGTTTCACTGATCACTGCCTGCTGTTTTGTTCTGTGTTTATTGAAAATGTAAAGTGTAAGAGTGCTTTTTGGCATTTTAACAATACACTTTTAAATGATGTGTTTTTTAAAGAGGTTTTTCATGATGTTTGGAAGTCACACAGGGAACAAAAACCCTCTTTTAGTTCTCTCCAATTGTGGTGAGATTTTGGTAAGGCCCAGATAAAACAACTCTGCCAACAGTACACTCAAAATGTCACTCGTAGCTTGACCCAATCCTTGAAAGTTCTGGAGACTGAGGTGGTAGAACTAGAGGAGTTGCTCAGTTCTACAGGAAAACAGGAGCACTTAGAGGCTCTCAAGTCAAAAAGGTCAGCCTTGGCTAGCTTGCTAGGGGTCACCGCACAGGGTGCTCTGGTCCGCTCACGCTACATGGATGTAGCTCTGATGGACTCGCCCTCCCAGTACTTTTTTGGACTGGAGGGGAAAAATGGACAGAGAAAGCTCATTCACTCCTTGTTGGGCGATGACGGGAGAACAATCTCCACAGCAGCAAAGATCAGGAAACACGCTGCTAGCTTTTACAGTGAATTGTTTAGAGCAGAGTGGAGGGAGGACACGTCACTGGGCCAGGTTTTCCTTGATGGTCTTCCAGTGCTCTCAGAGGACCTTGTTGCCGGCTTGGATGCTCCACTGTCTCTGTCTGAGCTGCATACGGTGCTAATGAGCCTCCAGAATGGAAAATCACCAGGCATAGATGGTCTCTCTGTGGACTTTTTTAAGGAATTCTGGCCCCTGCTTGGTCCAGACCTGCTGGAGGTTCTCCAAGATAGCTTGGAAAGGGGGACCCTACCCACGACCTGCAGGAGGGCCATCATCACACTGTTGCCGAAAAAGGGGGACCTCCAGAGCCTAAAGAACTGGAGGCCAGTCTCTCTGCTCTGCACAGACTATAAGATTCTCTCAAAAGCTCTGGCCCGAAGACTGAGAAAGGTGATGAGCGAGCTCATTCATGTAGACCAGACTTACTGTGTGCCTGGCAGGCTGATTAGTGACAACGTCACTTTAATTCGGGATATTTTGGAGGTCTCTGGTTCATTGGCGGTAGAAACTGGTTTGATTTCAATTGACCAGGAAAAGGCGTTTGATCGGGTTGAACACCAATATTTATGGACAGTTTTAACAGCTTTTGGGTTCAGCCCAGGCTTCATAGCCAGGATACGGGTCTTGTACAGTGACATTGAGAGTGTGCTGAAGATAAATGGGGGCCTGTCTGCCCCTTTAACACTAGAAGTCCCAGAGAGGGGCCATTTGGCCTTTTTGGCTAGAAAACCCATAGGGGGACCATCAAGTGGCCACAAGAGGGCTAATGTCTGGGTCTTCTAGTGTTAAAAGTCCAGAGGGGGGTTCGGCAGGGCTGCCCTCTCTCAGGGATGCTGTACTCCCTCGCCATAGAGCCTTTGCTTCACTGCCTGAGAAGGGATCTATCAGGAGTTACTTTTCCTGGCTGTGACACCACGTTCAAGCTGTCGGCCTATGCAGATGATGTAGTCATTCTGCTAAACAAGCAGAGTGACATTGACGTTCTGGTTAGGAGTGTCAATCTTTTTGGCCAACTTTCCTCTGCAAAGACAAACTGGGGAAAAAGCGAGGCTCTGATGGTGGGGGAGAAACTAGAAAATCAGCTTACGCTGCCGGGTGGGTTGATTTGGAAAAAAGGAGGTTTTAAGTATCTTGGTGTCTTTATTGGAAATCAGCAGTTTGAGCAAAAAAATTGGGATGGGGTCATAGAGAAGATTAACGGGAGACTAAACAAGTGGAAGTGGCTAATGCCAAGAATATCTTTTAGAGGAAGAGTGCTTATTTTAAATAATCTTGTTTCCTCATCCCTGTGGCACCGCCTCATGTGCATGGACCCCCCTGCTGGTTTGTTGTCCAAAATTCAGTCTGTTTTGGTGGACTTTTTTTTGGGGGGTGGACTCCACTGGGTTCCTCAAGCCCTGTTATTTCTTCCCAAAGAGGAGGGGGGGCAAGGAGTGATTCATTTAGCTAGTAGAGGTGCTGCTTTTAGACTGACTTTCATACAGAGACTGCTGACGGGCCCCCAGGACCTGGTATGGAGGCCTTTGGCCTGTGTTATTTTACAGAGAGTCCTTGGGCTTGGGCTAGACCTCCCTGTGTTTTTAATGGATTTTAAGAACTCTAATGCACTGTCTTTACCCAGTTTTTACCGCAGTCTCTTTTCAGTGTGGACTCTTTTTAAAAAACAAAGAGGGCCATGCGATTCCCTCTACTGGTTGTTGAGGGAGCCGCTGGTTTTTGGTGGTCGCCTTGGTGTCCTGCCGGGAGTTGGAAGGACCTTCCTTGATAGGCTGTGTTCCAGGAACATTCTCACTCTGAAGCAAGTGGTGGAACTGGCTGGTCCTGGCCTCAACAACGCCTCAGCTTTAGCAGCTCATCTTGGTGTCAGGTCGAATCGTTTCATCGATGGTCTTCTTGCACACTGGAAACAGGAGCTTCATGGACTTGAGCACTCCCTACTCTTGGACTTTAGCAATGGCACGCTGCAGCCAGAAAGCACTGACCCCTTTCCCTCTCTCACGCTCTATATGGACTTTGACGTCGCTCCTTGCTCCTTACTGGCATTCTGTGCTCCCACTGGTGTGGACTTTGGAGGAGCCAGTGGTAAGGCACTCTACAGACTGGTGGTGATGGCACTCAACAAGGACCGATTGAACACCTGTGTGGACACTCCTTGGAGAGCCTATTTTAAACTAGGAAAAGGGCATCGGCCTGCCTGGAGGGCTCTTTACAAAGCCCCTCTCCCTAAGAGGCATGGAGACTTACAGTGGAGGGTCCTGCATGGTATTATAGCTGTCAATGCTTTTGTTTCTGTGATTAACAGCAGTGTCAGTGATCAGTGTGTTTTTTGTTCCTCTAGGGAGACAGTTTTTCATTGTTTTACTGAATGTCAGCGCCTGAGTGGCCTCTTTGAACTTCTCACAAAACTTTTTCATATTTTTAAGGAAGTTTTCTCTAAGCAGGTTTTCATTTGTGGTTTTATGTACAATCGTCGTTTTAAGCAGAAGTGTCAACTACTGAACTTTGTTTTAGGGCAGGCAAAGTTGGCTATCTATGTAAGCCGGAGAAGAAAACTTGAAAATGTTGAGAATGATGTTGATGTCAAAATTTTATTTGTGAGGCTACTTAAAGCCAGAATCAGGCTGGACTTTCAGTTTTTTATGGGGAATGGGGATGTGGAAGGTTTCAGGACCCTCTGGTCCCTGGAGAATGTCCTCTGTTCAGTTCATGATGGACAGCTTTTTTTGGGGCGTTTTTTGGGGGATTAATTTTCTGTGTAACATAGCATGATATAGAAATTGTATTGACTGATGGACAAGTGTGTTTATTAAAGATCTTTTAAAAATCAAAAATCTCTCTCTCTCTCTCTCTCTCTCTCTCTCTCTCTCTCTCTCTCTCTCTCTCTCTCTCTCCCCCCCCCCCCCCAAAAAAAAAAAAATTAATCCACCTTCTCTTGTTTGTTTGTTTGTTTTCTTTTCCTTTGTGTAACCCCCCCCCCCCACCCCTTCCCCAGGTCGCTGTCCCTTCAGACAGTACATGCCCAGCAAGCCCGCCAAGTACGGCATCAAGCTGTGGGTAACGTGCGACGCCCGCTCCAGCTACGCGTGGAAGATGCAGGTCTACACCGGCAAACCCGAAAGGGGAGGTCTCCCCGAAAAGAACCTGGCCACCTGAGTCGTCCTCGAGCTCACCGAGGGACTGGGACCCGGGCGGAACGTCACCTGCGACAACTTCTTCACGTCCCACGAGCTTGCGCGCAGGCTCCTCGCCGAACAGGGCCTGACCCTGCTGGGGACCCTGCGCGCCAACAGGCCCGAGATCCCGCGAGAGCTGCTCGACGTCAGGGGCAGGGCGGTCAGCTCCTCGTCCTTCGCGTTCTCCTCGTCCGGGGCTCCCGACGTCGCCCTGGTGTCCTACCTCGCCAAGAGGAACAAGAACGTGCTGCTTCTTGCCACCGCCGACAGGTACCTGCGAGGCCCGCTGCTGAGTGACCGCGCCGATCGCAAACCCCTCGCGGTGCTCCACTACAATCGCACCAAGGGAGGCGTCGACAACCTAGACAAGGTCGCGGCCACGTACAGCTGCAGGAGAAAAACCTGCCACTGGCCCCTGGTCCTGTTCCACAACATGGTGGACGTTTCTGCGTACAACGCCTTCGTCCTGTGGCGGGAGCTCAATCCCGCGTGGATGGCCGGCAGACGCAACAGGCGCAGGTTGTTCACGGAACAGCTGGGCAAGCCGCTCGTGGCCCCGCTCGTGATCAGGAAGAGGAGGAGAGAGAGGGCGAGGGAGAGGGAGAGGATCCCCCGCCGCGGCGACGACGATGACCCCGAGCCGCCTCGCGAGGAGGAGTACCCCCGCGGTCTTTGGAAGAAAAGAGGAAGAGGTGTTGCGTGTGTCCCAGGAGCAAGGACATCAAGACCAAAACGGTGTGCCGCGGGTGTCGCTTGCACGTGTGCGGAAGATGCGCGCTCAAGTACTGCCCCGCCTGCGCTCCCGCCAGCCGCGGTCCTCTCGCCTCCTCCTCCTCCTCCTCCTCCTCGGTCGAATAGCAAGTCCTCCACAAACCACCGGGTGGGTAGATCGACTGTCTATTCCTTGGAAAAAAAAAATACAAAGGGGGGGGGGGTCATATCGACCCCATCTCACCCAAAACACCGAGGTGGGGGGGTCTAGTCGACCCCCACCCCCATCCCCAAGTCCTCAACACAAAACCATCCGGAGATCAACTATTTATTCCTTGGAGAGAGAGAGAGAGAGAGAGAGAGAGAGAGAGAGAGAGAGATTTTTGATTTTTAAAAGATCTTTAATAAACACACTTGTCCATCAGTCAATACAGTTTCTATGTCATGCTATATTACACAGAAAATTGTTCCCCCAAAAAACACCCCCAAAAAAGCTGTCCATCATGAACTGAACAGAGGACATTCTCCAGGGACCAGAGGGTCCTGAAACCTTCCACATCCCCATTCCCCATAAAAAACTGAAAGTCCAGCCTGATTCTGGCTTTAAGTAGCCTCACAAATAAAATTTTGACATCAACATCATTCTCAACATTCTCAAGTTTTCTTCTCCGGCTTACATAGATAGCCAACTTTGCCTGCCCTAAAACAAAGTTCAGTAGTTGACACTTCTGCTTAAAACGACGATTGTACATAAAACCACAAATGAAAACCTGCTTAGAGAAAACTTCCTTAAAAATATGAAAAAGTTCTGTGAGAAGTTCAAAGAGGCCACTCAGGCGCTGACATTCAGTAAAACAATGAAAAACTGTCTCCCTAGAGGAACAAAAAACACACTGATCACTGACACTGCTGTTAATCACAGAAACAAAAGCATTGACTGCTATAATACCATGCAGGACCCTCCACTGTAAGTCTCCATGCCTCTTAGGGAGAGGGGCTTTATAAAGAGCCCTCCAGGCAGGCCGATGCCCTTTTCCTAATTTAAAATAGGCTCTCCAAGGAGTGTCCACACAGGTGTTCAATCTGTCCTTGTTGAGTGCCATCACCACCAGTCTGTAGAGTGCCTTACCACTGGCTCCTCCAAAGTTCACACCAGTGGGAGCACAGAATGCCAGTAAGGAGCAAGGAGCGACGTCAAAGTCCATATAGAGCGTGAGAGAGAGAAAGGGGTCCGTGCTTTCCGGCTGCAGCGTGCCATTGCTAAAGTCCAAGAGTAGGGAGTGCTCAAGTCCATGAAGCTCCTGTTTCCAGTGTGCAAGAAGACCATCGATGAAACGATTCGACCTGACACCAAGATGAGCTGCTAAAGCTGAGGCGTTGTTGAGGCCAGGACCAGCCAGTTCCACCACTTGCTTCAGAGTGAGAACGTTCCTGGAACACAGCCTATCAAGGAAGGTCCTTCCAACTCCCGGCAGGACACCAAGGCGACCACCAAAAACCAGCGGCTCCCTCAACAACCAGTAGAGGGAATCGCATGGCCCTCTTTGTTTCTTAAAAAGAGTCCACACTGAAAAGAGACTGCGGTAAAAACTGGGTAAAGACAGTGCATTAGAGTTCTTAAAATCCATTAAAAACACAGGGAGGTCTAGCCCAAGCCCAAGGACTCTCTGTAAAATAACACAGGCCAAAGGCCTCCATACCAGGTCCCGGGGGCCCGTCAGCAGTCTGTATGAAAGTCAGTCTAAAAGCAGCACCTCTACTAGCTAAATGAATCACTCCTTGCCCCCCCTCCTCTTTGGGAAGAAATAGCAGGGCTTGAGGAACCCAGTGGAGTCCACCCCCCCAAAAAAAGTCCACCAAAACAAACTGAATTTTGGACAACAAACCAGCAGGGGGGTCCATGCACATGAGGCGGTGCCACAGGGATGAGGAAACAAGATTATTTAAAATGAGCACTCTTCCTCGAAAAGATATTCTTGGCATTAGCCACTTCCACTTGTTTAGTCTCCCGTTAATTTTCTCTATGACCCCATCCCAATTTTTTTGCTCAAACTGCTGATTTCCAATAAAGACACCAAGATACTTAAAACCTCCTTTTTTCCAAATCAACCCACCAGGCAGCGTAAGCTGATTTTCTAGTTTCTCCCCCACCATCAGAGCCTCGCTTTTTCCCCAGTTTATTTTTGCAGAGGAAAGTTGGCCAAAAAGATTGACACTCCTAACCAGAACGTCAATGTCACTCTGCTTATTTAGCAGAATGACTACATCATCTGCATAGGCCGACAGCTTGAACGTGGTGTCACAGCCAGGAAAAGTAACTCCTGATAGATCCCTTCTCAGGCAGTGAAGCAAAGGCTCTATGGCGAGGGAGTACAGCATCCCTGAGAGAGGGCAGCCCTGCCGAACCCCCCTCTGGACTTTTAAAGGGGCAGACAGGCCCCCATTTATCTTCAGCACACTCTCAATGTCACTGTACAAGACCCGTATCCTGGCTATGAAGCCTGGGCTGAACCCAAAAGCTGTTAAAACTGTCCATAAATATTGGTGTACAACCCGATCAAACGCCTTTTCCTGGTCAATTGAAATCAAACCAGTTTCTACCGCCAATGAACCAGAGACCTCCAAAATATCCCGAATTAAAGTGACGTTGTCACTAATCAGCCTGCCAGGCACACAGTAAGTCTGGTCTACATGAATGAGCTCGCTCATCACCTTTCTCAGTCTTCGGGCCAGAGCTTTTGAGAGAATCTTATAGTCTGTGCAGAGCAGAGAGACTGGCCTCCAGTTCTTTAGGCTCTGGAGGTCCCCCTTTTTCGGCAACAGTGTGATGATGGCCCTCCTGCAGGTCGTGGGTAGGGTCCCCCTTTCCAAGCTATCTTGGAGAACCTCCAGCAGGTCTGGACCAAGCAGGGGCCAGAATTCCTTAAAAAAGTCCACAGAGAGACCATCTATGCCTGGTGATTTTCCATTCTGGAGGCTCATTAGCGCCGTATGCAGCTCAGACAGAGACAGTGGAGCATCCAAGCCGGCAACAAGGTCCTCTGAGAGCACTGGAAGACCATCAAGGAAAACCTGGCCCAGTGACGTGTCCTCCCTCCACTCTGCTCCAAACAATTCACTGTAAAAGCTAGCAGCGTGTTTCCTGATCTCTGCTGCTGTGGAGATTGTTCTCCCGTCATCGCCCAACAAGGAGTGAATAAGCTTTCTCTGTCCATTTTTCCCCTCCAGTCCAAAAAAGTACTGGGAGGGCGAGTCCATCAGAGCTACATCCATGTAGCGTGAGCGGACCAGAGCACCCTGTGCGGTGACCCCTAGCAAGCTAGCCAAGGCTGACCTTTTTGACTTGAGAGCCTCTAAGTGCTCCTGTTTTCCTGTAGAACTGAGCAACTCCTCTAGTTCTACCACCTCAGTCTCCAGAACTTTCAACGATTGGGTCAAGCTACGAGTGACATTTTGAGTGTACTGTTGGCAGAGTTGTTTTATCTGGGCCTTACCAAAATCCCACCACAATTGGAGAGAACTAAAAGAGGGTTTTTGTTCCCTGTGTGACTTCCAAACATCATGAAAAACCTCTTTAAAAAACACATCATTTAAAAGTGTATTGTTAAAATGCCAAAAAGCACTCTTACACTTTACATTTTCAATAAACACAGAACAAAACAGCAGGCAGTGATCAGTGAAACCAACAGGACAGATACAACTATTTTTAAAAACACTCATTTGATGTTTAAAACCATAAAAACGGTCTAACCTAGCCATAGATAAAAGGTTATCTTTGACATGGCTCCAGGTGTACTGCCTCTGGTCCCCATGATGTGATCGCCACACATCGGCCATTTCATGTGTTTTCACCAGTTCTCTCAGCCTATTGGCAGAAGCAGGGTGAGGCTCCTGATGGTTCCTGTCTAGTCTGTGGTTTAATGTACAGTTAAAATCACCCCCCAGAAATAAAAAACTATTTGGATCACAGGACCTAACCGTATCCGAAAGCACGTCAAAGACCCTGATCCTCTCTGCTCTCTGTGTTGGCACATACACGTTTATAAAAACGAAGTTCACGTTTTCAAACTGTACCTTTAATAAGAGGAAATGACCTCTCACCACCTCTTCTACCTCATAAGAGACAGGCACACAACCCCTAGAGAAAAGTACAGCCACCCCCCCACTGCTACTGGATTTGTGGCTAAAAAAAATGCAGCCATCCCACTCTTTTCTCCAATGGCTCTCAATGTCCACAGTGCTGTGAGTCTCCTGGGCCATCAGCACGTCAAGTTTCTTTAAATTAAAAAGCTTGTATAAAGAGGCCCTTTTTACATCATCCCTGGCCCCATTAATATTAAGAGTGCCAATTCTAAGGTGGGGCATTAAAAAGGATAAAAATAGGGTACAGTAAAAAAACACACACATAGCATAAAAGGGAAGAAACAAACTAAGAGTCAACATGACTGTTAGTAATTTGCGATTTCAGTTTAGCAACCAGTTTCTTTAAACGATAAATTACCTGATCAGTGAAAGTCTCATTCCCATCATTCAGTTTCATAAATTTGCGAGCTGATGCCACGAATAACTCCAGATCTGGAAAGTAATTTTCCACTTTCACAGCTCTGCTCCCCTTAGTCACCTGGAGAAATTGCCTAATTTTAGTAAAACAATAGGAGCTTTGCTCCTCCTGCGTCTGCGTCTGCATCAGTTCAGACTCATCTCCACTTTCGTCAGAAGCGCTCTCATTCAGTAAATCTAAATTCCCAACCCTACTAGATTTAGCAGAGTTCTGCAAGTTTTCCGCACTTTTCCTTTTTTGTGCAGCTTTAAAAGGATCCTCTTCAACAAAACTACATTCCTGCATTTCTTCATGAACTGCAACGTTTGTCATGCAGTGTTTGCTCTGTGTGTCTGCTACAGCCTCAAACCGCTCCTCCCCCGCCTGCAAAGTCTGTTCATTCACGTTCCTTCGTTTAACTGCACTTTTACTTACACCCTCCACCTGTTTACCCCGGGCGACAGGCTCGTCACAATGATCAGAGCTGCCGCCAGACAGAAATTCCCCACCATCACTGTTTGGGGGGGCAACTACCGCGCCCGCCGCGGCCACCCCAGCAGAGGCGGCCGCGGCCGCCCCAGCACAAGCGGACGCGGACGCGGACGCCCCCGCAGAAGTAGAAGCGGACGCGGCCGCGCGACCGCCCCAGCAGAAGCGGGCGCCGCAGCGGCATCCGCCGCATCACATGTAGCGCTACCCTCCGGACCACCAGAAACAGCGGCGTCACCTTTCTTACCGCCAGTGCTCTTTGTGTTCGCCTTTTCAGGACATGACCTAATAAGATGGCCTTCTGCGCCACACGCAAAACACTTCATGGTTTCAGATGTTGCAAACACCAAGTAGCTAAAGCCGTCAATCCTGAAATTAAAAGACGCGTTCAGTTCAGCAGAGCTGTCTTTCAACACCATGAAACACTGCCTCCTATGACATACAACATGCTTCAGCAGGGGTGATTTACTACCCAGAGAGACCATTCTGATAGGGGACACAACCTGGCCAAAACGGGACAACTCTCTAATCAGCTGATCATTTTTAACGAAAGGAGGAGCGTTTGAGATGGTGATCCTCCTAGACGGGTTCGCCAGCGGTAGAACGGGAGTAAAAGTGTCACCTATGACCACTCCCTGTGCCACCACCTGATCAGCTTTTTCAGTCGAATCCAGAAAGATCACAATTGCGCTGTTCATCCTCGATGCTGATTTTATGCTGCCATGCCCAACCACCTGT
Source organism: Pholidichthys leucotaenia (assembly GCA_020510985.1). Taxonomy (NCBI): domain Eukaryota; kingdom Metazoa; phylum Chordata; class Actinopteri; order Cichliformes; family Pholidichthyidae; genus Pholidichthys; species Pholidichthys leucotaenia. The sequence continues at coordinate 469,313,996 of CM035837.1, read as the reverse complement.
CCTACAGCGAGGCTGGCCTCCTCCACAGAACAGGGAACTGTCGGGAGGATTCTCACACCATGACGCCGGGTTAAGCGCTCAAACTCCACACCACCATCAATCACCGGCATGATGCCGGCCGGGAAAAACCGGCAGCAGAAGCTACCGTTCCCCAACACACTCACTCCAACACTCACACCCCAGCACACACACACTCAACCCACTATATTAAACACACACACCTCAAACACACAAGATAGAGAAAAAGTTAGAAAATACAAAGTATAAAGTACTCACTCGACACCACTCCACACCCCTGCTCCCACAAACGCCCACGCATGCGCACGAGAGAGAGAGAGAGAGAGAGAGAGAGAGAGAGAGAGAGAGAGAGAGAGAGAGAAAGCAAGCGGGGGATCGATATGACCCCCTCAGAAAAATACAAAGGGGGTCCATATGACCCCCTCTCATCCAAAGTCTCAAGGTTGGGGGGTCTAGTCGATCCCGAGACCACCCCCCTCCTTCCTCGACGAACCACTGGGGAGATCAGCCATCTATTCCATGGAAAAGAAACAGCGGGGTCGATATGACCCCCTTGAAATATCCAAAAAGGGGGGTCGAGACGACCCCCCCCCCCTCGGAAAATACTCAGGGGGGTCGACATGACCCCTTTCACCCAAAACCCCGAGGTGGGGCACCCCCCCCAAAAAAACACACTGGCAGATGAACTATCCATTCTGGGAAAAAAAAACAAACAAAAAAAACCAGGGGTCCATATGACCCCCACCCCACCACCATCGTTATGTGGCACGTGGAAACACAAGGGTTAAAAGGGAGTTATGTGCTGTAAAAGTGAACAAAAGTCAGGGCCCTGATAATATATGTGGGCGCTTGGTAAAGTCCTGTGCACATGAACTGAGGCCTATATTTCATTACATTTTCAATAAGTCCTTACAGACACAACATGTGCCTAAGATCTGGAAAGAAGCCGTGGTTGTTCCTGTTCCAAAATCCAGCTGTCCTAAAACGGTAAACGACTTTAGACCAGTTGCACTGACTTCAATTTTAATGAAAATTTTTGAAAAACTGGTCAGATGTGAGGTCCTAAAGCAGATTGAGCATGCATTGGATCCTCTGCAGTTTGCCTATAGGCCTTTTATTTGTGGACTTTTCCTCCACCTTTAATACAATCCAACCTCATATCTTAGTTGAAAGGCTCCTGCAGCAATTTGATTTGAGCAATAATCTGGTGGGTTGGATTCTGGATTTCTTAACCAACAGGACGCAGAGAGTAAGGGTCAATGGTACATTGTCTGACCTAAAGTGCTCTTCTGCTGGCTCTCCTCAGGGGTGTGTGTTGTCACCACTGCTCTTCATCCTGTACACAAACATGTGTCGGAGCAGACATGACAACAGACACATTATAAAGTATGCTGATGACTCAGTTATTGTAGTCTCCTCCAGGATGGTGAGAGTGGCCATGGCCCAGTAGTTGATGATTTTGTTCACTGGTGTGAGGATTCCTACCTGCAGCTGAATACGACAAAAACTAAAGACATGATTATTGGCTTTAGGAGGAAAAATCCCAGGCACAAAGTCACCATACTAAAAGGCCAGACCACCGAATGTGTACAATCCTACAAATATCTTGGTAAGATTATTGATAGTAATTTAAACTTTGAAGAGAACTGTGAAAGGGTGTGCAAAAAGGGTCAGCAACACTTGCATTGCTTGAGAAAACTTGCACGCTTCCAAGTTGACTGAACCATAATGACAATGTTTTATCGGGTTTTTATTACCTCCGCCAGGCCGAAAAGGCCAGGAGGAGGTTATGTTTTTGCCGGGGTTTGTCTGTGTGTTTGTCTGTGTGTTTGTCTGTTTGTCTGTCTGTCTGTCTGTTTGTCTGATGGTTAGCAAGATAACTCAAAAAGTCTTGGACGGATTTCCATGAAACTTTCAGGCGTTGTTGGAAATGGTACAAGGAAGAACTGATTAAATTTTGGGGATGATCCGGATCACCGTCTGGATACAGGAATTTTTTAAAGCATTCTTTAACACTGTGACATACGGCTATTTTCAACATGTGCGCAGGCGCAATGGAGGGCGCTGGTCATCGTGTCTGACCAACATAAACTCCGCCTTCTTCAACGTTTTAGGCACAAAAGCACGCGGAAAACTGTGTTTGCGCGACGCTGCAAAAGCTGAGACGGGCAGCTGTCCGCCGCCGGATTATTTGGCAGAAATTCCCCGGGCAGCCATAGGCGCTGCGCAAAAACAAGCTGCTCGGCAGCGTGCTGTGTGCCTGTGTTTGCGCAACGCTGCAAAAGCTCAGACGGGCAGCTGTCCTCCGCTGGATTATTTGGCAGAAATTCCCCGGTCAGCCATAGTAGCTCCGCAAAAAGAAGCTCTCGGCCGGGGAAGTTTCCAAATCATCTTTGGCCGCGGAGCGCAACCCCAATAAAGATAAAGATTAGATGTACCACGAAGGTCGAGTGCAAGCAAGATGTTTGTGTCTGTGAACATTCCGTCCTTTGGCAAGTTGATACGTAACGATGTTTACAGTTTCATGAGAAGGTTGCTGCCATGTAACAATCTTATATCAGCAATTGTCAACTCGTCACTCACACTTCAGCATTTGGAAGTGGTGGCGTTCCATTTTATACTGAGTCCAATATTGTATGTTATTGTTGTTACAAGACCGCCGACTGTCTGCTGATCTGTATATACTTTTATTTATTTATTTATTTTCTACTCCTTTTAGTTCTGCATTTAATATGAACCCTGAGTTTGAAATAAACGTTTGAATTTTGAATAAAACCCACGCCAACCCATCTACCTAATTGGCATCCATCAGTGAAGCCCTCAGTGCTGCTTTCAGTGATCTAAAACGCTCACATAACCCATTGGCCTGTGGGTTGTACGCAGTTGTGTCATGACTTCTTTTGTTTTTTCTTTTGAATTCTTGGATGGAACATGGGTGGGCAATATAAGCTGCGGATTCAGCCATCACATATTTCGGATAACTTATGTTGAACTGTATAATCAGAGGAGCTATTGTCTAATTTGACCTTGTTGGATTTTATTACCCCCTTTGTTATATTATTCACTTTCTTTTAACCTGTACTCTTAATCTATTCGAAATAAAGACTAATTCATTCATTCATTCAATTGCAACGCCCCCAGCCTGGGAGTTTGCAGATGCAGGACATGGACACAACACCAACACTTCAGTTTATTACCTCCGCCAAGGAGGTAATGCTTTTACTACTGAACCACTAATCCTGTCATTGTGAATCCAATTGCTACTCAGATGTTTTCATGGTCAAGGAATCTGACAACGTACACACAAACACTGTATGGGGGGAACTGTGGCGCTTGGCGGAGGTCTGCGCTCTCCGAGTGCTTTTCTAGTTGAATCTGTTTTATCCTTTTCTTTAGTGTCATGGTTTGGTCAGATAAAACTGAAACAGAGGAAATCCTTGGATCAGGTAGTTAGATGGTCCAGTCGTTTGCTTGGTGAGTCACAGCTGAGCCTGACATCCCTGTACACCAGACAAGTACAGAGGATGGCTACTTCCATTTTAAATGATGACTCCCACCCTTTGCACTGCCACTTTCCGCTTCTTCCCTCAAGACGGAGGTTTGCTGTCCCAAAAAATAGAACCCAGCGCTACAAAAACAGCTTTGTCCCTCCTGCTGTCAAAGAGTTGAACAAGCGGTAAAAATACATTGCACATAATTTAGGTACCTATTTATTAACTCCATTTTATATTTACTTATTTTTGTAGGATGTCACTTGGGTTCAAAATATTTTATTGGGTTTTAGACCTTTGAGTTTTTAACCTCTTTGACTAGTTTTTAACTTTTAATATGACCCTTTTCTCTTACCTCTGGTTTTTCTCCCATCTCTTTGTCTTTTTATACCCTGATTGACGGAGCCTTGAGTATTTTTATCATGTTTATAGTCAGCTTCATGTGTGCCTGTGTTTGTGTCTATGTTGAATGTAATTTGTGACTTGTAAATATGGATGTCACCAGACTGCAAAACAAATCTACCTAAGGGTACAAATAAAGTAACCTGAACCTGAACCTGGAGTTGCAAATTTTTTCTAAAAAAAAATTGCAATC